>VWZE01002786.1:276247-328555 GCA_013396675.1 Eubucco bourcierii
GGCCGTTCGCTCCGTTCAGGTTTCGCACACAAAAGGCGATCCCTTTTCCCCGGGCGGGCAGAGGCCGGCAGCGCGCTAGCGACGCTTCCTTACCATTGTGTAATTAATTGTTTTCACTTGAGCCGTAAATGTTAGCGAGCTAGAGGTAATTAAAATAATAAGACCTTGTTACTGGCGATAGGTGATATAATTTGAATCTTAATTATTTGCTATCAGTGCTATGAAAGAGTCACAGTACCACGAAGTATTGCAGCATTATTAAATCTTTTGAAAAGCTGCCTGTGAGGAGCGGCATTTTTTCCCCTTCCCGCTCTGCTGCGGGATCTTTCTCGGATGTAACTCCGAGGAACGGGAGAGACGAAATCTGCCCGGAGCCGTGTTTAGCCCCGCTGCAAGCTGCGCTTCGTGGTCCTGGCCAGCCTTGGATATCTGCTATCCCAAACAACCTTCTCCCTCCTCTGCAGCCTCTTGTCGCTAACACGTGTGTGACAGCGCTACGCTGCTTCCTCACCTTCCCGGAGAGCCGACTCCTTCCCGGGGGCGAGGAAAGAGAATCTGTCCGTCCCCAGGGTCTGAGCAGGGCGCTGCAGGTAGCCCGGGATAGTAGTGCGGTGTTTTCCTGCCCGAGCGGCAGACGGGACCGAGACGGTCCCGCTGCACTGGTGGTGCTGCCGTGTTGTTATGTTGCTGCCTGTTGCCACTTGTAACCAACTTGCGGTTAGGCACAAAGGCGAGAGTGTGTGTTTGGCCAGGAAAATAAACAACAACAGCAACAAATTAAACTCTTAAGTTCAACATAATGAAGACGTTGAAGAAAAAAAAAAAAAGTTTTGTTCTCTTTCTGCTGCGATTGCTGTGTGACACCCAGCGCTGACCCTACCTGTCAGTGTCTGTCAGTGGAGTTTTTGTTTGTCAGTGATTGAAATACAAACCAAACCTTTTGGGATTTCTGGATAGCTTGGCTCAACAAACAGCTTTTTGTGTGAAATGCAGATACGGGTTAATTTTCGTCTCTTTAAGACATTGGTATCCTGAAGGAAGGAGAAGGCAGAGTTGTCATTTGCAGCACTTTTTCACACATCTAGGTGTTTTGGTAGGGAGATATTTTATGATACAGTATTTTTTTCATATACCTAGAACAGTAAGGTCAAGTAGTCTGTGTCTGTTTGAATCATGTTTGTAGTTATTGTTGAAATGTACAGCATGGTTCTAACAACTTCTGTTTTTGAGAACATTGTGTTAAAAATATTGGAACGCTGGGAATAATGAACACAGTTAAGAGCAGATACTTTTGGTATTGGATACTCAATTCTTGAAGTTCACAGAAGGGGAAGTTAATTTTTTTTACGTTATTTGAAGTCATTCTTACTAGCAAAGATGAACATACATGTTCAGTAACACTTACTTAGGGAAGTGTATGAGTGACCTGAGTGAGCTTTTGTGGTACTCAGAGTTTTGGATAGTTTGAGGATGTAGATCATTTGAAGTAACTACAAAGGCTAACTGAATTCTTGCTGCAATGTAGCCTTTTGAATATTAACTCAATAGTTTCAGTTAAGGAAATATTTTTATTTTGCCTGAATTTCTTTTTTTGTGTATTTCTTTAGAGTGTATTGTATAAAACCTAAACCAGTGAGAATGCACCATGGAAATGGTCCTCAGAATGCCCAGCGCCAGCTCCAGAGATCCAGGTCCTTCACAGGCAGTGAGGGAGAAGAGCAACAGGCAAATTTACCCCAGTCCCCTGCAGCTTCTTTTGCACCTTCTGCAAGTCCATCTGCACCCCAGTCCCCCAGTTACCAAATACAGCAGTTTATAATGAGTCGAAGTCCAGTAGCCGGGCAGAATGTGAACATCACGCTGCAGAATGTTGGACCTGTGGCTTCGGGAAACCAGCAGATAACGCTCACCCCATTGCCAATTCCCAATCCAACATCACCAAGTTTTCAGTTCAGTCCCCAGCAGAGGCGCTTTGAACATGGGTCTCCATCATACATCCAAGTTACATCACCACTGTCTCAGCAAGTTCAGTCTCAGAGCCCTACACAACCCAATCCTGTGCCTGTGCAAACCTTACCAAATGTTCGGGCAGGCACTCCAGGCCCAGGCTTGGGTATGTGCAGCCAGAGCCCTACTAGAGGGTTTGTAGATGCTAGCGTGCTTGTGAGACAAATCAGCCTGAGTCCTTCAAATGGTGGACACTTTGTGTATCAAGAAGGACCAGGAATTGCACAAATTGCTCAAGGAACCGCTGCCCAAGTACAACTTCCATCTTCTGGGACACCTGCCACAGTAAGGGAACGCAGGCTTTCACAACCTCATTCACAGTCTGGTGGCACTATTCATCACCTTGGTCCTCAAAGTCCTGTTGCCAGTGGAGCAAATATGCAGTCGTTGACTAGCCCAGGCCATATTACAACAACCAGCTTGCCACCCCAAATCAGCAATATTATCCAAGGGCAACTTATGCAACAGCAACAGCAAGTGCTTCAAGGACAGCAGCTGGGTAGACCCCTTGGATATGACAGGACTTCTGGTGGATTAATAGCAGGAGTTGGAGGACCTAGTGCTTTTGGAATGACATCACCACCTCCTCCCACAAGTCCTTCGCGGGCCACAGTACCACAGGGTCTGTCAAGCCTTCCTCTCACTCCTACAGTTAATACAGCAGTGAAAAAACAACCAAAAAAATTGGAGGAGATCCCTCCTGCTAACCAAGAGACTGCTCAAATGAGGAAACAATGTTTGGATCATCACCACAAGCAGATGGAAATTCTTAAGGAAACTTTTAAGGAATGTTTGATTGAGCTGTTTTTCCTACAACATCTTCAAGGGAATATGATGGACTTTTTAGCATTTAAGAAGAAACATTGTGTTCCACTGCAAGCATACCTGAGGCAGAATGACTTGGATCTGGAGGAGGAAGAAGAGGAAGAACAATCTGAGGTTATCAATGATGAGGTAAGAAATCTGTTGTTTAACGTTTTGAAATGTAAGTCTTAGATGGTGGCACCTGGATTGTGAAGTGTTAGAGAATGTGACTACCTGAACAATCATTTCTACCTGATGAAGTATGGCAGTTTTTCTTTCAGTAGTTGGTCTGAGAGAATGCGGTTCTCTGGGTAGTGTGATTGGAGGGGTTGATTTGAACCTCTCCTTAAATATCTTCATTTGACAGAAAAGAATAGAGAGATGAAAGGAGTTTTTGCTGTCCTGGTTGGTGTGTAGGCCAGCATAGAAGTAAAGACGGCATTGGTGTAGATCTTTTAAGGCATCAGAATGAATATGAACAGGAATGGTAGATTAGTTTTCACCTACTATACAGAAGCAAACAAACAAAAAAAAAAGTGAGCAAAAAGTCTTTTGTGATTGAAACCCTTAGTTGGCTTGTGTGACTTCTTCCCATAGATATTACCGAAGTTGGTCCAGTGTTACTGTGGCCAGCTATCCCCCCGAATTGATCTAATTACCCAGAGAGAACATGGGAATCATAATGTATGTAGGAGCATAGTAATGAATTGGGTTACTCGGTTGTCTTAGAACTCTCTGCATGTTTTGTTCTCAATAATTAAACAAATATCACTTACATTAACAGGTTAACAAGTTAACTTTATTTAACTAACATGAATTTACTGTTGTTTAATTGTAAAGGACTTGTGATAAGTTTGCCGCAGGCAGCTGCCATGCAGCTTTCCTGCACACTTGGACCCATTCATTCAGCTCTGCCTGTCCTGTGCACAGCCTAACCGCAAGCTGTGTGGCAGGTGTTTGCAACAGGGTAGATCACCTGGCACTCGTAAATACCTTTTAAAAGGTCTAAAGCATGTATGAGTGTATAGTTGCCAGTTCATTAAGAACCAAAGCAAATTTGCTGTGTGACATTGCTTTGAAATATCTGTTAGAAATTAGCATTTTCAGTGAAAGTTGATGACTCTTAGGTGTGAATCGTTAGTGATCACATCTTCAGTTGGCATTTGTGGGCAGTATTAGCAATATAACAGCTAAAGTTTATTTTATTCATTGTGGTCTAAACGTGATTAGGACAAATAGATTTCTACTTGCGATGGTTGCTCATAATTGTGAAGGAATCCTTTTGTTATATATAGAGTAACATGAAAACCTGTTATTGTAATTTATTGATGATGGATATTGAAGAATTTTTTTTTTCACCCGGTTTTATATTTTGTCAAATTGTTTAGGTGTTCTTGTTGGGTTGCGTGTTTGTCAGCTGAAATACCAGGTATTGCTAATGCGCATCTTGAGGGATCTTGAGCGGGTGTAAATTAGCTTCATTGAAGTCAGTGGCACCACTGCGATTTACATCAGTTGAGGCTCTGCCCCTTGTTCTTCTGGGTTTGGGGTTTGCTGTACTTCACTGCCTTCTTGTGATGGATTGTCTTCTGTTTGTGAAAGCTGCTTGTCTAACTGCTGGAGAATTTTGCCTCCTGCAACAGCAAAAGTCTTTATGTGTTTTCAAATGATGAATCCTTTTGAAAGATTAAGACATCTTTTGAGTATGTTCTTTCTTTGTATTTTTTTGTCTTCTGTTTTATTTCCCCCTCCCCCTTCTTTCTCACTTTTCTGCTAAAGCAATGCACTTCATCCCTTGCCTGGAAAAGTTGATCACTTTGGGAAATCAAGGGGAGAGCGAATGGTGGCTGTGCTCATTGCTTAAATAAATGTTGGAGCTCTCTTAAGTTCAAACTGTCTGTCATGCTAATTTGTTGTCTGTTAGGAGCAGCAATCATTAAATTTAAAACACACTTTTATGTTGACTGGATTTGAGAAAATGTTTCCAGTGACAAGAAGTCACTACAAGTAGTCAAGGCTGTTCTCTATTCTGCTAGTAAAAGTGACCCAGAATCTTCTAAAACAGCCTGTGCTCAAACCAAGCTGCACTGGTGGTGATTTAGTTATAATCCCCTCTTCATTGAGGTACCATCAGTACAAAATGAGTGTGTTGAACAGTTCACAGGAAAAAAAAAAAAAAAAAAAAAAAAAAAAAAACTTTTAAAAAGAAAATGATTCTCCCTTCTTTTTTTTTTCCCAAAATATTTCTCTCAGGTAAAGGTTGTGACAGGAAAGGATGGGCAGACTGGTACTCCTGTCGCTATAGCAACCCAGCTTCCTCCAAATGTTTCTGCTGCTTTTTCATCCCAGCAGCAACCATTTCAGGTACTTTTCAATGGTTCTAAAATGTAGTTTCATCCCAGATTTTTTTTCTTCATTCAGATTTGATATTTCTTAGATGAATTAGAATTTTCCCAAGAGCCCATCCCTTATCATCTGAACAAAACAAAAAGAACCTTTGCAATCTCCAAATGCATCAGTATTAATGAAACCTTGAGGAAGTTAAATCTTTGTCTCCAGGTTGCTGGCTTATTTCATTAACTTTCAGCTTGAATGTTTTCACTTTGGTTTGTTTGTCTTTTGTTTCCCTAATGCATTTGGTTCATTTGTGCATTCTGCATAGTGATAATATGATTTCTTTTGTCTGTGGCATTGTAATTGTGGATTTCTTCTAAATTTCTTTTCTTTTTGTTTTTTTTTTTTTTTTTTTTTCTTTTCCCCTTCTCTATTAAAGGTTTTGAGTGTGACTACAGAAGGTTTTGGATTTGTCTTCTCTGAAATGTTTTAAACAACAATAACCCTCTGATACTTTTTTTTTTTCCAATAAGTAATTGCTTTCCGTTCCCTCTAGCATAAATGTTGGGAAGAAGAAACTGAAGTGGTTTTTTTTATTATCTAAGTACTATTTTACTTTAAAAAAAGAAAGATTTTTTCTCAAGGAAATATGAAACAAGTAAAGAAAGAAATGTGATAACAAGTTAAAATTTTTTGTGGATCACTGGTGATGCAGTTTTTAAATTCCATCTGGTTTGGTTTGTTGCAGCTACCTTCAACTCTGTGTTACCCAGACACCATTACTTATATACCCTTAGAGTTTATATGCTCTAATTCCTCTGCAATTAAAATATTTACCTTTTAGGTCAATTACTTATGCTTAGCAGGTGTTACAAGGTGGATTACTCTGGTATACCATGGAAACTGTACAAGTTGTATTGCCTACACCTGGGTTTTGGGAAAAGGAGAATTAAATGAACTGTATAAATGGTTTTATTCCTGTGTAGAAGTGGGATATTCACCATGGATTTTTACTAAAGAGTTGCATAGCAAAGAGGCTTACAGCCCCTTTGAGAACTCTTCATTATGGCCTTCACTGACATGTCTTGGAAGTCTCCTTAGTTGGTCAGCCTTCATGTAAGATGTTTAAAATATGTTACCTTTTATCAGATTATTTATTATAGAAATTAGGATTGTCACCAAGATATAGCTACAGGTGTGATAGTTTTGAAAGTATTATACCATGTCAGACCTGTTTCAGATAAATGAGCAGGTGTATGCTAAAAATGTGCAAAGCTCTCTTGTGTAATTGTGATACTGACTTTTAGCACAAACTGTTGAAAGTATCCTCTGTTGCCATCACTCCTCTTCTTTGTGTATAGAGAAATAATGTGTCCCCATCAACATCATCATTAAGATTTAAGTGCCTAAGTGCAGCACTCAGAATGATTGTTTGTGGGTGTGCTGCATAATCATGACCTGGGGAGAGCTACATTGTTTTAATTAAAATCAGGACAAGTTTACTCTTAATATTAGTGGTATGTGACTGCAGTTTATAAAGATGTAAAATTTTTGCTCTTTGAAGTGTCTGACCTACATTATGTGGTGATAGTGCAGACAGCTGGGAGGCATACTTATGAGAAAATGCCAATCAAAAATCATGAAGCAGAGATGCAGCGTGAAACTGTAAGAGTACAGGTGCAATAAATGGCATTTGAAGCAAAGTTTGGAGAACAGACTTCCTTAAACTCATGTCCCAGAGGCATTTGATGCTAAGGAGATCTAAGCTAAATTTGTTAATTAATGCAGTAGCATTGTACAAAATAAGGGTTTGTGACATTTTGAAAATTCTATAAATGCCTAAGTGTGTGATGTTCTGCCAGACACCGTCTGTCGGACCTGAAATATGCTGCATGTCTGCCTTGGGAAAAGACAAATCTATATTGAATGTGAGATGGAGTGAACCACGACTGTTAGGGGTCAATGAGTCACAGGTTCCTAAAACCAGAATTCACATCCTAAGGCTGTAGCTGTATTGCAAGAGTGGCCACAAAGGCCTGCAGAACAGCAAAGAGATTAGATGTTATTAATTCATAGCTATTGATAGAATCTGAGTGACATGACATATATTGAACTAAAAAAGGAGTGTTTGAAACCCAGGCTTTTTAGGTGATGTTGACTATGTTTATTAATGCCATTCCATGAAGCATTGAAGATGCAAGGTGGTGACTGCCACAGTTTATTTCAATATAGACTGGTGGTTATTGCTTTAGGCTTAATTTACATTGATAGAGTTTCTATTAAAAATCAGAAGAGAAAAGACCTGTGAATAAACTAGAAGGTTATTCAGGGAAATTACTATCTTTGCTGTGTTGTCTAAACAAATTTTCACAATACTTGCAAACCCTCACTGTACACCAGTATGGCAAAGGGTCTCACCATCAGAAAATTAACATTTGGAAGACCTGAGTGCTAAATTAGTTAATTTTCTAGGATGTAGAGGCTGCCGTACGTAAAATCCATGTTCGTATTTTCTACTTGAATGTTTAAAGACCTTTCTCGAGGTAGCCCTTGCTTTCCTCATAATAAGTTTCATTTGGATATAGCATGACTTAATATTCAGGAGAATTAAAAATACATGACTTGGAAACACACTGAAAGGAACTGGGCTTCTACAAACACTGCTGAACATCATAAGGACTTGCCAGTAGTGCTGAACACCCAAAAGAGCATGGAAATCATCATAACACCCAAACTTGTTGGTATCAGTAATCCTGTATTTAAGTCTGCCATCTGAGTTTGATGCTGAAAGCATTATCTAGGATGGATTCTTTCTCATTACCAGTATTAAATCTAGTAATTTAAAAACAAAGTTTTAATGCACTGTGTAACCTTAGTGAAATTAACCTTCAACTTGCTGAATCAAACCTTGGTGATTTCTTTTGCATTATGATATCAATATTGGCCTTCCAGGCTTCTTAATTGAGAGCTGTGTGGTGTTTAGCCTCAGACAAAATGTTTAATAATTTCTGATGAGCTCTAGTGTCACAGTAGACTTATGGCAGTATTGTGTTTCTCCTCATCAAATTTCTTCATGGGACTCATTCTGCCAACTGTGCAAACAAGTAGAAGTCTAGCATTTGGAAAACTGGGACTGGAACTTGTGTAATTTGGCTGAGATTCTTTTATTCCATCTTCTGAGCCTTGACAATTTTTCCTGAAATATTTCAGGGCTCTATCCTCAGAGTGACAGTGGTGGAAACTCAAGTAAGTTGAAACTGTCTTCGGGATGAGAGTGAATTTGTGTGTTAGTAATGTTTCACACAATGAAAAAGATCAACTTTCACTGTCAATGTATTGACTCCCATTTTTTACTTTTGTTTCTTGATAGTTGTGATCTAATTTATGCATTAATTTTATTTCCTTATCTGATTTCCCTTCTAATTAACCCTGTAATGAAGTCTCATTTAATTTTTGTCATGTCAGCTTTTTATTACAGCTATATACTATGTGAATACATAATTTTGACTTCATTGCAGCATTATGCAAATGAGGAAGGGTAATACACTAACGAAAATTCTCATTTAGCTTAAAAAAAATGTATTGAGGAAGTTTATTTTTGACTTGACCTATTTTCCTGGATTTGATATCACTTTATAAAAACTGTAGGCATGTATTCTACATAACCAACTTCAACAGCTTAGTTACTGGTTTAAAATTTGAACCCAACAAGGTGTACCTGTGCATAACGGACATCTGAAACACTATAGCAGGTGTTGAATGAGTCTTTTCTTCATCATACAACTGCTCTGAAGGATTTGTTCTGTTCCGGCATCTTTAAATCCATCTGTAAATGAAATTTTGGTGTTAAAACTACAGATTGAACTCTTGTGATTTGTTTTCTTTTCTCAATAGCAAACACATACAGGGACTCCAGTAACGGGAACTGTGAACACCATAGAAATAGACGCTTTTAAGAGACAGCAGGCGCTTGCACCAGCAGGTAGGTTCTGCAGACAGAATTCCACGTTGTGATTTTTTTTTTTTGTTTGTTTGGTTGGTTGGTTTTTTTCTTTCTTTCCAAACAGTTAATGGAGCCCACTGTTCTTTCTCTCTTGAAATACTGTTTTGCCTCACCTTGGGAGTTGCCAGATCCTTAGGACTATCTATTGTGAATGGTGCTGTGTGAAGAGTGTGCCCGCTCACAATATGTAACGCTGAATTTGACAGGCATGGAGACATTGTTAGGTTGATGGCTCTGGCTAAGAAGATTGGAGATGGCCAATTTGAGGTTAGAGGGACTCTGCCCTTGGAGCATGTTCTTCGTGAATGCTACACATGTATCGTAGTTGTAGCTTTCCGAGCTCATGTTGGAATCATGTGTAGTAGTTTGCTGTGTAAAACTGAACCCATTCCATTGTACCATGCCATAAATGGAATTTGAATATCACAGATTCGTCTAAGAGACCACGAATTGAAGTGGGCCGTCATGGGATGGTTTTTCAGCACCCGGGTGTGGCTTCAGGAGTTCCTCTTCAACAGCTAATGCCAACGGCACAAGGTACTGTGTCACCACATGCCAGTTGCACATTAATTTAACAAGGAGATGTTAGTGATGGGACTAGAAACTTGGGCTGCCGGCCTCCCAAGATCCTAGTCCCACCACTCACTTCTCCATGTAAATTAATACTTGGTAAGCAATGCCTGGTTTGTTTAAGGAGCTGAGTGACGGGCTCCAGAGGTGCATGTGGGCATGGAAATACGTCACAGGTGCTGATGCATAATGGCTAATCTGAGAATTATGGAACTGAGCCAACAATTTATGAGAAGGAAACCTCCTAATTTGCAACAACATGACAAATTTCTATCCATTAGTCATGCCAAGCTTTGGACTATGTGTTAGAGTGGATGTGTTAAGATCTAAATATTTAGACTCAGTGCTATCATTTTAGATTAAATTCCGTTAGCTCACCAGTCTGTCTTTTTTTTTTTCCCCTTTTTTCAACATACAAGAAATTCAGAAGAGATGACTTTTTTTTCTTTCATATATAGTTGATGTGCTCCGGATTTTAGTTGCAGTCCCGTGCATGAAATGTTTTGTTGTTTATTGTAATGGTGATTTATTTTGTGATTGTGATGTGGTATTTTCAAGTGATGGTGTCTTGTGGCAAAGTAAGTAACAAATTAGTCTATGTGCAGCTGATTTCCTCTTTTCATCAGTGAAGAGCACTGGATGTTTTAATTTCATCTGTGGTGTTTTTCTTCTTGCTTTGTAGGTGGAATGCCTCCCACTCCTCAGACCGTGCAGCTGACTGGACAGAAGCAGAGTCAACAACAGTATGATCCATCTAAAGGCCCTCCTGTGCAGAATGCAGCAAGTCTGCATACACCTCCGCCACAGCTGCCAGGGAGACTGCAACCTGTGAATGCCCCCATGACATCTCTCCCGACTGCACTGCAGCTTTCACAGCAGCAGCCACAGATAGTAGAATCTCCAGCTCAGCCTCAAATTCAGGTGAAGATCCAGCCTCAAAGTGTACCACTGACTTCCGCTCCACTTACAGTACCACTTCAGCAGCAGGTGCCACCAGCAATCCATGTGCAAGGACAGACACCAAACCAAGTCTCACAGCCACAAACTACCATACAGCAACAGGTATGTGTTCTTTATTGGGATGAAAATAAGTTTGTTTCAATGCCCAGTAGAAGCTGAGAACATTATTTTCCTGAAAATACATGAAAAATGTTGTCATTTTTTTAATGCATGAAAAATGTTATAATTTTTTAATTCCAGTGGACACTTAAATCCTTTCCTTATAAAAATGTGGCTGTATGTTTTTTATTGAGTTGAAGCCCACATTACAGAATCATAGAATCATAGAATGGTTTAGGTTGGAAGTGACCTCAAAGATATCCAGTTCCAACCCCCTACCATACGCAGGGACACCTCCTACTAGGAACAGGTTGCTCAAGGCCTTGTCCAACCTAGTCTTGAACACCTCCAGGGAGGGAGCGAGCATCCACAAACTCCCTGGTTCACACACAGGTGTTCCAGTGTTTCACCACCCTCACTGTAAAGAACTTCTTAACATCTAGTCTAAATCTCCCCTCTTCCAGTTTAAACCCATTACTCCTCATCCTGTCATTACAAGGCCTTGTAAATAGTCTTTCCCCAACCTTCCTGTAGGCCCCCTTCATATAATGGAAAGCTACTTCTGTGATGGTATAAACTAAGACAATATTGAACCCTAAACTCGCCACTGACAAGGGTGTTTGTTTCTTGGGCAGACTGTGACCCTGACACGACCGTCTGCAGATTCTGCTCAGACTTCCCAACGTCTTACAGCAAATACTCTGCCACCTACCTCATCTGTTGCGCCAGCAACTCTCTCAGGCACAACACCGCCTTCTGCATACCCAGTACAAACAAACAGGACCTCTCCAGCAACCAACAAGTCCCTGTCTCCTATTGCATCAAAACCCCCAGGCTTAGCAGTAGCAGCAACAACAGCACCTAAATCACAAAGTCCAGCTCAGAATGCATCAGTATTACCACAGGACAACTCTCAAGACAAGCTTGCTGAGCAAGTAAAGCTGGTAAGAATTTTGGGGGGTTTTGACAAAACTTAGGAGTAGTTTACACACAGATAAAAATTAACATGAGTGATGTGTGTGTGTTATGGAGAGGCCCTATTTTTATGGGTGGAGTGGTTTGGTTTTTTAGTTTTTTTTATGGGCTGTCAGAGGAGTATTGGTCTTCATACTGTTGTGTTCTTTTTCTATTGTATTCATTCTATCTACTCATTTGAGGTGACTGCAAACTGTTTTATTTTTGTGGCTAACTGTAAGAGTTGTTTTGCTTATTTAAAGGGAACATAATAGCGAATTTGGCTGTTGGTTGTTTGCTTTCCCCCACGAAATCAAACATTATTAATAATGAAGGTAAATTCCTCTTTTGTGGATAGATACATCTGGGGAAGGGGGAGATTATTTGATTGTAGTTTTATGTCTTATGACTTGTTTGTGTTGCCCAGTGAACTTTTTTTTATCCTGCTATTTAATGAAGTGAATTCTGCAGTTTCAAACTAATTCTATGTACTTCTTTTTAAGGAAAATCAAATCCATCAACGAATAGCAGAACTGAGAAAGGAAGGTCTGTGGTCCCTGAGGAGACTGCCTAAACTCCAAGAGACCCCGAGACCAAAATCTCACTGGGATTACTTGCTGGAAGAAATGCAGTGGATGGCAACTGATTTTGCCCAAGAGAGAAAATGGAAGATGGCAACTGCTAAGAAGGTACTTGAAAAGCTTTTTTTTGGACTCAGAATGTTAGATTTTGGTATAATTCAGCTTGATAGCAAAGTTATTTAAATGATCGTTTTCTACAGATAGAAGTGATGGGAACGTACTGATCACTGCAGAGGGATTGATCTAGGTGACATTTAGAGGTTTCTTCCAACCCAAACGTTCTGTGATTCTATAAAGCACCAATTTTTAACTTAAATGAGAAACCTTGTAGTCAGGATTGGATATTCTGGCATTTCAAGCAGACTACATAATTGTATTGATTGTAGATGCAAATAGTAGTTTTGGATTTAATGGATTTTAGTCCTCTGCAAATTAGATAGATTGTTTAGGGGACACAGGCAAGATGCTGACTGTGTTATCTTTGAAAAGTAAAACTCACAGAGCATGTATTAAGATGCTCAATTAAGAGAAAATACAGAATTCTTTAAGTAACTTCCTTTGGGTGTCATTGCCTAATTCTTCTTTCTTAATCTCAGAAGAAGGTGAAGGAGAAACCATGGTGTTGGAAGGAACGCAGTGGAAACATGATAGAAAGCTGTTTCCATTGGGGAAAAGAGCAGCACAGTGGGAATAATTAAGTCAGTGATGGAATGAAGATTGGGGTGGTGTGAGATGACCTATGTAAAATATGTTTGTTTACAATAATCAAGAGTTTTCTCTTGCTTCTTGGTTTGATACATTTATGACTAGTGTAGGGTAATGAAGAGGGCAACTGAAGGTTGTTGGTTTAAATTGCCATATTGTATTCTCTTGTGTATTCTGAAATGATGGAAGCTCAGAGCTTTCTTCCTTATGTGCAAAGTATTAAACCAGGTGTATCATTTTGTCAAGTGGAGATCTGCATTTTGAATATAACTGAAATGTGGATTTGAAGCACTTCCTCCATTTGTGACCAATGATAGGTTTTTATGAATAGGGGAAACATGAAGGGCAGATATGAAATGATCCCTTCTCTCACAGTATGCTTCAAACTTCTGGAAGTCAATGTTTTAGGGACCTCCTGAACTAAAGGTTGCAAGCAAGTCAGTCTTTAACAGCCATTGACTGATCTTTCATTCATGTATGTACACTCTTTTGAACTTATTTTACTTTTGGGCTCTGATGTTTCGTGGAGTGATTTTCTATGACTTGTATGTGCTGTGTGAAAAATCCTTTTGTGTGATTGCTGCTAATTTCAGTAGATTTATTTTTTTTTTCCCTAATTTGTCTACTAAGTGATAAATTAAGAGTTTCTTACCTGATTGTTTAGCTGTAGTTCTTCTATTTCCTTCTTTCCTTTGAGTTTCATGTCTGTTGTTTTATGGGTACGGGTAAGAATTAGAAATACTGAAGGTGAGTGCTCCGTGTGTAGAACTGTGGTCAACATCTGGCTGCTGCTAACCACTATAATCTTAAGAAAGAGAATGATACCATCTTCTGAGGTAACCTAACTCAGTGCCTGTCATGGTATTTCAGATGGTAAGAACTGTGGCTCGTTACCACGAAGAAAAGAAACTCAACGAAGAGCGAGCTAAAAGGGAAGAACAAAACAAACTGAGGCGAATCGCTGCATCAATTGCTAGAGAAATAGAATACTTCTGGTCTAACATTGAACAGGTGAAAGACTGACTTAGGAATGCTTGTGCAGGTTGTACTGTTTATTTCATCTTCAGTAATTTATTTAGGAAATGGAAGTGCTTTATGAGACTTGTTTTACATTTCAGGTTGTTGAAATAAAACTGCAAATCGAATTTCAAGAGAAAAGGAAAAAAGCTTTGAATTTAAAGAGAGTCTCAAGGAGAGGTAATTGTATTCCATTTCATAAGGAATCCAGCATAAATTGATGCATGCTTTTACACAGTTTAACTCAGTGGAGTTTAATCTTGTTGGTGACAGAATTATCAGTGACCATAATAGGTTGTGAACAGATACGGACTATGAATTATGGGGATTATTTATTTTTTTATGCTGGAGTTTGTTAAAGGTTCTGGAATTTTATATTGAATGCATTTAAAAGTTTGCATAAGAAACATAAAATGACTGAGTGACTGTTGCACAGATCAAGTATAATAATTTTCCAGGTAAGGATACAAAACTTGCAGAAGGCCTTTTATTGGAGAAAGAAAGTGAAATGGTAAGTCTTTCTGGTTTTGAAAATAAACTGTCAAATTAATTTAAATATGAGTACCTGTGAGCACCTATGTGAGAAAGTTTTCATAAATGTGGAATGCTTTCCTTAAATACTTGATAGTGCTAAGCAGATTTCTGTGTAGTTGCTGGCAGTTGAGCAGTCAATAGCACAAATGCTTTTTTTTTTTTCTGGTTACAAACAACAGCTTTTAACAGGGAAGTGGATTGCAACTGACATATCTTTTAATGGGAGAGTTCATACTCAGTGAGTTTGAATCATTCATTCTAAAACTGCAACCCCCCCAAAAATGTACAGATTAATCACCAGACTTCGTTTTGGGCAGGAATTTCACCTACTCTAACCAGGGCTAAACTAGGCAGGGTATGAAAGAATTTTTTCAGCTGTTCAGTGGTGATTTATCTTCTGAGAGACATAGGTATCTGTTACAGAATGGATCAAACTGAATGAATCTGAAATAGCTTTCACACTAGACAAAATGTATGCTAGGACTCCATGGCTACATCTGTGCAATTGGAAAAAAATGGGTGAGGGATTGTTCTGAAGCCCTGAGCCATCTGGCATGGCACAGCTGATGCCAACCATCTGAAATGCTCCCCTTTCACCAAGCAGAAAGTCTGTATCTGAATTTCCTGCTAGGAACAAGCTTTAGCATGTGTTTTCAGCCATACTGAGGCCTAGCACTCTCTGGGAGTGTTAATGTGCTCAGACTGAACCAACCCAAAGAGGATGCAGGGCAGCTGAGGGCAAACAGTTGTAGGCCTGTGCCATATCCGTTTTTTACTGACTGATAAAAAACTTAGTCCTTGATTCCAAGCTGGGTGAAAATGGTGTGCCTCGGTAATGCTTTTAAGGGAAAGAGTGCACTACAGCTCTGTGCCACAGCTGGACCTGAGTCATTTGAACCACACACAGTTGAAGTGGTTGATTGTGTGCTGCCTTCACCACAGAAGCAGAGAGTCTGTTTTTGCCTGACCAGGGAAGTGCTAATGAGTGTGAAATGTCTGTTAGCAAATGCTTCTCTAATTACAAGGCACTTTTTAAAAGACAAACAAAACCCCTCCCTGACTTGTTTGCTGTGGTTTTAATTATTTAATGCTAGGGTTCTTCATCATCTGGAAGGAAAAGAAAGGCAAGCACCTCTTTAACTGATGAGGAAGGTAAGTCACCTTGCCAGATTGTGCATGTGCAGCACTGTACCTAAATGTGATATTAAAGTCCCCAAACTACAGGTTTTCAATCTGTTACTATGTGGATGGAGTGCTTTTCACAAACATGACACCAGCATTCATCCATTTCCCGGATAGTCAACCAGACAGTAATTTTCCCTTACAAAGAGCATCAGCGAAAAACTGAAAATAAAATTTTCCCTGAAAACACCCTGCCACTATTGTTGGTGGGGTTTAATTCTTTCTGCTTTCATTCCTTCATTTCTCAAGCCTTACTAGTAGTCTTAAACTTCTTTTGAGGATTTTAGACTGAGTAACCCATCTACTTTAGTTCCTTTCTTGTGATCACATCTCTGTTACGTTTCTGGCAAAGAAAATCCCAGATTAAAGCTACAGGATAAACTTGTCAGCAGTGACCATTGCCAACCAATACTTAACAGTCAAGACCGCCTTCTGTCCTGAGGCAGAATGCTGCTTTTGTTTTCACATAACCTTTTAAGTTCCACATATAGTTGCTTTTGGATTTTCTTGTTTTTCCATGCACATCTCCTGTTTTTTGAACCCTGCTAAATTACATTATTCTATGCTAGTACGCTTCAGGGGTATACACGTGCAAACTTCCTGAATCGTGTAATTTGAATGCCAAGATTAGCATTTGTTTTTATTGTAGTTGAAGATGAAGAAGAAACAATTGAAGAACAAGAAGCTAAAGAAGGAAACATAAACCATCAAACTGAATTATCTAATCTAGCCAAAGAAGGTAGGGGTTTAGTTTGATTTTTCTCTGTGGTGGGCTCTGAAACAACAGGTGAAAACATGCAACAGTTACGGTATTTTTACATAAGGTTATAGAGATGAGAAGTTGAATGCCTTTAGATGTTCAACCATATGTAATTCATATGTTCTTTTTCTGTTTGGAAATCTATAGTGGTTACTTTATGGGATGGTGGTGGACATCTGTGCTTTATGAAACAGACCATATACTTAACTAGTTACCACACAAGATAGCTGGAGAAAATTTCTCTGCTGAAGCACTGTTATTTCTTTAAAATCTCACGTAAAAAGATTCTCAGTATAGAATTCTCAATTTAAAACTAGAATTGTATCAGACTGAACATGAACATTTTATCATCAACTGTCTTGGGTATCTCAGAAGGGTTTCATCACCCGTCTGATAGATCTGGAAGGGCTCTGAAGTGCTGATCTTGAAGTGGGATGTAAGTACTTGAAGATGATGCTTTGGCTAGCAACTCTCTTTTGTTAACAACATGACAATAACTGCTCTGCTGAGCGTGGTGGATACAACATATCCCATAGGGATCACTTATCATGGCAGAAACCTTGCTGGTTTTGTGAGGCAAGCTTTCCATTAAGCCTGGCAGTTAATATGCAGTTTCCAGATCCATTTGTTTGGTGTGTTTGGCAGCTTAGTGACTGCAGCCAGGTGGCCAGTTGGAGGGATTGGAATTGTTGGCCAGTCAGCCAAGTTTCTAATGAGGATGTTTCCTGATGGATTGGCTGCAGCAGCGTACACATTCCTGCTTCAACAGATCAGACAAGGGATCTTGGAGATACTGTTTAGTGAGGTACAGCTCAGTTTTGAAACTTCGAAGTCTTGAGCTGTATTCCAACTACTGGGCTGGCTTTGATGCCCCTAGCTCCCCAACCCATGATTTCCTGTCAGTTTCTGTGATAGGTTTGTGAAAGCAAGTTGGTGAGCAAACTGCTCGGTGTAATGCCAAATGTTCTCTGTAACCACAGTCATTAAAAAAATACTACTGTTGTCTATATCATAATTAACCTCTTCAGCTAACTTCTGATTAGAGAACTGGTTTTGTATAACTCTGGAAAATGTAGGGAGATAAAGCCAATGGTATTGATTGTTGCCAGTTTGGATATTTTTAAACTTAAAATCCTTTGATAACCTTTAGCGGAATTGCCTCTGGAAGATTTACTAAAGATGTATGAAGGTGCCTTTGCAGAAAATTTTCACTGGCCCCAGCCAAAGCCTGACAGTGAAGAGGACAGCAGTGAGGAAGGTAAATTACATGATGTTTAAAAGAAGTTGTTAAGATGCACAAAATGAAATAAGCTGATTGGGTTTTCAGGTTTCTGTTAAAAAACATTTTATATGAGGGGAAAAGAGATCATGAGTGAATTAAATTTTAAATGTTTTTTTTTTTCTAAGTGAAAGAGAATGCCATATGCAAGAGTGAATGGCAAGTACAGTGGCTTTCCTGCTAAGCATTTGGAATCATTAGAACAATAAGAGTTATTTCTGTTATTACTAAATATATTTGGATAATGCTTGGTGAAGAATTTCTTCTGGTTTATTTTTTTCATTTCCCAGTTTATGAAGAGAGGGTAGTGTTTGCCTGTCTTAAGGTCAAGATGTGTAAGATCTCAGGAACAATAGTGAGCCAAAGAAAGCAATACACTTCATAGCTAGCTATTATTACACAGTTGGCACCTACTCTGTACTAATGTGATGATAGAGTTATGTATTTGAAGATGAGTTTTAAGTATTATGAGTACCTCAAGTAGGACCTCAGGGAACTGCTTGAGAGAGTCTAGCACAGAGCCACAAAAATGATGTAATGGAATATCTTCCTTACAAGGAAAGATTGGGGGAGCTGGGGCTCTTTAGCTGAGACATACCCTCATTCATGTTTATAAATATGTAAAGGATGAGTTCCAAGAGGATGGAGCCGGGTGCTGCTTGGTGATGCCCAATAACAGGACAAGGGACAATGATGGAAGTTGAAGCATAGGAAGTTCCATGTTAACATGAGAAAGAGTTTTTTCACTGTGAGAATGACAGAACACTGGAACAGGCTGCCCAGGGGAGTTGTGGACCCTCCCTCTCTGGAAATACTCAAGACCTCCCTGGATGCATTCCTGTATGATCTGGTATAGATGATCCTGCTCTGGCAAAGGGATTGGACTGGATGATCTTTCAAGGTCCCTTCCAGCCCCTGATATTCTGTGGTTGATTAATTGTGATTGATCTCTGTAGAAGTTGTGAAGAGCTACTAGCCTAGCTAGTATGAATGCCCAGAACACGTATCTGATCCTGAACTTAGGTTATCTTCATTGTAGCTTGAGTAGCTTGAAAATCATGGAATTATTTTTTTAAATTATCTGTCTCCTTTAAGAACCCTGTCTGAACTCCTGCCATCTCAGTTCCCCTGTGTAATTGCTATTTAAGTTTATCTTAAATGTCAGTGTGATTCTTCTCTCTCATAGAAATGGAAGACCATATCTCTGAAAGGGAAGGTCCTCAGAAAGAAGTTGTCCTCATAGACTCCCTTCTCAGCATTGATCAGTACAAGTGTATAGACAGGTCGAGTCCTCCAAAGAAGCATATGCGAGACATTGCTGAAGTCGCTGCTGCAGCAGAATTGCTGTTACCTAAAGGCAGCTCTAGGATAACGACAGCGGTAAGGCTCCTTAGTTTTGCTACTGAATCTGCTGACCTTTACATGACCTTTCGTCATCATTTCACAGGTTTAGCGTGCGTTTTTTAGTTGTTTAACCGTGGAATGATTGTGCTTTATGACACAGCGTGAATTTAACTCAGCAAAATAAGTATCATTCCCTTTGCAGATAAAATACAGCACTCCAGCGCTGCTGTATGGGCCTCTCAGAGAATATCAAAAGATTGGACTGGACTGGCTGGCAAAGCTGTACAGGAAGAATCTCAATGGCATTCTGGCAGATGAGGCTGGGCTTGGCAAAACAGTACAAATTATTGCCTTTTTTGCCCACTTGGCTTGTAATGAAGGTAAGTTCATTTGCCTAACAGTTCAAGACAGGTACTAGAGGCCAGCATTATCTCTGTGAATTGTTGTCTACAGGCAAGTTGTTTTTCTGCTTGAACCATCTCAGAGATTAGTTTAATGCACAGAGTGAGATTGTGTCAGAAACACTTCCCTAGATTGTGTGACACAGAGGTGCCTTCTTACTAAGTACACTGTGTAATCAATCTACCGTTACCTTCTCACTGACAACATTCTTACAAAACCTGGTTTGTTAACATGAAAAAGATTTGCAAATGTTTTAATGACCAGATGGCCACAGATAATTAAATTTAAGGAGTAAATATGAACAATTGGACAAGTGTGTCTTGTATATCATCTCAGCTATTATTAATACTAGTACTGTGTTGAGAATAGTTTTATCATCTCAGCTATTACTGATATTGGTGTTGTACTGAGAATAGTTGATGAATATTGGTAAGGAAAAGCTTGTTCTGGAGATAACATCTCTTACTCAAGCAGTTTATGTGGTTGAGGGAAAAATAAATACCAGGTGCACAAGAGGTACTTGAGGTCTGAAAAATTAATACAGAATAAATTAGTCATTAAAACACCTGTGTTGTTATTTGGTCTCACTTTTAATGATTAATTCAGTGCACCATACTTGATGAAATCAGGCTATAAGCTGCAGGAATCTTTTTCTGCTGTTAACTGCTGTGTTTTCCTTTCCATAGGTAACTGGGGCCCTCACCTTGTTGTTGTGCGCAGCTGTAACATATTGAAATGGGAGCTGGAGTTGAAACGCTGGTGCCCAGGGTTGAAAATCCTTCTCTACTTTGGCAGCCAAAGGGAACTTAGGGCAAAAAGACAGGTACTGTATCCCACAACTCTTACACTGTTGCATTTACTGTTTTAGATCTCAAGACCTTTAACAACCTGCATTTTTCAATGCATTCCTTACATCCTGATGGATTATGAGAAGCTTTTAACACTACAGACTGGTTTACCAAGAGTCTCACACCCAGCACTTCTCTGATTTTTCCAAAGCATTTTTGGAACTCCTTGGCATTGAGCAATGCATGCAATACTTAACCTGCTTTCTGAAGTGACTAAATTCAAAGACCAAGACTGCCTTTAGAATGCTTTGGGTCTTTTGTGTGCTTACTGAAAGAGTGAGCTGGGTTTAAAATACTTGAGAGTTCTGCCTTAACTTACCGTTTTTTCTTTCCTTTTGTGTAGGAATGGACAGAACCCAACAGCTTCAATGTGTGCATCACTTCCTACAAACAGCTGTTCAAAGGCCACCCAGCATTTATGAAAATGCGATGGAAGTACTTAATAGTAGATGAGATGCAACAAATAAAGAACATGACTGAGAAACACTGGGAGGCACTTTTCAGTCTCCGCAGGTACGGAGCAGAGAATTGTTTACCTGCTGGCAGTGAGTTTTTGTCTTTTCATGTCACACTGTTACCTTCTTCACAGAAAACTGATAGAAAACCTTTTGGGTTGGTCTGCCTAAATTCCTGGCCAATGTACCTGCAGGAGTGCTTTTAGGTGAAAACAATTAGCATTCAGTGACACGCTCAAGATCTTTTTGTTGCCACTGTCATGAGACTGTAAATATTCTTTGAGGTACTCTGTTCTCCCAAACAGATCCCCATATATGTTCTGATCCTCTGCAAGGAGGAAACTAGTTTGGCAGTATATTCAGGATTAAAAAGATAATTATCCTACATTTAATTTTATTTGCGCTACTTATTGCTTCTGTGTATCTGACAAACCTAAAGCTGCAGTAAAACTATGTTTGAACATTGGTATCTTTTTCAGAACAATGGTAGCTAAATCCTTTATCAGTTAAAAAAAAAAAAAATCTTCTTTTTGTTATTCACAGCCAGCATCGCTTGCTTCTGATAGACACTCCTTTACATAACACATTGATGGAGTTGTGGACCATGGTACATTTTCTGATTCCAGGAATTTCCAGACCTTATCTAGATTTTCCAGTCAAAGCAGCTAATGAAGAGAACCAGGATTATTGCCATAAACTGGTCATCAGGCTACACAGAGTACGTTGTCATTATATCTTGTATGTTCTGCTAAAATAACTAAGCTGTTGGCAGAGGGAAAATGAGAAGATGTAGTTGAACTTGAGATTTCTGGCCTTTCTTAACACTTTGTTCAGTTCAGACAGAAAATCCTGCTGAAAGTAGGAGTTTCTGCTACCAGAACAGTATGGAGATTTATTTAAAAAGAAGTCATACAAGGCTCAGATTTTGAAGCATCACAAGCAGAAATTGAAGAGCAACCTAATGCCTGTACATTTGTATGCATAGCAATATAATTATGTATGGTATACAAAGTTTATCACATCAGGTGTCTTAGGTTTGAGTAGGTTTAGATTCCTGTTGTAAAACTGTCTTTGAAGTAAAATTTGTTTTTCTTTTCCCCCTGAATTACAAAATGTTTCAGATGATTCAGCCATTTATTTTGCGAAGATCAAAGAGGGACGTTGAAAAGCAGCTAACAAAGAAATATGAACATGTGCTAAAGTGTCGTCTTTCTAGTCGACAAAAAGCGATGTACGAAGATGTCATATTACAACCAGGGTAAGGACTCAAACCTGTAAACCAAAAACCCTGTCACTTTTGGTGCTTAAGCAAGATGATTGTCATGGTTGTGAGTGTTTTATAGTTGTTTTCTGTTTTGCCGTTATGACCTGTGAGTAGAACATGATTACATTTGAAAGCTGAAATTACAGGCAAGTGATGCTGGGGTCGTAATGAAAAACATGCATTTACCTCTGTAACCTAAAAATCAAGTTCTAATGGTCAGATTTGCTGTTACTTTAAGATTTCTTTCTAATGAGTGATTCTTTACTTGCTAAAGCCCAAAGTATTCCTACGTACACCCATTTGCCTGTGCTGTGGCATCAAGCAGTTATTGATGAAACAGAAACAAAGCAGGTAGAGGATAAGGAACCGGTTAGATCATATTTGGCTGTAAGCTAGCACTAGTCCTTAAGTTCCATGTTTTCTAAGAAATTTACCTTGATACAGTGCTACTTAAAATGCTCTATAATGTTCTAGGTAAAACAAGCTTATTTTAGGATCTCCATGTAACATACTGCATTGCACGTTCTCAGCTTGCTGATTTAGGAACATCTCCATAAAAACCATACTTAAATGAATGTATTTCTGTATAAATTATTTGATAGAACCCAAGAAGCCCTCAAAAGTGGGCACTTTATCAGTGTCCTGCATGTCCTGATGCAGCTGCAACGGATTTGTAATCATCCTGATCTGATAAACCCCAGACTTTCAAGTACCTCCTATGTATCAGAGACATTGGAATACAGAACTGCATCTCTGGTACTGCGTGCCCTAGAAAGGGATATTTGGAAGGTAAGTGATAAAAGTAAACTAATTTTTTTCTCTCTTAGTGCCCTGGTAGAATGTCATACTTAATACTGAGGGGTTTTTATACGTCGTAAGTATAAATATAGTTTATATTTTAGTATATATAAATATATTCTAAATATATTTAGTGTGCATGTATATATATACACACACTATATATATAGTATATAAACTATATATGTAGTTTATAAATAAAAGGAATTCACCATTCCATAATTACTCCTACTGAGTACTTGCTGCATCTTTATTTTGTAATGGTAGTTTGAGTGCTTCAAATGATTTGTAATCAATGTTTGAATCAACGAACAACTTAGTGAAATAAAAATTTACTTGATTTTCGGCTTACAAGGGTTTATAGGAATTCTCCAACACTGAAAGAACTCTGTGTAGCACAGTGCTTATTTTGGCATTCTCTAGATTTTCTTTCTGCTTTTAATAAAACCAAGATAAAGAAAGAATGGCTCTTAAGAGCAATAAATAAGAATAAACACTGGTTCAGTGACTGAGGCGATACACTTCTGTTAGTCTGTTTGAAGTACCACCAGTTGTATTACGCCTCTCTTCTAGATCATCAAAGGCAATAATTGCATTAGAAGTATGAGTAGATGAGATGATCTTTTTGGTTGATCTTCTTTCCACTCTTCCTATTTTTTTATTCCTAAATTATATGCATGCCTTTGTAGTTTGGCATTTGGGTTCGAAAGTTCACAGATGCTTTCTCAGAGTGCTCCCTTATTCTTTGGAAATGATCATATGAGAATTGTTGAGTGCACAAATGTACCTTCCTTTGATTTCCATGAGTGGCTAATTATTTCAGTTCATTTTTTTCTGCTGATGCTTAAAATGGGACTGTCAGTTTAAGAGAAATTTCCAAGGTTTCTAGACACTTTTAGGTAATAATTAGTATCTTACTTTTAAACTTAGACCACTTCTTTCAAGTTAAAAAGTAAAATACAAAAAGCGAATTCAACATAAAAAGGATTAAACTTGTTTGGGTTGTCACATAAAATCAACCTTATTTTACAATATCCCTAGGAATCAGACTTGTCTCTTTTTGATCTCATTGGAATGGAAAACAAAATGACTCATTACGAAGCACAAATATTGCCAAAACAAAAGGTGACTAGAAAGTTGATTGAAGAAATCTACAACTCCCCTCCACCACCAGCTAGGCCCAACCCAGTGAAGCTCAAACCAAGCAGGTATGCACAACTGCCCTTCTTTAATCTGGAATTACAGGAGGAAAATGAAGTCCTGTTGTTATGTTTATGGAGTTCTGTCTGTATCTGTGATTCACATGAAACCTCAGGCTCGAGTTTGCATTTTGTTACTATTGCTTCCTTGTTTACCCTTGAAAATAAGGATTCTAATTTAATTTTTTTTTTTGATGCATACAGTTCAATGCATGCCTCATGCGTATAGATTGCCTATAGTTATTACTTCACCACCAGATGAATTTTATTCTTGAGGCTCTTGTTTATGACAAGTGATTTGCAAAATTAGCATGGAGATAATTCAAGACTGTGCTGGGCCTACAGTGTTAACAGTAGTGTTATAAAGTGACACAGGAAGTTTTATAACAGTGAATAGTATTCCATTCCTAGTGAAGTAGTGATTTCAGCATTATCTGGAACTGTTTTTTCTAATACAAGGAAGTTACCTCGTGACCTGCCAATGTGTTGATGTCGCTCTGGAACATTCTTTTTCTAAATATCAGGCTAGACTCTTCAAACTGTTTGCTGTAATTTTGGTGCATGCTGCATTAAAGTGGAAAGTTTCCTTCTTTCTTGGACTTGGCAAAGTGACTATAAAGTGTCCACGCGTGAAGTCTGCTGAAGTTTTGCCAGCTTCAGCCATCTGTGAGAAAGAGATTAACATCTACTGTGATCAGTTTATGCTTACTTTGGCTGATAGAGTTTCATTTAAAAACCGAACTGTGATCTTGCTATAGGCTTGGACTTCATATCCTTTTCAGGTTATTTCAGCCCGTTCAGTATGGTCAGAAACCTGAGGGCAGGACTGTGGTTTTCCCAAGCACTCAAGTACAGCGCACAGTGACCACAGCAACGGTAACTCAACAAGGACAAGTCCGAGGGAGATCACCCATAGCTACAGTGTCTTCAAATCAAGGTAAGGGAGCTGGTGCTAGATTGGCTACTTAAGCCTCTGTGTAGGTGGATACAAGTTAGGCTGTTAATAGAACTCCTTTTCCCTCTAGCTTAATGGTCTAGAATACTAATGGCTTAAAAATACCAACGGACTAATTGCCAGTGAATTTCCCCACTAGTTTCTACGGTATGATCTACCAGTATAATACAAAACAGTGTAACCTAATTGTTAGCATATGGAGTAAATATGGCACAGTTGGTATTTAAACCCTGATCAGGTGTAATGTTCTGTGAAAGATGGGAATTTACAGTGCTTTTGTGTATTTATTTAACCTTTAAACAATGTTTTCCAAATATATAATGTTGTAAAGATAGGATGGAGTAAAAGTTGTGGATAGAAATCCCACTCTGTAAGGACAAACCGTTCCTGTAGCCATTTTAATATCCTGTTGGAAGGTTTCTTTTTAATGCAGGTTGTGTAAAAGAGTGGAGTTAAAACCTCTAACAGCTTGCACAAACACCCTTATTGATTGCAGCCGCAGCAGCACAGTTTCAGACAACTCAGGCTTCCACCAGTGCTCCAAGACACCAGCCCGCAGCGACCTTCACCACAGCAACTAGCACAGCCAACCCTGTGAAACCGCGGGGCCAGACCTCTGCACAGGCCTCCCAGCTAGGCCAGGCCCAGCCACAGCCCCCCTCGCACACCATCCAACAGAGTGTGCTGCCTCAGAGGCTGGTTCTGACCTCTCAGGCCCAGGCACGGTTGCCTAGTAAGTGGCCTCCCCTTTCAAGGTTTCTCCCACCTTTGTACTACAATGAGGTTAAGTTACTAGGCACCCTAAAATGTGTACAGAATCGTTGTTTTTTTTTCACTCTTCTGATTAGCCTTGCTCAGTACATTGCTTATGACCAAGGAAAATCGAAAATTGGATAAGAAACAATAGAATTGCTGTGGACATACATTAGTGGTGTCAACTTAATCTCCTGTTTCTGCATGTTTTCTTCTGCTGGCAAGACTTCCTTCAGACCAAATGTTTTAGCTCTATCCTAATTATTCCTTTCATATTAAACACTAATCCATCTGCTAAAGGCCCCTCTTGCAGAGGGGAGTGTTGCAACTGTTAGGCAGAGAAAAGCGATGAGGCTTTGCTTTAAGGTTGTATGTGCACTGCCTATTAGCATGTGTATAGAGTACTGAGCACTGATGTATTAATTTTATCTCTGGGGTAATGCACTGCCTTTACAAAAGCTAAATTTTCACACCTATATTTTCCCAGTATAGTAAAACTTAAGTATTTAAGTGCTTCTAACCTTTCTGCATTTAAATCACAAAAAGCTTGGTCCTCATCACTTGAAAGCTTTTTGGTTTGTCTAAGTGCAGATTGCTTAATATAAAACATATTTCATCAGCAAATTTTGGGCCATTTCAAATGTGTATTTACAGTGTCACATGTGTGGATATTTTGGTCTTAAACCTTCCTTTGTGCTCTTGAAAAGGCAGTGAAAATCACTTTAATGTCTACACTCATTCTGTTACAAAGTGTCACATGAGTTTTCAGGTAGCTCTTAATTTTTTTTTGCTAATGAAAGTGATAACTTCTAAGATGTTGATGTTCTTACCCTTTAAACAATCAGCTTTTTTCCAGTTTGTCCAACAAATCTAGAAAGCAATACCTGCTTAACTTCTATATGACACTTTTGATGCACTAAGTATAATTATGCATGGAAGGCGCTTCAGCACCAATTTACTAACCAAAACTTAGAATTATGAGTATTGAGCAACCTGCCTCCCATGTAGGGTGTTGTGTTTCTTTTCCCTTTAATGCATATTTTCCTCCTTAACAGGTGGTGAGGTAGTAAAAATAGCCCAGCTGGCTTCTATAGCAGGAGCACAAGGCAGAATTGCTCAGCCAGAGACCCCTGTAACACTGCAGTTCCAAGGGAACAAGTTCACTTTGTCACACAGTCAACTTCGCCAGCTCACTGCAGGGCAACCTTTGCAGTTACAAGGTACTTAATTTAAACCAGGAGATTTCTATTATGCAGAATGCTTAGGGTTTGATATAGGCAGCATGTTCCTCACTGCTGTATGGCAAGGAGATTTTTCCATCTCTGCTGCTTGTACTGTTCTGCTCTACCCATTTTCTGTGTGAGAAAGGGATAACAAGGTGGTTCTGTTTTGAAAAACAAATTCCTATCAGAGACATGGTTATTTTTGTGTATTGTATTTCAAGATTGTATTAGTGAATCTGTTTTCATGTGTATGCAGTACAGCTAAAGCTAGGTGAGTCAGATTATTGCAGATAAACTCCCTGCTGAGTGAAAACAGATGAAAGTGAGGACATCTTTGGTTTGTTCTGAAGTGTAAAGAATACTTCAAGGCTGATGTGCTTCTGAATTTTGACCCAGCTCTTACCTTGACCTGAATGTTCAACCTACAATATATTTTGCCCTCGAATCTCCCTTTGGTGGTATTCAGGAGAACCTGGAAATTACAATTCTCTGTGGCAAACAAAATAAACAGAGGGAATACTAAGTGAAAATGTTTTTGTGGATTGGTTTTTGTCCAGATTCTGTATAAAATACCTGGACTTAGAATGATACTGGTGCGAAACTCCTCTTTAACAATGAAGACTTCAGTGTTTCCTTCCTATTGGATATTTCTGGAACTTTAAAACAGGTTGAACATGTCTGTGAAAATTTAATATCGTTTGAAACAGCACAGATCAGTTTGTAACAACACTAGACAACTGCTTATTCTTTTCCACTCTATCCAGCTTAATTAAAAAAAAAAATTCTCAATTTCAGGAAGTGTTCTTCAGATTGTTTCAGCACCTGGTCAGCAGTATTTGAGACCTCAGGGCCCAGTTGTCATGCAGACAGTTTCCCAGGCTGGAACTGTTCAGAATGCTCTAAATGCTTTAGGAAATCAGCACCAAGCTGGTGTCCCAGCTTCCACAACAGTGACACAGCAAGGTAGGTTCTATAGCCTTTATTTTTCACCAGATGAATCTTAGGTCAGATTTTTCTGGGAAGAAGTGAATTTTAAATACTTTGATGGCTTTTGTTTTTTTTCCAATGAAAGATCAGAGAGATTATTTTTATAGTGATGTAGAATGTACAGCAATTATCTCAATTTTTCCATGTGACTTTTGCTTTTGTCTAATTTACTTTGCGTCTCTGTAATCAAGCTTGTTTTACCATTTACCCCTCTGCAAATGCAGCATAGGTGTTTGGTGCCTTGCTGCAAATGTGATCAGTTCCTTACTGAAAAATACAATCAAGATGCTTATCCAAAAAAGTAGAGAGAAACTGCTGTCTAGGATGCATTTACAACAAAACAGTAGATTGTTAAATGATGATAAATGCAATGCTAGGAGTTCCTTCCCTGGAAATGGCCATCTGCTGTAACATTCTCTGGACAGAAGCTGTTCACTCGAAACAGGCTTTTTTCCTGCTTCTTTTTCATGTATTAATGTGCCCTTGAAGTTCATGTTTTGACTTTGTGAAGAGTAAACATCTTATCATAAAAAGGGGAGAGTAAGCTTCAACAGCTTCCCAGTTGTTGGGAGGTAAAGGATTTCTGTTACGGTTTGTGAGACATGTGGCTCAAATATCTCGTTCTCCAGCTCTGATTACATTACAAGTACTCCTAATATGACCACAGTTCAGAATAAAAATTCATGTAAGATATCTGCAAAAACTCACACATTTTACTACTCTCATGAGTAGTAACTCTCTTAAGAGCAATAGTAACTAAAGTACTTTTTCCAACTGATAAATTGTTTTGCTGTTCATCTTTGGGTGTTCACCAAAAGCACAGTGAAAATACATGTTTTGACTTTTTGGGTAAATTGTCAAATCAATTCCATTGCTTTAGGTGATTGGAAACTGTAATTATGAAACTCACGTGTAGCAGAATTGGATTTACACTTCTATATCTTAGCTTGTTTGTAATAAAAATGTGAAAAGGCAAAGCTTCTGCTTGTTAACTTGGCTGCAGTTTTTCATGGGTGTATTGACTTGCCGCTAAGTACAGTTTCACAGTGACTAGTGGAGGGTCATGCTGCTTATCTGTTACAAGTAATCAGTGCTGATGAGCAGTGCATTCTGGCTGAGACAGAAACCTAGTTATCCTATCAGGAGAATAACTGCTCCACAGTGACTGTAGCCTTACTGGTACATGAAGGGTATTACTGTAGTTTCGATTAGTTTACTTGTGTGTGATGTTCTTACAGTTCAGTTAGTGATCTGCAAAGACATCTGCTAGTTGAATTCACTACTGTAAGATTCCATCATAGAATTCCATCAGTTTCTAGATATACTGAATTCATCTGTTCTTTGAAAGATCCCAGATTTGTTTAGGATAAATTAGAACCATCTTTTTCTGATCTAGAATATAACTGAGGAGACCTTATTGTGGTCTTACAATATCTTAAGAGACATGCAAGACATCTAGGGAGGGACTTTTTAGGATGTCAGGTAATGATAGAACTAGGGGCAAATGGAGCAAAGCTAGAAGTGAGTAGATTCAGATTGGATCTTGGGAAGAAGTTCTTCACTATAAGGGTGGTGAGACGCTGGAACAGGTTGCCAAGAGAGGTGGTAGAAACCCCATGCCTAGAAGCTTTTAAGGCCAGACTGGATGTGGCTCTGAGCAGCCTGATCTAGTGTGAGGTGTCCCTGCCCGTGACGGGAGTGTTGGAGCTAAATGATCCTTGAGGTCCCTTCTGGCCCTGACAATTCTGTGATTCTAAATGTTAACACCTATTGCACTATACATGACATTTTGCATGAACTATGAATGCAGGAGGTGCAAAGCAAAGTAAAATTCCGTTGATCTATCTTGGATCTTTGGGAAAAACATTGTAAACAGCTGTCAGATATCTGATGTGTAACAAAGTGCAAATTTGCAATACCCAAAGGATGCTTAGAATAAACATTTGTCTGCAGTTATGATGTGTTACAGCTATGAAAAGACTACTTATTGACAAAAAGCAATTAAACCAGTCTCCATAAAAATAAATATATATAAACGCAAGGTTTATCCTCAGTTTGTATTCCAGGTAGAACTGCAATTGGTAATTTGTCAGCTGGTGACATGGGAGCAGCATTAAAACCAGCACCTACACATGGACAGTCACAGGTAGTTAATTTCTGTTTTCTTGTGGAAACACAGCTTTTCAGGACTGATACGAAGTGCTATAATTTACAAAGCTGGGACTATTTAGGAACTTGAATGATTGCAAAGTAGCTAAAAAATCCAACTTCTGTCAGCGTTTCAACTTGACAGATCCTATGTTTTTTTCTGTAATCCACAGCTTAAAATAAGTTGTGGTATATAAAAGCTTTGTGCTGCTCTGATAACAGACAGTTTCTTACAAGTGTAATAGGACAAGAGGGAATGGTTTTAAGATGAGGGAGAGTTAAGTTTAGACTGGATCTTAGGAAGAAGTTCTTCAATACAGGGGTGGTGACACTCTGGAATAAGTTGCCCAGGGAGGTTGTGGATGCCTCCTCTAGGGGTATTCAAGGCCAGGCTGGATGAATCTAGTTGAGAGGTTGGAGTAGATGATCTGTTAGCTACCTTCCAAGTGAATCCATTCTCTGACCGTAATTATGTATTAATGTATAAATAAAGGAATAGTCAGATTTTCTGTGTGTTTTGAGCACACAGGCAATTCAGTATTTTTTTTATTATAGATTTCTAATCTTAACAATTCTTTAGAAAAGATACTAAAGCAACCTTTAAAGCATAGGGAAATAGGAAGTACATCTTACCTGTGCTAGTGGGAGGTGTCCCTGTCTATGGCAGGGGGTTGGAACTAGATGATCTTTGAGGTCGCTTCCAACCCTATCATTCTATGATTCTATAAAATGTGCAAGAGCCTGCACCTTAGCAATAGTGATTTGCTAATTGTAATGTCCCAGTTATAAATGATTCATTTTGTTTTATTTTCAAAACTACAAAAGTTTTCATAGTACTATGAAAACTGCTACAATCAAGTCAGTGGCTTAATCTGAACTGAGTTTAACTGTAGTCTTCAAATATTACCTCAAATTTTCACCTTTTGTGGTTGATAGCTCAGATTCTGTTGATACACAGTACTCTGATCCTGATAGTTTCATTCTAAAGGAATTCCCAAGTGGTTGTGATGAGCAGCAAATGTTCTTTTCAACTTCTCTTGGCAAAGGAAACCTACGAAGAGAAGAACCGGCTACTGAAGGAGCGCCTGGACAGAATCTTTTCAGGCAATGAACGCCGCTGTTCACGGGCCCCAATGTATGGCAAAGACTTGCTGAGTGTTTGTTCTATGACTGGGGAAAGAAAGTCCTCCCAGCTGTCTTCCAGCCAAGACAACAGTTGGAGGTGGGCTGGCTTTGTGAACTGTTGCCTTTCTTCAAGTGCCTCTGGAGGCCCAAATAACCCATTGCAAGAAATGATCCTGACTTTGGTTCAGCAGCAGGAATCTCTGAATGATGTTGTTAACAGGTAATGTGTGACTGCATTTTAAGTTTTTACCACAGGTAGTTGCTTCTTTAACGCACCTTTTATGAAAAACTTTAAAACCTTGCTTCTATTCAGGAGGTTTTCTGGTTTAGAATAGTTTATTTAACAGTAAATTATGTGCAGTGTGAACATAAAAGTATCATTTGCTTCTCTTTCTTTTAGAATTTTTATAATAAGAGTTTTCAACTCCTCACTTTTCATTTTAAGCCCAAATTCATCTGACCATATTTCATCTTAACGTTCTTACCCTTTGGATTTACATCTGAGTAAATTGGCTGCTCTTAGAGCCAACCAACAAGGGCTGAGACACAGAGCTGAAGCTGGGCTTTAGTGGATGTGTGCATAGCAATAGCTGCAGTTTTCCAGAAACAGGAAATGCAATTAGAAGAGCTCTCCTTTTTTTCAAGTTGCTTTTATTAAGTGTGGTATGTTGAGTGTTTCTTGTGGTTGAGCACCAGTGGTCACTGCAGACACCTTTAGAGAAGCTGTATTAAAGCAGACAAAACAAAACAAAAAGGGAGATAGAGAATATTAATGCATCGAAGGTGCGCAGCACTTACTGAGTCATTTTAACAAAGTGATTAGATAGTAGTATAAAATTACATGGCAGAAATTACTGCTGCAAATGATAATTGTGTATGGAACTTTCTAAACTGGTATTACCATGTTTTGGTGCTTTTCACAGGGCTCTCTTTGTGTTGCCAGCTGCAGTCGCTGCTCCCCCATCTTTATATGTAGCAAATCCTCCCCCTTCATATAGTCACAGATTGAAACTCCTTAAGCACAGCCTTAAGCAGAAGGCAGCTCCACACTTGCATCAGTTGCAACAGATTACAACTCCTCATTTGCTACAATTCCCTGACCTCCGACTGGTGCAGTATGACTCAGGTAAAGGAGTTAATTTGTTGATAGAATTTCAGCAATTTCCTTCTCCACAGCAATGGAATTTCTACATAAAGCCATTATTGCTTTTCTCATGTGAAATACAGGAAAATTAGAAGCTCTTGCTGTCTTGCTTCAAAAGTTGAAATCAGAAGGGCGCCGTGTGCTGATTCTGTCACAGATGATTCTGATGCTGGACATACTGGAACTGTTCCTGAATTTCCATTTCCTCACCTTTGTGAGGATCGATGAATACGCCAACCATGAACAACGGCAGGTAGGTCTGCCCTACCAGTTGTCCACTGGTGCAGCAGTATGTCTTGCTGTGGCTTTTAGATGCTACAGCAGGGCAGAGGAATTTGCCTTGTTTCTTACTTATTTTAATGTACTTACCTTGATTTTGTCTGTTTTTTAATTAGGCTGTGGTGCTTTTGGTATTTTATTTTGGTGTATGATTTATTTGCTCTTTGCTGTTATTGCTTTTCTGTAGGAACTGATGAAAATTTTCAACAGAGACAAGCGCATTTTCTGTGCCATCCTTTCCTCTCACAGTCGTTCCACTGGAGTCAATCTTGTTGAGGCAGACACTGTTGTGTTCTATGACAATGATCTAAACCCAGTGATGGATGCAAAAGCTCAGGAATGGTGTGACAGAATTGGGAGATGTAAAGATATTCACATATACAGGTAATGGTTACAGACCAGTGTCTGCTCTTCAACATGCTTTTATGTTAATTCAGGTAGTGCTGCTCTGTGTGATCTGAAATAAAGTGGAAACAGTGATGAAAACTTCATCTCGCTTCACTAAAACAGATGCCAGGTTATCATATAAAAATGTGATCTTTTTGAAGTGTAATGAATTAATTGTAGCTTTATGTTTTTTATCTGCTAGTTTCCATGGAGTGTTTTAAGTGAGGTGTGTTTTGATTATTCTTTATGAAAAAAATACAGTAAATGTCCAAAGGAAGCTTTAGAGTAGAGGTGGCAGTGTGAGTTTTTTGCTGGACCTGTAATAGAGCTAAAACCAAAACACAAACTACTGCATTTTAAGAGTTCAGTGTTATTCTCTACAGGCAATTTCTCTTCTTGTTTCTGAAAGCTGTTTTGGAAGGTGCTTAGCAGAGTTTTCTTTTGTTTAGGCTTGTCAGTGGTAATTCTGTAGAAGAGAAGCTTTTGAAAAATGGCACAAAGGACTTGATCAGAGAAGTAGCTGCTCAGGGAAATGACTATTCAATGGCCTTTTTAACACAGGTGAGTTAATATTCAAAATACATTCAAATAACCTTGTTGGAGTATTTAACAAATTCAAGCTTCTGTGTAAGAGTGTTTAAATAACAGCTTACTAAAAATCTCTTTGGCCTAGAATTGGTAGGTGAGCATGTTAGATTTCATGATTGCTTGAACTCTAGGTGATAGGGCCACATTCTCTCTCCTTTTATTCCTTTACTTGCATAGTGGTGCACAGACACCACCTACGTGACTTAATACATCCTGGTTTCTTACACCTTGCTACAAAGTTCTGCAGAGCTTTGTAATGGTGAAGGTTTCTTCATCATTATTCACTCCATCATTCACTTAAAAAATGTGAAATAGGAAGTTTGAGTATTTGGTGAGGTAGGTTCTCACTTGCTGCCCTGAAGATGCAGAAGACAGTGACTGCACTGATGAAGGTAGTCCACCCCCCTCTGGCAGTTCCAGTATGGTGGTGCAGGATAAGACACTTTCTGACCTCACTGTAAATGAATTGTTAATGCTTCATTGTACACTGCAGTGCTACAGGAGAAAGTAACAGAAGAGAAAATGGACAATTTTTCAGAAGTCATACACAGAGGTTTATTTTTTCTTTAGTCAGTCCATGATCTGTAAGGTCACTTAACTTTGAAGTAGCTCAGGTTTATAGAGAAAAGTAGAGTAGTCCCAAAAGCTAATTTATTACCTTTTTTTGGTCTTTTTCTTTTTTTTTTTTTTTTCTACTTAACAAGCAAACGATTCAGGAATTGTTTGAGGTTCATTCTCCTATGGAGGATTCTGGATTTAGAGTGAAAGCAGAAGAATTTGTAGTACTTTCTCAAGAACCATCTCCAGCAGAAAATATTTCACCTAAAGTTGCAAGACCGTTCATAGAGGTAAATTAAATAAAAGTACATCTGTGTAACATCAGTATTAAACAGCTGCCTCATCATTTTTTATTTGGGTAAATTCTGTCAATCTCTCTTGCTGGCAGTTCCATGTTTATGTTGTTCTGTCATTTTCCTTGTAACCGTACTTCCAGGAGACCACTGTGGAGTTGTAGCCATTCTGGGGACTTTTTCACCTGCCTGAGCAGAGACTTACTCCAAACATTGGTTTTGGATTTGAGTGAACTTCTTAGGAGGTTTCTTTCCATATTCTTGAAGTCTTTGTTATGTTTCAAATATGTCTCTCTCTCTGAAAGGCCCTCAACAGTATTGAGCAAGAGGATGAGGAGTCAAATGATTGTGTACAAGAAATAGGATCCAAATCAAGTATTGAACCGTTGATCACAGAGCTCTGTGAGACAAAATACAATGAAGAGCCCTCACAGCTGCAGGAGTTAGTTGCTGTTGTGGATCAGGTACTGTGACTTTCCGTGGCTGTGTGGTTCAAAAGTAATGCTTATTTCAAATATTTCAGTTTCTTTGCCATTCAGCCTTAAAGCAACTTTGTCAACGGGCTTGATATCCCTTTAAATGGATGGGGCATCTCCTACATACTTAAGCTGTTATGCCATTAGAGATTTAGTTTTAAAGACATCTTTGCTACACTCTGCTTTAGTTAACTTTTCTTCTGTTATCCTCAATACTAACTTTTTTTTCTCTTACTACCTTCTCTCAGCTGACTCCAATTGAGAAATATGCTTTGAATTATTTAGAGCTCTTCCACGTTTCAGCTGATGAGAATGAGCCACGGCTGAGTGAGGTAAAACAACAAATCTTCCTTATCCATCTTATTCTGTCACAGTATGTGCAAACTGGGTTACGTGTGAGGTAGAAGTTTCGCCAGTCACATGGAATATGTTGTAGACACTTCTGTAATCTTCTCTTGGTACACTTTATGAACACTGAAATGCCTTGCAGAGAGCTTTTTATTTTGTGATTCTCTTAACTTAAGCAGGTGTCAGTTCTTAATTTCCTATGTATAAAATGAAAATGGCATTCTAAAGCATAGCTCAGAAAATATTTTTTCTACTCCATTAACAGCAGAGGGAAAAAATTCATCAGTTCCAGTGAACCTGCTTATTTGGATAAAGGAGATGTGTTCTGGTTGTCTTGAACAACCTGATCTACTGGAAGGTGCCCCTGTCCATGACGGGGGAGTTGGAACCAGATGATCTTTAAGGTCCTTTCCAACCTAAACCATTCTATGAATCTATGAAATTCTGAGTTTGCTTTATTTTAAGGGTTTAAGGACGTCAGAGACAAAAAAAAACCCCAAATCTCCTCTAAACGGTTATGAAAGTATGTGTTAAGAAATAAAATTTCTGTTCTTAAATATGTTAGAGTTCAAGGAGTTTGCCCATAAAAATACAGCTGCTAAAATTTAATGCAGTGTCTTTCACTACATGAGGTTTGTAAGTAGTCTGGTTTTCATCTAGATGGAATTGAAAACAGCAAAAAAGGCATGGGAAGTCCAGCATATGAAGGAACTGAAGGAAAAAGAGCAGAAAATGCTCTGGGAGGATGAAGAGGAACTTTTAACCTACACTCGGGAGGATGCCTACAACAAAGTAATTCCTGATCAGTCTTGTTTTTCTTTATAGTATATTTCTTAAGAGTTACTCTGAGAATAGCTTTTCCTTTGAGGTTCAGTTGGATCATTTGAATCGTGTTCCCTTTTTGTTGTGTAGGAATATGTCTATGAAGGTCCAGATGGACAAACTGAAATAATGCCAGTAAGTAACACCAGTCAGCCGAAGTAGGCTTTTTATTTCTTGAAACAGAAAGATCAGTGGAGATTTGATATTGCAGTAACTACAAATTTTGGTTTGTGCAGCTCTGGACACCTCCCACTCCACCTCAGGACGACAATGACATCTACATAGATTCTGTTATGTGCCTAATGTATGACAGCACTCCTATTCCAGAATCGAAGTTGCCTCCTGTCTATGTCAGGAAGGAGCGTAAGCGACACAAAACAGATCCGTCTGGTAAGTGTTTGTTCAAAACTGTGCTGAGATTGATTGTAGAAAGTTAAAGAAATCGAGGAAGTTTTCATATCTGCTGTGTGTCTGATGAAATTTTTGAGTTTGAATACAGAAAAATTCTTGTCTGAGCATGGTCTTGAAGTAATAGAATCAGTGAAAGTCTCAGTTCCTAAACTGTGTCTTTCTGTTTAGACATACAGGAGTTTTAAAGAAAACAAGTGCTCTACTATGTGAGTTAGGGCAAGGCTGATACTCCTTTGTACAACATTCTGTTCTGATACTGACAATATGCTTTTAAGAGGCAGAGGCGACTACTCCTGTACACCTGTAAGGGCACTTTGCACCTGTAAGTAGCAGAGGAATCACAGAATGGTAGAAATACCACATCCAGTACTGGTGTCCCCATGATAATGAGGACACAGAGTGGTTGGAGTGAGTCCAGAGGAGGGCCACAAAGATAATCCAAGGACTGGAACACCTCTGCTCTGAGGACAGGCTGAGAGAGCTGGGGTTGTTCAGTCTGGAGAAGACTCCAAGGGGACCTTAGAACTGCCTTCCAGTACGTGAAGGGATCCTACAGGAAGGCCGGAGAGAGACTTTTCATAAGGGTGTCTAGCACTAGGACAAGGGGGAATGGTTTTAAGGTGAAGGAGAGTGGGTTTAGAGTGGATCTTCAGAAGAAATTCTTCAGTATGAGGGTCATGAGACTCTATAATAGGCCGCCCAGAGAGTTTGCGGATGGCTCTTTCCTAGGGGTGTGCAAGGCCAGGATGGATGATTCTAGTTGAGCAGTGTAGCTGCGCACGATGGGGAGGTTGGAGTAGGTGATCTCTGAGGTCCCTTCCAGCCTAAGCCATTCTATGATTTTATGAACTATTTACCAAGAAGAGTTTGGGTAATTGTTTTTTTAAAAAGCTCTTTTCCTTTTCGCCTTAGCTGCAGGTAGGAAGAAGAAGCAGCGGCATGGAGAGGCTGTTATTCCACCTCGCTCGCTTTTTGATCGAGCAACTCCAGGAATGTTGAAAATGCGCCGAGAGGGCAAAGAGCAAAAGAAAAACATCTTGTTGAAGCAACAAACACAGTTTGCAAAACCTTTGCCAACTCTAGTCAAACCAGCTGCTGAGGCAGGACAGGATAATCCAGAGTGGTTGATCAGTGAAGACTGGGCACTTCTGCAGGTCAGATGATACCTGTACCTTGTGCTGTTACTGTACGTTTGCTTCTAATTTCAGGAATTTTCTGCACTTTATCACTTCAAGTTTATTTCAAATTCTAAATGGCTAGTTTGGCTTTTTGCTGCCATATCTCAGAACAGATTACCTATCATTTGTGTTCCTCTGAGGATCATATCCAGGTAAAACTACAGAACACATGATTAAGACCTGTTTTTGTTGTAGAGACCACTTACTTCCAGATTAGTTATGCTGACTGGAAAGCTAATGCAGCTACGGCCCTCCTCACCTTTGAGAAGGGAGCAGCACTTGAATGACGTCTCTGTGCTCCTCTTATGCCAATCTCCAAGTGTTTTCTTGCATGTCAGTCTGCATAATAGCATTTTCTGCTTATTTATTCTCTGTGAACCTAGGTGAACCCATAGCCTGAGCGCAAAGTTCTCCATACCATTGCAGTAACGGTGTGTAGGCACATGCAGATAAGGGTAAGTTAGGAAGATTGCAGTGATTAGTCGTCTGAAGCTTCTGTCCCTTTATCTGTTGCAGGCAGTGAAGCAGCTGCTGGAGCTTCCTTTAAATCTTGCTGTTGTATCGCCAGCACACACTCCCAATTGGGACCTTGTTAGTGATGTTGTTAACTCCTGCAGCAGAGTCTATCGCTCGCCCAAACAGTGCCGAAACAGATATGAAAATGTCATTATTCCAAGGGAAGAAGGAAAGGTGAGTTCACAGAGAATGAAGCGTCTCATTTTACCTTAAGTTTGTAGAGTTATTTTTCCCTTATCTCCATAAACACTTGGTTTTGTTTTTTTCTTTTGTTAAATGTTTCAACAGTGTAAATAATTTAAAAAAAACCCCAAACTTTAAAAACATATAAAATTAACCTCATCAGGATTTCCACTTATTTTATGTGATTTCTTTGAAAAGAAAAAAAGCACCTGAACAAAATCTTCCACAAAAGATCATCTAACTTTCCTTCTTATTTTACAGCTAATGTACGAAGCTAATCCTAAAAAGAAGACAAAAAGTATTTATAAGGTGTGCATTGGTATTCTTTCAAAATCAAATCTAGACACTGTGGTATTTAGCAGCAATGGAGGTGGGCAGATAATTCATATGAGATCCATGTTGAGTGTTACTTGAGTTCTAAAGCATCAATTAAAATTCCAAATTTATTTTTCCTTTCTTTGTTGGTACAGTGGATTGACGCCAGACTTCAGCTTTTGGATTTGATAGATAAATTGTAAACCATGCAAGGAGTTTGTGATTTCACTTAAACTGTAGTGGCTGTTTTTCTTCCCACCTAACGACCACCATGTAACTTACCCTGTTTTTTATGATGGTACTTAAGATCTGTAAGAACGCACTTCATGCTAGAGTCTAAGTGGATTACAAATACGTAGTGAATTTAACATTTGAAACGCCTTTTAGTAAATGAGGATGATAGTACTCTACAGAAACAACTAAATTCCTGATCATGAACAGCTTCTTCCAAACCACACAGCAATTTAGTGACAGAACTGGGTAGAGAATCTAGAAGCTCTGGCTGTAGTCCCATTCTCTGACTGAGAAACAGATTTGTCCCTGACTGGTAGTTTCTACTTAGGAGAAGTCAAGCATTAGAGTGGCATGGTGTGTTGGATGTTAACATAGCTTTGTTGGGAGAGCAGTGCAGTGCTGGTTTTGTTCTTTGTGTGTGCGCTATGCATAACTCTAAACTAATGGGCTCTTGGTTTGGGTATTGAATTAAACTTGCAAAATCTAAACTAAAGCAAAATTCTTTTTTGAATTAGAGTTTGCCATTTTGTATGTCCCTAAGTGCTGATGCCAGTGTGACCGTGAGAACTTCTCCTTATTTTGGTTTTTTTTTTTTTTTTTCTTTATATATTTCCCATAGAGCTTTGTGTAACAGTAAGTTATGACAGGAGGCAGAAACCAGTCTGTGATAGGTTTGTTGGAGGCCGTTTTTAAATAAACTACAAACGCACCGTGTGTTTATACATAGACAAAAGGCCACATGTGTTTGTTTGCAATTGAGAGTTGCTTTGTTTTCATTTTTTAGACTAAAAACAGTCGCCCACTTCGTACCAATCAGATCTATGCTCAAGATGAAGGTGCAACCCACACGCAACTTTACACTAATCATTTTGAGATGATGAAAATGATTGCGGGGAAAAGAAGCCCACCCATCAAACCTCTGTAAGTTGAACTGGGATCATTCAGTCTCTCTCTCTCTCATCATGGACCACCTGGAAGCTGAGTTCTGAAGTGTTCTCACAGCCAAGAGGTGTTTTACACTCTGCTGGTTTGACTCTGTATTCTTGATCTCTTCCCTTGCATCTTGGCTTTGTGTTTTTGGAACATCTCCATTTGTCATGTGTTGGGGTTACCTTTTACTCAGTGCATGAGTTTGTTTCGTGGATTAAGAGCAGAAGAGCATTCAGTTTTGTTTAGGGTTTTTTTGTTTGTTTTTTTTTAATCTGCACTTTCCATTTGCTTGAATTGAAAACATTTTGATGTCTGTGCTGTTTAGTAGTACATTGTTTTTTAAGTGTAATCCTGCAATAACTTTCTCTGTATTCATTTAGTATTTACTCTGAGTCTTTCTGAAATGTTCGTCTCTATGCAGGCTCCAGTACTGATGAGAATATAATGAAAGCATCACTAAAAATGCAGTGTTACCTTCTAAAACATATAAAATTAAATATCGGATTGGTTTAAAGTTTTTTGGGTTTGTTTTTTTTTTTTTTTTCTATTTCCACTAATAGAGTTTTACTCAATTTCAGACTTGGTATGAATCCTTTCCAGAAGAATCCAAAGCATGCATCAGTGCTTTCAGAAAGGTGGGTGCTCTCTTGTCTTAAAGGAGTACTAATAGCGTAAAAGTGCTCTTTTGTATTTTTTCTCCCATTTTAACTTCCAGTTATTTATTTGTGATGCTTACATGCTTTGTCTTATCTTTATTTCTAGTGGAATCAACTATGATAAGCCACTTCCGCCAATTCAAGTTGCATCCCTCCGAGCAGAACGTATTGCAAAAGAGAAAAAGGTATGGATAGGCTGCATCCCAGCTGTACCTGTGACTGCAGTAATTAAACACTTAGCAGAGGAAGTAAGAGCAAAACTGGCTTCTGGGAGAAGTTTGGTGATACAGCAGATGTTAGGAGCAGCTGCAGATTGTTCACATACTAAAGTTTAGATATCCAGGGTCCGAAGTGGGACCTTTCATTGGACCTGTATGTCACACTCATACTCAATTAGAAGCATCTTTTTGGAATATATATGAAAAACATCTGAAAGTCTTACTTTATTTTTGACCATTGTGTAGCTTCCTTTCTTGTAGTATTCAGAAAGAGTTACTTATCCGTGCTTATTGATGGTGAATTACTTGTTGTGCTATGCTCTAAGCCATGTAGCTGTGAATGCAGTTTGTAGTTTGAAACTAATTAGGCCATCTAAATTTGACTTAGGGAGTTACTGTGAAGATAGATCTGTCTGCTGTCTCTGCACACGTGTATATAACACATGCTTAGAACTGAAAGGGTTTTGTCTTTTCTTTTGTTGTTAAACAAATACATCCTGATTGTTAATGTGTTTTGAAGACTGTGAAGCTCACACTTTGATTTCCTAGGCCTTGGCTGAACAGCAGAGGGCACAGCAGCAGACAGGTCCACAGCCTCAGCAGCAGCAAGCTGGCCAGCAGCAAGCTCAGCAACCAGCTGTACAGCAAGCACAAGCCCAACCTCAGCCGCAGGCTCAGGCACAGGTAGTTCAGCAGCCTCAGGCAGTAGTGCAGACTGCAGTAACTACTGTGGCCAACACAGCAGTATTGGTAAGAAAGGGAGAGCTTGGTGCCTCTGATGTAGTAACTTCAGTTCTTCTGTGTGTACCATATTTGCCTGTTTTTTCTTCTCTGGAAAGTGAGAATTTTAGGTCAGTATGAGATAAAAACTATTCTATTCTTTTTGTTCTTTCTCCTGACTCTCCTGGGTATGCTCTCTTTTGCTTACTTGTTTAATACTGTGTTTGTACCATTCTAGCAATAGGTCTTGGCATTCTAAGATGGAAAAACACCATAGATTTTGCAAATATTTTTTACCTTTTTCAATTTAGACTTTCAAATTAATTTAATCCAGTCTGATTCACACAGTCAATGAGCAGTTTTTATACAGAAGGCTTGGAGAATAAAGAGAATGTAGCTCTAAGAGCTCCTCTGTTAAAGTAACTTCAAAACCAAAGCTTTAACAACCTTTGAAAGGCAAGTGGAGTGTTGCATCCTACAGGACCTACCATGGGGTTGTTTTATTGCAAATCTGTGCAAAGTTTTCATGGCTTTCTTAAATCTAGAATCTCTTTCAATGAATGTCATGACGGGTTTAAGGTTTTTGTTTTTAGAGCCAATCCAGTTTTTGCATACTAATGTGTGCAGGTAGTGGTGATTTCATTTTGCCTGTGAAAGGGTAAGAGTACTTCAGCTGTTACAGGAAGAGCAGAGGGTGGATTCTGACCCATAAGTATTGCTGTGTATCTAGTGATGGTCATCTGTAAGTGGCTGGCTGTGGTGTACCAGAGTAAGATACTGCTCCCTTCTTGTTCAAACAAGGGTGTCAAATGTCCAGTGTTTACCAGACATTTAACTGGTTTCCAGTTGCTCATTAGTGTGGGAGGATTCTAATATATATAGCGCAGTCCTTGCTGATAAGTAGAACAAAAGAACTACTGCAGAAGTACCTGTGTGTTTTACTCCATTTTTATAATGCAGTCACTTCTGGAATACAGGATTTGTGTTACACACTGTAGTAAAGTAAGGGCTGTATTCAGTTTTCCTTTATTGCTTTTCTGAACTGTTACCTTAATTATCTTCCAAATAGGCAGGTGCAATCAAAACAGCAGTCACGGGGACAAGCATACAGACTGGTAAGGAGATTTTCTAATGAGGCATTGGAGATGCTTGGACATTCAAGTTTTCACTTGTAGCATCTCATGTTTAATCCTGGCTGTCTTTCAGCTACAGTGAGCGGAAATGTCATAGTGAATACTGTTGCTGGAGTTCCTGCTGCTACCTTTCAGCCCATCAACAAACGTCTGGCTTCACCTGTTATACCTGGGACCCTGACTGTGAGTAGATCACATCCCTCGTTGTGTCCCTGGACTGATCTTGGTTGTGTGTTTTATCAGCACAACCAAGATCTGTTTTCTTCTTTAGCTTTCCATGTTGTCAGAAACTCTGCTTCTTGCAAATTTCATGTGTATCATGTGATCCTGTATCAAACTCCAAAATATCAGAACACATTGGAACATTTAATGAGAAAATTTCCTAGTAGATAATGCTTTAGAAATAGTTCATACACCTTCTCTTTGTTAATTTTTATCTTTATTATTATTTTAATGGCTTAATGCTATGGAAGATTAAGCAAAAAAATTGCCAGGCAGTAAAATGAAATTTCTGTAATGTAGCTAAGGGTGTGGTGATCAACCTGTCTGGAAAAAGATTTAACCAGCTGCTGACGGAGACATAGCCCAACAGATGAATAGATGTGTTAGACAGATTTGGACCCTCTTTGCTTTTGCAGTGTGTTTGCGTTTTTACTGTTTGTTTCTAGAATTGCTCAGTCCATTTCCAGAAGGTTCCATAGTTTTATATGAGAGATGGAAGCTGTGAGAAGTAATAACTGTGTTCTTCTTCTCCAGACTTCAGGAGGCACTGCAACTGCACAAGTGGTCCATACCCAGCAGCGAACTGCAGCAGCACCTACTGCTTCCACAGAACTGGTGACCATAGCGTCTACCCAGGGCGTCCGGGCAGTAACATCAGTGACAGCATCAGCAGTAGTAACTACAAACTTAACACCTGTGCAGACCCAGACAAGGTCTCTGGTGACTCAAGTTACACCAGGTAATAATGGTGTGTTGAGGGATTTTTTTTGGGGGGGTATGTATAAGGCCCCAGAATTTCTGTAGGTTGCTTGACCACCGCAGCCCCACTACATTAAAAGTCTGAGTTTGTTGACAGCACTATTAAACTTGCTTTGTTGGTGCTGCTCAGATTATATTTTTCTCTGGTATTTCTGGATAAAGGGTTGCAGTAGAAAGCTACTTGACCCTTAGGCATTACAACTAACAAAAAGATTATGAATAATCTGTATATACCAGAACTGACTGACTTGACTGAAAACTATTGTGAAGACAGGAGCATGTACTTTGTTATTTACTCTGCTTTTACATTGTGTTTATGCTAATGTGATCTTATCTGTAGTTAGTCCACAAACTCTGCTGGAGGAGCAAGACACTTATTTAACAGCTTGGCTTTCCAGGTGAAAACATGGAATTAAAGTGAATGTTGAAAGTCATTCTTCAGAGCATTTTGGTTTTTCCTTTATTCACAGCTACACCAACAGTCCAGCTGTCTGGCAAAACAATCACCCCTGCTCACTTCCAGCTTCTGAGGCAGCAGCAGCAGCAGGCTGCTCAGGTGCAGGTCCCACAGATCCAGGCTCAGGCACAAGCTCAGTCTCCAGCTCAAATAAAAACTGTAGGGAAATTGTCACAGGTAAGGAAATGCTTCTGAAATCATGCAGCATGTTACTCTTAACCGCTAATCATGAGCATCATTAACAGTGTGTGTTGTACCTTCTTTTCTTGGGCTAGAGTGAAATGTAGTTCTTTCTTAAATTGGATTCTGACAACATTTTATGCAGGCCGTGAGTCTTGTGGCATACATTTCAAACAGACTCTGTCACAGTAGGGCAAGACATAAAGCACTTTCTGCTCCCTATTCACTGGCAACCGATTGCCTAAGGAGTGGGATTGGTAGCTCTTTGGTCTTATCTAAAACCTGGCATAAAATGTTTCTTCTTTAAAGCTCCAGATGCATCTCCATTTTTTTTTTTTCCTTTAGTCCTGTAAAAGACTGGAAATGATGGAAGTGTTTGATTTGTGCAGGAGCAGCTGATCAAGTTGCAGAAGCAGAAGTTGCAGCTTCCCCAGCAGCAGGCAGCACAGCAGACACAGCAAGGGGCACAACAGCAAACAGCACAAGTACAAGTGCAACAGCAACAGCAAACTCAACAACTCACTGCTGTTACAGCACCTCGTCCTGGCACAGTTCTCACAGGCACTACTGTGACAAACCTGCAAGTTGCTCGTCTTGTAAGTTGCCTTTGACTTGGCAAAGTCAACCTTCCACACCTTTCTCTCTCCCCTGGTTTAAAGGAACTGGGTACCAGTCACTCAAGCACACAAGTGCTCCTTGCACTACTTAGGCAGTACAAAAGATGCAGCCGTAACATAAATAGCTTGAGATTGCACTTCCTCACTGATACCAGCTCTGAATTGTATTACTGCAAAGTAGCAGTTATGTAGAGAAACATTTACAACTCTCAGTTGTTATATGCAGCAAATACTTTTGTGCCAGTACAATAATCTTCATTCCTTACTGCTTAGACTCGTGTTCCTGCTTCCCAGCTTCAAGCACAAGGACAGATCCAGGCCCAAACTCCGCAAGCAGCCCAGGTTGCTTTGGCAAAGCCTCCAGTGGTGTCTGTCCCAGCTGCTGTTGTGTCATCTGCAGGAGTCACTACACTCCCTGTTACTGTTGCAGGCATTAGTGTTGCCATTGGGCAGCCACAGAAAGCAGCAGGTATGTCAGCAGAATTACCAAATCATAAGAAAATGTTAAATCCTGCTTTTTTTTAAAGGTCAGATGTTTCAAATAATGACACTTAAAAACCTAAAATGATAGAGGTCTGATTTCAGTTTATTTCTAAAATGAGGTAAGAAAATCGAGCTTGTTCCATTTAATCTGGGGGTTAGAATAATTTGTTAGCCAGATGTGGTTGGTTTGGTTTGTGGTGGTTTTTTATTAATCTGTGCATGAGAGTAGGTGAGCAGATTTTACAAATAAAGATGTAGTAATGGCAGCAGTTTAAAAAAAAACAAAAAACCAACAGCATGGAAATAGGAAAGCCTGTGTTTTGTGACATGTTTCCTGTATCATGGGGAGAATAGTTCCTGTAGGAAGATTATTGTTAGAACACAAATTTGGCTTACTTATGCCCTTAGATAACAGAATGTTGCTTTTTTTTCTCCACTGTCAAAATCATATGTCTTATTCCCATTAAAATCAGTGGGATATTAGTGCTTGAAGCTATGCAGATGCCCAAGTCTATAAAAAGCACAATCTGTGTTTGCAAGCTGTGATTACTGGGACAAAGCAATAAAATGAAAAAACTCTTAAGAGTTCTAATTATTTTTGTAATTTTCAGGAGGCCAGACGGTAGTTGCGCAGCCACTGCACGTCCAGCAGCTTCTCAAACTCAAGCATCATCAAGCAGCACAGCAACAGAAAGCTATCCAACCTCAAGTTGCACAGGGCCAAGCTACTGTGCAGCAGAAGGTACTTTTGTTTGCTCTCCTGCTAAGTTATGGAATGCTTCTGTGGTTGCAAAGTTCAGCTCTGAATTACAAGGACAGTCCTAGGCAGGGTCAGTCAGTGTTTCTAGAGGTGGATCTTCATGTGCTCTTGTCAGGTTCTTAGTAATTTTTTTCAATAAGACTCATTTGCATTGATTTCTCATGTCCCAAACTGGGTTCAGTTGTTTTCATGTTTTAAATAACTGCCTTCTAGTACCCGAAGGGATTGTACAAGGAAGGCTGCAGAGGGACTTTTCATAAGAGTGTCTAGCACTAGGACAAGGGGGAGTGGTTTTAAGCTGAGGGGGAATAGATTTAAACTTGATCTTAGGAAGAAAATCTTCAGTACAAGGGTGGTAAGGCTTTGGAATTAGGCTGGCTGAGAAGATTGTGGATGGCTTTTCCCTGGAGGTTGTTACAGAGGGGTAATTAATCGAGATGGTATTTTCAAAGATTAATATTGTTTGTTAATATTCAGTATTCAGAACTCTCACCACCTTGACTGCTAATTTTAATAATAATTGGTTCTTCGCACAGGCATGGTAACTTTATACAGGTAATAGCACAGGATCTAGAAATAAATAGTAATAATATAACGTTAATTGAACTGGAAGAGAAGGTGCTTGGGGTCAATACTCTGCTTGCCCACTAGATGGACTAAAGGGGTTCCTTTATGGCAGAAGGCAATGGTGCATTACAAGAGGCTTTAAGTATTTACTCACAAAATATCTCCCAACTGGCAGGGCTGGCTACAGCTTCAGACAGTACCCAAGCGCTTTCAGGGGATTCTGTTACTGTCTTGTCATCTCCTGAGACTTCTGATTCTTCCCAGGCTTCAGGGTGCTGTGGAAAGGAGGCAGACAATCTCTGACCTAGTTCTGATCTCCTCTGGATGATCTCCAGGACTTTCTGTCTTGGCAGGAGACTTTCAGGTGTAGGCAGAATGTCTTGCATTTGCAGTTTTGGCACGATGTCGCGATGGCTATGCAGGCTGCTCGCGTGGAGGCATTTAGAGCCTGTTCCTGGTAACCTGGATGCAGGCAGTTTAGGATATAGTAAGGCAGTAACAAGCAGGCAAGCACAGATACAAAGGCAGAGCACATTGTGTCACCTGCTCATCTTTTATCAACACAACCCCAGACTAATGGGCCTTTGGACACAGGTTAGCCAATCAGAATGGCAGTTAACCAAACTTGGACATATTAGATGAAGCTATAGTCTTGCTTTACCCTTTTTAGGGCAGAACACGGGCCTTGCATAAGGCATACTCAAGCTGAGCGTGTGTACCTTGTTTACCACAGGCTGCAAAGGGCCAGGGTCCTTAGAGTCAGTGGCATCAGGTTCTTTGTCCTCTTTCCCGTGATTGCTTCTCCCCAAAACAGAAGGAGGGAGAACAGAAAAACATGTCTGGGCAAACCAGGACATGTATAAGCCTGTTTTTGGCCTGCTTAGGCCTACCACAGCAGAGGTGTTCAAGGCCAGATTGCATGAGACCTTGAGCAGTTGATTCTAGTTGAGAGGTGTCCCTGTCTGTGGCAGGAGGTGATCTCTGAGGTCTCTTCCAACCTAAGCCGTTCTAGGATTCTATAATTAAGGTTCTTTTTAGTCACTTCTAATACAAAGAGGTGCAGAACAATCCCAAAGAGTCTCACTGTTTGCAATGTAAATGGGGCAAAATAGACTTTTTCCTGAAATGTCATTTTCTCATGGACTTTGCTGTCACGCAGCCACCAGTATGCAGTTTTGGAAGTGTATTATTGTATGAGGGGGATGTGCATAAGAGAGAACCATTTCAGTAAATACTTCAGGTGATTCAGAGTGTTTGTAGAAGTGCCCAAAAGCTTTCTCCTAATGCTCGTTTTGCTACTATTAATCTTGGGAGGACTTTGTATCAATAATTAAACATAAGGAATCCTATAGCTGTGTGCCTATTCTTTAGAACACCCCTGTATTTTGTATTTATTGATGCTTCTATTCTCTTCTGCAGATAAATGCTCAACAGGTTACAGTCCAAGCCCAACAGCAGACGTCACAACAACAAAAAGTAACTTACGCTACACAGCCTGCCATTAAAACACAGTTCTTAACAACTCCAATTTCCCAAACCCAGAAACCAGGTGGAACCCAGCAAGTGCAGGCCCAGATTCAGGTACAGGTAACACAGGTTTACACATTTAAACTCTACAGTGACTGGAGAATTGTAAAGATGACAGGTGACGTAGCATTTGGCACCCACTCGTTAATTCTACTCACCCAATTATTTAAACTCACTTCATAATAAAATTCATGGCTGCTGAATATGCAGCCTTGTAGCAGGTCAGAGGAGCTATCTAAGCCATAAGTTCTCCTTTCCTCTTTGACAGAAATACACTGTCACTCCTTTTTTACTAAGCAAGGGATTTGCTGAGGAAAATGCAGGCAGAGGTCTTCCTGTTTTCTAGAGCTACCTCACTGCTTAGCGTCTGGCAACCAAGAGCAGCTGGCAGTTACCTTCTTTTCTGTTATAGGAAGGGGGCTAGAATTGGAAGCCTCACTCTTTCAAAAGTGTATCTAGGCCATTAGACCTTCTGCGCTTCCTTCAATTTTTATATGTAGTTAGGAGGAAATAAATACTTTGCAACTACACTTGAAAATGCCGCTCTTCTTCCTCTCCTAGCTGGATTTTTCAATACCCTGATCTACAAAGTTTCTCTTTACAAACATTCAGTACCACCAAGAATGCCAAGCTGCAGCTTAGCATGAACAGGACTTTGGCAGCAGTTCTGCAGGCAAGGTGTGTTGCTGCTATTAGCAGTTCTGTGTTTTGACCAAATCTTTCTTGATTTCATGGCGCTACAGGTTGCAAAGCTTCCTCAAGTGGTCCAGCAACAGGCTGCTGTTGCCAACATTCAGCAGATGGTTTCAGTTTCCCAACAGGTAGGTTTTGCAGTTGTCAAATATAACACTAGAACCATGATCCTATTGGAAGTTCATTTATTTGGAATGTGTGTATTTTTCCCCTTATGTGTGGCATAGGCAGTGGTTTTGAAAGATACAGCAAGTTGTCTTCTATAAAACTGAATCATGTGAATGCTGATTCAGCTGCTGTATATTCTCTGGTCTCTGACTGAGAGCAATGTTTGTTAGCTGCAGATAAGCTACAAAATGGATTTAAAAAATATTTTCTAGAGCTGAAGGAACTTCTTAAAAATTGGTTTGTTGTGAAGATAGCAGATAATGAGTGCTACCTGAGTTTATTCTGTAATATCTGGAAAAAATTGTCTTGTGCTAGTTCATATAGCTCAACTACTCTTAGGAGTCCAAATGCTGTGGTATCTCTTCTAAGTGTGGCTTGATAAGAGACAGGACTAGGGCAAGAGAAGGTCAAACAGCTTGGTCTTCCCTAACTCCCAAGCAGTTTATTTACACTATTTAGAACAATATCATCCAGAGCATTAGCAAAAAAGCATAACTTAGGCTGTTGATTGGCAGGAATGATTTAACTTTGGACAGTGGTTGAAGTTATTGCCTTCAGTGCACAGAAATCTGAGTCAATCAGCTCTTAATCTGTCACAGTTTATAGTGCAGTGCTTTAGTGCAGTATGAAATCTGTGACTGTTTATCTTAAAATGATGATAAAGTGGTGTAAGCTGACTGATAACCACTGCAGATGTGAATGCTTCAAGGGCAAGGTAGACAGCAGGGAGTAGAAACCTCATCAGTCAACACAAGATGTCCTCTAGAGTCAGTAAGAGCTCCTAGATAATTTTACAAGGGACATTAAAAGCTAGGTTTTTAACAGTCATTGATGTTGGCATGACTCTGGCACTGTGGAATTCTGTAATAAAAAGACGAATCAACAACTTCCTTCTCACACCAGTCACATTGGTAGCAGTAAGATTGGACTGTGCCAAGTACTTTTAAAACTATGTTCTGGATGTCTGTGTAGCATTCTTTTAACCTGCATTTATAGTGCTTCCCAGTGGATTCCTCTTGAATGGATCAAGAATTAATTTTCCCCTGGAGAAGCCCTTGCAGCTAGCTTCATCTGGCTTCTGCTTCTGACAAAGGCAGCTGAAACTCCTCAGTTTCCATTACCTTATCCTCTGAACATGGAGACATTCAAATTTTTTTCCCTCTTCCTCTCAGTAGAGCTGTGAAAATTAGATTTCTGGATGGAATTCAAACTATTCTACCCTAAATTGGCAATAGAGCCTGGCAGCTGTAGTCTGAGGCTGGTAGGAAGCTGTAGTGGCTGCATTTATTGTCACAATATAAGTGCAGAGTTTTCCTTTCTTTGATCCTCTCTCTATCCCTCTTGTTTTTCCTGCTCCTTCTCTTCTCCTCCAGTACAGGAATTTTCTTGTTTATCCAGTGGATTTTTCTACCTTTAATCTATTTTCTCTAAACAGTCTAGGATAATATCCTTTGATTTACACTGCAGAAATCTTAAGTACCAGCATCTCGGCTTTCAGTTTTGATTTATAAGGCTCTGGAAAATGTGACAGAATGTTGTTCTCTCTGAAACCACAGAGCCCCCCAACTTTCTTGCTTTATCAGAGATGATTGTCAGTCAAGAGAACAAAAACTTGTATCAGTGAGATACCTTCTGTAGAGCACAAATGTGGTGAATGCTCTGTTTTATCCCAAACTACTCTTTTGTAATTGTCTTCTTGTCCTAACTTCTAGGTGCAAGCTCAGCCCCAAACTGTGACGCTTTCTCAGACAACAGCAGGTCAACAGCAGGTTCAGGTGATTCCTGCGACAACTGCTACTGCTCAGGTTGTCCAGCAGAAACTGATACAGCAGCAGGTTGTGACAACAGCATCTCCCCAGATTCAGGCTCCAGGTGTACAGAATCCAGCCCAGACACCAGCAACCTCTGAAGCTCAGAATCAGCAAGCAAAAGTACAGATGAGAACACCGACCGTCAGATTAAAGGCACCTACTAAACCAAGCTGAACTAATGATTAAAATGCAATAACAGGGAAACATGGCTTTGCTTGTTTGCTAAGTCAAGTGGGAAGCTACTCCAGACATCCAAATGTAAACAAACCACCTCTATTTTTCATTTTACAGAAAGATTTTGCTGGTGAGCGTCTAAACATGGAAACTCTGATGTAACTTCAGCGTATTAACAACCGTTTAGCACTCAAAACCTGTACGAGATGCATTCTGCCAGTGTTCTCTGTGCCCACTCAAACCAGAGAAAGCAAACATTACTTACATTTAAATTCTGCCCAGCCTCACAAAAGTAAATGGTAATATGCCATAAGCGTCAGTAAAACTCATCTGTGTTAGTGCACCACAAACTGCCCGTGGGAATATGCAGTTCTTAGCTAGAGTTTGGATGTGTGTTTGATATCCACCACAAAGCCATTCGACGAACCACTTGTGGCTAATCCAGCAATGTGTTTTCCATATGTCTAGAAGCTGCATGTTGTTCTCTCTGGAGGTAAATATCTGGAAGAGCTAACATGCCTGAAGTGCTCCCTGCAAAGTTTAGCCAATAAATGTGAAAACCTGTAAGTAGATGTAATTAAAAAAAAGGAAAAAAAAAAAAGAAAAAAAAAGAAAAGAAAAAAGGTTCAATCTCCATTTTTGTAAGTCTTTTAAAATGTTTGTTAGTAGTTTTGTGTACAGTTTACTGAATCACTCAACCTGTGCCCTCATTCTCATACTTCACTCTAAGATAATGAATATTTTAGGCATGAACTGAGGAAATACTGTGTGGATAGTAGATGTGTATTAAAGTGTAACCCTTTTTTTAAAGTTTTGTTTTGTTAGAGAATTGTTCAGTGGATACAGCTAAAGAAATGGTTCATAGCTGTTTCTCATGGGATTCCGTCAAGGAAAATCTCCAGCTGATAAAATTGAATCTCTTGGTTTTGTTCTGCTCTTGCAACATGTTTAAATGTTCAGTACTTTCTACTCAGCTTTCAGCTTGGGGTGGGATGGGGGACTGGGGCAAGGGGAGAATAGTGAAATGAAATCTAAGACTTAATTCTTCAACTCTGTAAAGAATAAGATCTAACTTTTGTACTATTTTACTAAAGCTAATGATGAATGTATCTTCAGGTGGGTATTTTGGATGTGAATAGAGCGTGGCCTCTTCCTCCAAATCAGTTTGCCTTATTGTTAGGAGAAAAAAAAAAAAAAAAAAAAAAAAAAAA
>VWZE01002786.1:329632-357142 GCA_013396675.1 Eubucco bourcierii
TGTTAGGAAGTCAACTTGTAAATACCTGCTGAACATAAGCATTTGTACTTGATCCAGTAGGATTATAAGGAATAGTGATGTATCCTACCTGAAGGTGTAATAAAGTGTACATTTTTATAACGCCGCCTTGCCCTGCCTTCTGTAACGCGCGGGGACCGGGGGGCTCTGGCAGTTTTTCCTCGAAAGCGGCGGGTTTGAGGGTTTGCGGTATGCTGGCGGCACCGCTAGGCTCCGGGCTCGACATCCCGACCCCGCTTGCGGGCGGAGCGGCCGGCGGCTCCTCCTCCCGCCCCTTCCGCCGGCAGCATGGCGCGGGGCGCCGCGCTGGCCGGGGCCGTGGAGGCCGTGCTGGGCAGCCGCGCCAACGCCAACCGCGTCTTCGAGATTCTGGAGCTTCTACCGGTGCGCTGCGGGCTGGGAGGGAGGGAGAGGGACCGCGGTCGTGGGCGGCGGGTCGGCAGTGGGGGCTGAGGGCCGGGTCGGCTTGCTGCGCTGCTCCTCGCCTCGCCGCCCCGTGCTCAAGAGTCGCGCTCTGCCCCAGGGCCAGGAGGAGGAGGATGTCCTCTGCGCTGCCAGGACCTGCAGCCGGCTCTTCGGGGCACTGCTGGAGCGGAGGGAGCTGTTCGTGGGCCAGCTGCCCGCCGAGGAGGCCTCTCTCTCCGGTGAGTCGAGAGCTGGGGGGGGCCCGCGGCGCGGTCCCTGGGGAGGCAGGGCCCGGAGCCCGCAGCTCGTCTCGGCCGGGCCGGGCTTTCACGGCTGGTCCGGTTCACCCTTCAGATAACTACAGCGCTGAGGACAAGTACAAGATATGGATGAGGCACCGCTACAACGACTGCGTGGATTGCTTGGCCGAGCTGATGGGGCACGACTCCTTCCAGATCAAGGTAGGTTCTGGGCCTGCTGCTGAGAGGAGCTCTGGTGGAGGACCTCTGTGGTGCAGAACTATCGCTCTGCAAGTCGGCGTGGGAGAGCAGGCAGTGCTGTGAGCCCCTGCTGGTGCTCCGGCTCACCTCTGCTCGCCAGCCTGTCATTACTGGCACACCGAGGAATATCTTGGCTCGCTCTGCATGGAGGGGTTGTGGAATCGTCTTTTCTGAAGACTTTCAGATCCTGTCTGGATGTGTTCCTGTGCAACCTGAGCTAGGCAAACCTTGAGCAGGAGGGTTGAGTTAGGTGATCTCTAGAGGGCCCTTGCAGGCCCCACCGTTCTGAGATTCTACCTCGTTTAGAAGTTGCCTCCTCTCAGTCTGACCCCAGGTGTACCTGTTGAAGTGGGTGTTTCTGTGTTTATTTTTTTCATAGGAACTGGCACTCTGCACCCTCATGAAGTTTGTTGAGTTGGAGGCACGATATCCATTGATCAAAATAGAGTGGAAGGGCAAGTTAACTTTTCCTCGTGAACTTCTTAAGGTAAGTTGCAGAACTGAAGAGTTTATCCTGCCACTTACTGGTGACATACACAACCTTATGTGCTCACCTTCTCCAGTACTAAAATTTGAAGCTAGGATGTCTTCAGTGCAAAGGAAGGGTAGTGTCTGTAAAGCTGGCATGAAGATCTACAGTTGCTGTCCCTGGTGAGGGGGCACTTGCAGGTGTGGGAGCTGGTGTACAGGCTCTAGATGGGTTCCTGAGTGCTTATGAGGTATTAGGTGCTCTGGGGTGTTGTTTCTGAGCCCCTGGCCTCACTTGCAAAGATTGGGAGATGAGAGAGGAAATATACTGCCTTTGGTGCAGCTACCATGTCACTTATAAATGACATTGCCTTTGCTAGAAGAGGCCCATCTCAAAGGATCAGGAGGACTTGTCACAATGTCTTGTTAGTGATGCTCTGGAGCAAGCAGCGCACAGTCACGGTGGCTGCCTTTCTGAGAGACGGGAGGGTGCCCTCAGTCATCACAGGTTGCTGTCTGCTCTAGTACTGTAAGGGGCTGACTTGCTGCCTTGCTCTACAAACCTTTTGTTAGGTCGTTGTTGATGGCTTGCTGCCCTTGAACGAGGATGCTTCACTCCTTGTCTCTCGCTTTCAAGAGTACCTGGAGTACGATGACATTCGGTACTTTGTCATGAAGGCAGTCACTGAGAGTATTGCACAAGTCATGCAGAAGGCAAAAGAGGTAAGGAGCTGTTACTGTTGCGGTGGGCATAGGTAAACTGCTCTGAGATGCGTATCAGGGAGGGGCTAGTGGTATATGGAAAGGCTTTGGAAGGAAGAGACATGAGTGAACTCAGCTGACAGCATCAGTATATCAGGTGTGTTTTTCTTTGCTCACAACATGGCATTTCTGCTAAGACCATCTCCATCCTGAAATTGGAAATAGTTCAACACCTGATCCAGACTCTAGCTTCTTATCTTACCCAAATCTCTGCGGCTTAGGTGGCACACAGAACTTTTAACTATCCTCTCTGGTGGAGAAGAAAAATCTATTTTCTCTGCTGGATCCACCAGTTCTGGTGAACCAAAGATAGGTTTTGTGTTAGACAAACAAGTACTATTCCAGGGTGATACAGTGAGCGAGAATCTATGAGTACACAACTCAGCTGTCAGGATTTTTTCTGTCCTACATGTATGCATTGCTTGGAAACTAGGGCTGTATTGAAGTCCAGCAGCTTTCTATCTGTTGTTTCATGTTTGATTATATGCTTGTTTGTTTTTTTTTTTTCCTTTCAGAGACCACTGCCATTTTACCAGCAGAATGTGTTCTCCCTCATTTCGCCCATGATCATGCCCAACAAGGAGTCTGACATGGGCAAATTTATGGTGAAGCAAGGTTAGTGAGCACCATGTGATAGACCCTGTCTGAAAAGGAGAATCAAGGTTAGGATTTTAATGGTGTGAAGAATCTGTTACTGTTTGCTTTTGAAAAATGCCTGTTTCTGTGATCTTGGTGATTATAAAGAGTATGGCAAAATCCACATTCCTTAGGTTGCAGTGGGACTTGTTATTCAGCTTGCAGTGGGACTTGGTCTTGTGTCAAGACAGGAACTTGGATATCGAATGACTAAAGGAAAGAAAGGATCATCTTAATTTTTTTTAAGCATCTATTTCAAGTTAAATCTCTTTTTCTTCTTAGATAACTGGGAAGAATTGAAAGTGTCAAAGCTGCAGGTAACTTGACTGTTCATTTGGTGCTTACAGCTGAAATGTTACCTGCTTAAAATGGAGCTTTATCTGCACTACTGTCTTTAACTTGCTACTTGCCATTCTTTTTGAAGGCTCACAAGCAGGCATTTGAAAAAATGTGGCTCGTTTTTTTGAAGCATGAGGTGAGTGTTGTTTCTGCCACTGATCTGGCTTGTTTTCCAGTTGCTGATAGTTAGAGGCTGTGACTGTCCTTGCATGCAGCTCCTGGTGGGACCCCACTGTGCTTTCAGTGCTAGATGAGAGCAGCCTGATTGCCGATTCTGCTGGGCTGTTCTACAGGCAGTAAACATGACCTCATGTGTGGTCTGCTGCTGCTTCCTCACAGCCTGGTTTTCCCTGCCTTAAGCAAGAAATGATCTGCAGCACAACATATCCTAGAATGGCTGGAAGGCAACTTAAAGATCATGCACTCCGACCTCCCTGTCAAGAACAGGGATCCGTCTCAACTAGACTTGAGTGGTAAAGGCCTCATCCAGCCTGGCCTTGAACATCCCCAGGGAGGAGGCATACACAGCGTCCCTGGGGAGCCTCTTCCAGAATCTCACCACCCTTGTACTGAACAGCTTCTTAAGACCCAATCTAAAACTGCTTTCCCTAAGCTTCAAACCATTCCCTCTTGTTCTGTTGCTAGGTACCCTTAGGAAAAGGCTCTCTGCAGCCTTCCTGTAGGATCCATCAAGTATTGATGTTGACATGTTGAGGATTCCCAAGCCTTTCTGCTAATGACTTTCCCCTCTGAGCTGTGGTGATACTTCTAGTTGTGAACACCTGTTTCATTGACTGGACTCAGCTGTCAGGTGTCACTTGCAAGCTCTCAGGTTTGGGAGGTGTTGTCACAAGCCATCCTGTATTGCCCTGGCACATTCCCTTCTGCTTGTGTGTTGCCTTTTTGAGCCGTGGGTTGCTGTTGTTCTTGGAGTCCTTTCAGTGGTTGCTTCACTGTATTGTTTTGTCCTTCGTAGCTACCCACTGGCCTTTACAAAAAAGTTCTGGTCATTCTCCATGACTCCATCCTGCCTTACATGAACGAACCCACTCTCATGATAGACTTCTTGACAGTGGCCTATGGCATAGGTGAGTGTGAGTAGGCTCTGCAGCATGGATACATACAGACTTGGAAGGGCTACTGGGTGCAACACCATGACCCAGGTGATGAAATAGATGCATTTTTGGTTGGGAGGAAGCTAAGGAGCTACTGTGAACTCTGTCGTCCCGCAAAGTGAGATGCTTTCACCTGTGTTGTCAGTGTTGTTGCTCCTTGGAAGGCTTTGGGAAGACTGGAATACTGGAGTGGTTCCTTTTAAACTCAGAGCTCAGCCAGCAGTGCTGATACCTGGCCTGAGTCTGGATGCAGGATGTGCAGACTCCTACAGAAATGTCCTTTCTGAGGAGGCCTTTGCCTCCCCAGTGTGGTTTTCTTGGGGGATTAGAGCAGCATGTTTGTATGTCTCAAGTCTTTCAAAGGCTGTTCTTCTAAACTGCAGCTTAACCTTGAGCCTAGGAACCTCTGGATGGTTTTAGATGAAATGTTACCTTGCAGCTGTTGTGCTGGCTCTAATCTCAGGCACTCAGGTTCATGTTCTGTGTGGGAAGGTTTTATAACAGAATCAGGCTGAAGGTGGTATCTATTTTCTTACTGTTTTGATACCTGCCTGCTTTCTTACAGGTGGAGCAATCAGTCTACTGGCCTTGAATGGATTATTTATTCTGATCCATCAACACAATCTGTAAGTGAAAAGAGCACCTCGCTTAAAGGAACATGATTCTTTTTGTGTTTATATCTGTATAGAAATGATCTGGAGTGGACTCTATACATCTTCAGACTTAAAAATTTTCCCATGGGAAAACCAAACTCTGCAGAGCAGACTCAGCTGTTCAGATGCTGAGCTTTTTTGATATTCTGACCCTTTTTTCAGCTGAGGCAAAATATCCTTTTCTCCAGGTTGTGGTCGCTCACCACTTGAAAATCGATTTCCATTGATCTGATTACACAGTGAAGCTGTAGTCTTTGGTGTGCCTTTCACTGGACCCTGTACCATTTGCAGTCAATGGACATAGTTTCACATCCTGAAAATGGCTGGGCACTGCAAGAACCATAAATTCACCTTACAGCTTGTTTTCAAGTGGTGGCTGCAGAGAGAAACCTAAAAAGGCTAAACAGAACACAGCAGTGCTCCATGCTAGTCTGTAATGACAGCACAGAAGCATTTTAGATGCAGAGTAGTCCATTGTGCATCACTAATGGATGTTTCTTTTTCCTTTTTTATTTTTAACAGGGAATATCCTGACTTCTATAAAAAGCTGTACAATCTGTTAGACCCTTCCATATATCACGTGAAGTACCGAGCTCGCTTTTTCCACTTGCTTGATCTTTTTCTGTCGTCTTCGTAAGTAGCATCTTTAGCATGTGTATCTTCACATATTTTCCTCCTCCTTTTCTGTTGGCCAGACACTGTTCTTAAACAGTCCCCCCACATGTCTGGATACATAATGTATTCAGTGTGCCTGCTGGATTAGATTCGTTTCTACTGAGAAAACTGAATCCGAGAGTGTTGGTGCAGTGTTGCATGTTTATTTTATTTTTAATTATTTTTTTTTTCCATGTGCTGTTTTGGAGGATTTGCCACACAGACATCCAGTTTAAGAAAGCAGAACTGCAATTAGTTAGCTGAGTTTGCTCTGCAAATGATAATGGCTGTAGTTTGATCTGTGTTCCGTTTTGGCTGGAAGTGATGATGTTTCAGTATGAATATGGAAAAGGAACATTTGCAGGCTTTTTATAGCTCCTAAAAACCGTGGATAAATTGATGACCTTTTGCTGACATCTAACAGCCAAATATAAAATGTTTGACAGCCTACATTGGTGCTGCCAATTCATTTGTACACAGGGAAGAAGCTAGATAAGCAGCTGGTCATATAGTTGCCATCATATGTTATAAAATCAACCAAGAGTAATGCTTTACAGTTCACCACTAGGCACCAAATATCAAACCCTTGTGTTTGGACTGTGCTTTGGAGAGAGTTAACAGGATATGACAGATGGTGTCCTGTGGGGTGGCTTTGCTGAGCCTTGCAGGTGCAGCAAGCCCTAGGGCTGAAGGCTGTGTGGCTGAAAATTGTCATCTTTCATCCTGGCTCTTCTGACCTGTGCCTAAATGAGCTGAGTGCTGTTAGAAATTTGCATTTTTACCATAAAACAACAAAAAAAGAACTGCCCTGCACATTTACATTACATCAACTTTATGTTCCCATTAACAGCTGCTGTGCTTGCTTTAGTCCTGGAGGTATGACATAAATCTAGCACCATGGCCTATGCATTAATGAAACCCACAAAACAACCTTGCGAGATTGTATTTGAGATTGCCTGGCCAAGTACTTAGAAGCTGGTAAAAGGACTGAATAACAACTGCTGTGTGAATGACCATGTAGAAGAGCTGTGCTGTGCAAGTGCCTGGAGCAGGTTGAGAGTACCTCTTGAAGGAGGAGACTTAAGTGTACTGATTGGGGAGAAGCTCACCATGAGCTGGCAGTCCACTCATGCAGCCCAGAAGGCAAATCTGATGGGCTGTGTCAAGAGGAGAGCAGCCAGCAGGGCAAGATTCTGCCCCTTTACTCTGCTCTGCTGAGACCCCACTTTGAATAGTGCATCCAATTCTGGTATCTCCATCCATTAGGATGATCCAAGGGCTGGAGCACCTCTGCTATGAGGATAGGCTGAGGGAGCTGGGATTGTTCAGCCTAGAGAAGAGAAGGCTCCAAGGGCACCTTAGAGCTGCCTTCCAGTATCTGAAGGGATCCTACAGGAAAGCTGGACAGGGACTTTTCCTAAGGGTGTCTAGCAATAGAACAAGGGGGAATAGGTTCAGAGTGGATCTTGTGAAGAAGTCCTTCAGTATAAGGGTGGTGAGACTATGGAGTGGGTTGCTCAGGGAGGCTGTGAATGCCTCCTACCCAGGGGTTGTTCAAGTGCCGGGTTGTTCAAGGGACCTTGAACAGTCAAGTTGAGAGGCATCCCTGCCCATGGCAGGGAGGTTGGAGTAGATGACCTCTGAGATCCCTTCCAGCCCAAGCCATTCCACGACTCACAGGCTGGTTTGAGATTATTCACACATTGAATAGAAATACCCCCACATGCGTTTCAGAGAGTGACCCTGTGTGTTGCTGCTCACAACCAGGATTCATACAGCTTCTCTTTACTGCACAGCCAGAAAACCAGTCTGAAGAACCCCACTGCTGTTTAACCTGAGGTGCAGTTTGGCTTAGCGAGGCTTCTGGCTCACTTGCTAGGACTCTGACACGCTGCTTTCTGCTATCTCCTTGCCCACAGCCACTTGCCCGCGTACCTGGTGGCGGCATTCATCAAGCGTCTGTCCCGGCTGGCCCTGACCGCTCCTCCCGAGGCCCTCCTCATGGTCATTCCCTTCATCTGTAATCTCTTCCGGAGGCACCCTGCCTGCAGGCTGCTGGTGCACAGGCCTGATGGGCCAGAAGGTAAGAGGGAACGTGGGCAGGGCAGTGTTGAGTTGTGCCTTTAGGCAGCATGAAGAGGAGGATTCCTGTGAAGGAGGAGGGGAGATCCCAGTGCCAGTTCTGAGGTTTAGGAGGATCCTTCTGTCCCTCGAGCTTGTGGAAAGCCAGCTGGCTGGTTCTCTAATGCTGAAGACCTGCCTGCATTGCCTCCTCTCTGACCTTGGGCCTCACAATTGACTCCTCTTGTTTAGCTCAAGACTACAAAGAAAAAATAAACCAAGTGCAGAAACCAGAGACCTTCTCAATTTCTATCTGTAGTGTTTTTGAATAGGTTGCCCTATTACAGAACCATAGAATTAACCAGGTTGGAGAAGACCTTGGAGAGCATCGAGTCCAACCTATCACCCAACACTTTCTAATTAACTAAACCATGGCATTAAGTACACATCCAATCTCCTTTTTAACACCTCAGGAACAGGGACTCCACCATCTCCCCAGGCAGCTTATTCCAATGCCAATCACTCTTTCTGTGAAGAACTTCTTCCTACCATCCAGTCCATTAGGGCCTCAGCAGTCTCTCATGTTGTGACTTTATCTCTCTGTTTTATCTGGGCATTGGTAGGGACCATTCAAAGCTGCCTGAGATGTCTATTCCAGTTCTTTGTGCCCTACATCCTGTGCTCTGTAAAAGTGATGTGGTTCCATAGTGCTGCCAAAAGGGACTTGGGTCATGGTGGGATGTGTAAACTTGTTCCTGGACCTTAAATGTCTTGGAAAGGAGTCACTCTGGCTGCAGCACTGCTCTGGGGTGCTGTTGTTCCCTTTGGGGGTGTGTACATTGTGTAGAAGGTGGTAGCCCTCTCTCTGTGTTTCTTTAGCTATGTCAGAAGATCCATACATTATGGAGGAGGAGGAGCCATCTGAAAGCAGGGCTTTGCAGAGCTGTCTTTGGGAGATTCAGGTATGTTAACTAAAAAGGAACATGGTTTTCTCCCACCCTTGCTGCACCCTTCACACATGTTGGCAGTGAACAGTCCCACTTACAAGAACCTGCTGACATATGAGTTGAGTTTCTGGCTGATCATTTGCTCTGCATCATTTTCTATCCTAGCATAAGAGGCAAAAGATTCCATGAGCTGAAGAAATTGTACATGCTAATTAGTAGGTGACTTGTGAGCATGTATCTGACCGTGCAGCTCAGAAGTGTCAGTTATAGCAGCTGAAACAGACTAAATAGCTGCAAATGTGTGAGGCTTTTTATTTGCTTTGGAGGGGAGAGGGGAACTTGCTGAGCAGTAATGGAAATTAATTGGGTACAGCCAGGTCATCCTGTAGAAATGGGTTTAAAATTGCTGGAAAAGATTGTAAGGTTCACCTTTCACCTGAGTCATTTGTAGGATGGTGTATGAAGGTTGAAATTGGTTAAATTACTCCTAATGGTTTTAAAACCTTAATACCAGGACTATCACTTTCCATTTAAATGCTGCAAGGCTTTTCTGTAAGGGGCTGGAGCGGCAAGAAAAATGTTGTACAGGAGCAGGAAGCCCAGAGCAGGAGCTTGGATGTGGCATTCAGGCTGTGAGAGACATTGTAGGTATGGCCTGTGGAGGAGTCAGTCTGTCTTGAGCTGGCTGTGAACCAGGTGAGAGGGACCTTTGGTATGTGGCTGAAATGGGGGTTGCCTGAAGCTCTGTAGTAGCGCAGTGCAGCACACTTGCCTCTGCCAGAATTCGATGTTCACTGAAGATGTGGCCATCAAAGGGCCAGATACCTGTGTGGGAGTCCAGATAGGTGTGTGTTACTCTGTACTTACTAGACTGTCTCCTACTTGTCTTGGTTCTGCAGGCTCTGCAAAACCATTATCACCCAGATGTGGCCAAGGCAGCTGCTGTCCTGAATCAGTCACTGTCTGAAATGGAGGACGACATCTCAGGGCTCCTGGAGCTCTCAGCTTATGAGGTAAAGTTGTTTTGCCTTTGTGAATGGCTGGAACCAGAGGAGAGGGGACTGGTTGCTGTGTCCTGTTCATCAACCATGCTGCTGGGCTAGGGAGCTGACTGGATTTTGGTTACCTAGAGCCAGTGAGAAACAGGAGAATGTCTGTTCAATAGCAGAGCATGAGACTGCAGGGTGGCAGAGTTGACTTTTACATTCTGACCTTTCAAGAGGCTAGAGCAAACAGTGGTGCCAACCAGGGTGAAGAATTTGGATTCTTTTTTGGCTTTGGATTGAGTTTTACCAATATATTTTTTTTTTTTTCTTTATAGCTTTTTGATAAAGAAGTAAAGAAAAAGGCTACTGATGTGCCCCTGGAATTTGAACAAGTACGAGGTTTATTCAGGAAGAAAAGTGATATTTTTGCAGAGCACTTCACTTTAGCTTGATGGGATCTCTTTTATACACATTTGTACCACTGACTGGTCCTGGAAACTGAGCTCAGAGCAGCACTGCTTGAGGAAGGTCCAGCCTTCTTCAGTAACCTTTGCCACTACCCATGGATGGGCTTGCCTTTGTTCCTCATCCTCACATGCTACCACCTGCTATTTGGGAAGGATTTTTCCTTGGAACAGTGTTTTCTGGACTTGTTCACTGCTGGGACTCCAACCCTTTTCTCCAAAGCTGGCTGAGATTGGTGACTGCATCCACAGACCACCTTGCTGCCATTCAGTGGGACTGGGGGGAACTGGGAGCTCTGGTTACTGGTCTTGTTTTTCAGTTGTGTTGCTTTTATGCTTGATTTGACAACCTGTTTGTAGCAAGAGGCTTCAATATATATCTGGAAACAAGGATATTCTAATTATATTTTTTTCACAGACACTTTTAAACTCACATCTTCAAAGGGATTTTTAGCTTCCCGTGTGCTTGCCTTAACACTCTCACATTTAAGGCACTGAAAGCTCTGGTTTGTCAAAAGCAGCTCATAGAATAATTCTCAATAATTCCATCTGTGAAGTGTTGCTGATGTTCCTTCATGTACATCCATCTCTTGCTGGAAGGTTGCTTAATTCAAAGTTCTCATGAGCTTTGGCAATTAGCATAATCCTGATGACTGCCATAGCAAGGGAGGCCAACTGAGGTGCCTAATCCTTGATTTTTGCTTCAGAGTGATAAGCAACTTCATGTAGTTTTGCTTACAGCCTGCAAGTGTTGGAGGAGCTCTGCCCAGTGTGTCTCCAGATGCTGATGAAGTTTTAACTAGTTCACTGATACCAGGTGATTTTGTTCATTTGGATTTTTCATGTAGTTCCAGAAGTCATGCAGAAATTCCTTCTGAAAGGTTTCTTTCTTTTTTTTTTTTTTCCCCCATAAGGATTTTATCTGAAATTTAAAACCTTATTAGGAATGCAGATAAACTTTTTTTTTTTCCCCATTAATAATTTTCAACATTTATCTTGTTAGACTTTAACTCTGCCTGCATATTTTGAAATCATATTTTGTGGAGTAGAAAATGCAATCGAAGTGGAGGCCAAGGAATTTCTGTCAGACAAGTCTGTGAGAGTTGGGTGGGGAGAAATGGAATGATATCCAACAAGGACAAGTGCAGAGTCTTGCAGCTGGGGAAGAGCAACCCCAGGGACCAGAACAGGCTGGGGACTGACCTGTTGGAGAGCAGCTCTGGGCAAAGGGACCTGGGGGTCCTGGTGGACAGAAGGGTGGTGAATGTTGTATGAGTATGTATTGGATGCCTGTCTCTGCAGCTTCTTTTACTCAGGCTTGCCCAATTTTATCTGTGATTACTGATAGGCATTCTCATTCATGTCTTTTGTAATATTGACAGGAGTGTTAGAATTAATTTTCAATGCATAAATATTAAACTATTTGGACATGGGGCAAGTCAAGGTCCTGTGGTGTTGTGGGAGTTTGGTTGATTTTTGTATCTGGCCAGAGGGCAAGTAGAGTCTTCCTGTCAACATGAAGCTGTTCTAGGACTGTGAATCCACCGGCATCTTCTGTGTTTCACCAGCCATGGATTGTAAGTGCTGTACTGCAATTAATGGTGACTTGATTGGAGCAAGATGCAGTTTTATTTTCCTGCTTCTGTATGCTGACTGCTGCAGCTCCCACTGACACTAGACAGAGTGTCAAGCTGACAGAGTGTTTTCAGCTCTGGGTGTATCGCAGTGCTGAGCTGGAAATGCTGTTAGCACTTAAGTATGTGCAGCTTGCTTGATGTGACTGGAGGATTTTTTGGTGGTGCCCCACTGTGCTTGGTGCAGAGAAGACAGACCACAGACAGCTCAGAGGTGCTTACAGCTTAGAGCCTGGATGCACTTCAGACCAGCCTTGAAGGTCTTGCAGAAACTTGCTCTCCCCCATCTCTGATGCCGCACTTGCCTGAGCAACATTCCTAAACCATCTCCTGGGTGGAGGTATCTTTAAGCCCCTGCCTGTCCTTGGGAAAACATTCCACCTGGTCTTTCATCAAGCTTTTATCTTTAAACTTTCACCCTCCTCCCCTCAACAGAAGGCATCAGGAAAAAAAGATCAGCAGTTATAAATATTAAAAGTTTCATCTGCTCTGAGTGAACAACCCTTATCAGGCTGCACAGCCGCTCCTGCTCCTGCTCTACAGGTCTCCACAGACCGCAGATTATAGATGCTTTAATCATAGTGTGTATTAACTGGAAGGCCAGATTTGAAGTAGCAGGCAGAGAGTGCATAAGTCACTCCTGTTATTATGTGATTTTTATCAGATCTGGGGAGCAGGGAGAGGGCTGTTCTGGGGGTTGTTGTTGTTGTTGGGTTATTTGAGTGAGCATAAAAGATAGTTTTATGAAAACATTGACATAGTCCCTCAGCCTCTCTACCCGTCACTGCCTCATTCCCCCACCATAGGATAGGTGATAAGGTCTGCAGTTACTGAGGACTGCCCTTGGTTTGTTTTCCTGAGTTTTCATTTGTCTAAAGGCTACTCAAAAGTCATCCCAGCCTGTAGGTAGAAGATAGGGCTGCTCATCAACAATATGATGAGATTTATCTTGTGAGTCAAAGGTCACAGTGACTGTGGTGTTCATATTGATCAGCTTAGATCCTTCTCTTAAGGCATTCATTGAGGGATAGAAGGAAGTGTACATTTACATCCATAAGCAGAAGGAGAAGTGTAAATGCCATTGAGAACCCGGGGGCAGGCATGCCCCAAGGAAAGAGATCTCTGCTCTGGGGCAGTCAGTGCCTGTCCTCTTCCAGCACAGTGGGACATAAGAATGCTTGGATGCAGGCTGGCAATGGTCCTCCAAGATATGAAGCTTGTGTTTAGAGTAAGTAATACTTCACAGCATGCATTCAGGTATCTCAAGGGGGTATTGGGAAGTGCCTGACACACATCCCCAACCAACTCTGAATCCATATCTACTCCTCTGGACTGTGTGTAAACTCCTTTCAGCACACAGGAGCTAGACACTGAGTGAGCTGATTGATCCTGTCTTGGGTCCAAAGGGACCAGATCCACAGGCAACCAAAGGCTTGAAAAACAACAGTTAAAAAAATGAAAAACTGAACCAGCTGCTATTAGCAGCACTGAGGGGGTTTCTCAGCCCTGAGCTAGTAAAAGGTGCAGTGCAGCCCTAGCCCTTGTGTTTTTCACTTCTAAAAAACACAAGTGAACTCAGAGATAATTTACAGCCCTGCTCAGGCAGAGTGCTGCAAGATCTCAGTTCGACTGACACCAGCCTTCTCCAGCACTATCATAATCAATATTCATTAACTGAAGTCTATTGGACTTGGAGATTTACTGCTATTAATAAGCCAAGAGTCTATCTTACTGCAGTTTATGAAGGAAATTTTAGGTCTGTTAATAAAAAGAAATGCTTTTCTGCAGTTTCTCAGCCCTGCCCTGAGCCATGCTTGCATCTCTTAAGAAAGAACTGGAGCATGTGGGTAGAGCCAAAAGAGAGAAAAACAGGTAAACTTCAGAGCTGGGGAAAGGCACTTGCGGCAGGGTTAGGGTGTGACCAGCTTCAAAAGAACTGTCTTGGTCTCCTGTAATTTTCTAAGCTGCCATTCTGCATGCATCTGAGAGGAGCAAAATGAGCTGCCTGGGCACATCACCTGCTCAGCAGCAAGCCTGAGCTCTGGCCAATTGCTTGGCTGCTGCTGGAGCACTGTCATTCAGGCATGAGCAACCCACTGGAACCCAGGAAGCTCACCCCTTGTTTTAGAGCTGGAGGGTATCTGCCAGCATTCACCACTTGATCCTCATGGGCTGTAGTACCTATTTTCCTCTTCCTGAGAAGCAAACCCCAACAGCCAGGATGCTCTGGTTGATTCTGCACACACAGGGGATGTAAGCGTAAGCTCCACCCTAAGAGAAATAAACCTGCACATGCCATGGCCTGCTGGTATCCCCATTGTGTTGATAACCTTATGGAGCAAACCTTATCAAGCTGAACAGACTGCAGGCCTGCTAATGTAGCTCTGCTCACACTAGAGATAATTGATGCTTTAATATAGCCATGCATTACCCAGGCTGGGGCTGGAGTGCTTATGTGGGGAGAAGGATTGATCACAGGTGACTGTTTTTAACTTCTATCAAGTATTTAGGTGGGTGGCAAGGTGCATTCTTGTGCTGCTCTTGGGGAGAGAGTGTTGGGCTTTGAGATGGAAAGGGAATGAATCATCACATGCTTTTGCTTACATCAGTTTCCTGCAGGTTGGGAGAGGGAGTGGTTGTATTTTTGTTATCTCAGCTGGATACAGGAGATACCATGTGCTGTGGTATTGGAAACACAGAGTTGATGATCAAGAGCTGTGGTTCCCAAGTGGAAAGCCTTCACTCTCTCAGGCTGGTGAAGAGACAGGTCTCTGCTGGGTGTGCTGCTCTGCCTAGATAAGGTCCTCCTGCAACTCAAGCAGTAGCTTTCGGAGTTGAGTAAGCCTTGAGGGAAGCGGTAGGTGAAATTTGCTGCTGTTTCACACAAGTAGACTTACAGGGGGAAGGCCAGGGTGAGGGATGCTGGCAGTAAGTGAAGTCCTACCACCGTGCCTGCCCTGGGCAGGCAGCAGGGATGTCTGCTGATGCTGCTGCCTCCAGTGTGCACCATGGGGCTCTGCCTTGGAGCCCAGCGGAGCAGCTCCAATTAGCTGTGTTCTTAGCCAGATCTGGGGGCCAGCACATGGTGATCTTGTCTGACATGCCTGAAAGGTGTCTCAACACTCATCAGCCTCATGTGCTCAGAGCTAAGCCTCAACGGAACTGGAACAGATCCACTTTTGCGTCCTGTCTCAGGGCTTGTCTTCCTGCACTCAGTAGCTGTAGCTGTAGCTGTAGCTGTAGCATATGCTTCCTTCCACAGATCCAGGTCTCTCCTGTGAAGCTTTTCCTCATTAAGATGACTCCTGAAGCATCCTGCCTGGCTGGAATGTTTCTTCTGGACTGTGTCTGCCCAAAGGCTCAATTTATCAAAGCTATTTAGTAAATTGACTCCTGTTATCTTTAAGGGGCAGAATATAAATATTGATGGCAGCTTTTATTCTCTTCCAACTCATCAAGAGATTTATGGGCCTGATTGCTTCAAACTTTCTCTTTATTTCATCTGTGACAGGGATTGTTTACCGAGCAAAAATCCTACCAGTTCCCTGTCATCAAGAGTGGAGGCTGGAATCTTCCTCCTGGGGTAGATCTGACAAGATGGTAGGAAGTTCTTTACTGTGAGTATGGTGAAGCTCTGGAACAGAGAGGTCGTGGTTGCCCTATCCCTTGAAGTGTTCAAGGCCAGTTTAATGGAAGTGTTCAAGGTCTGATTTAATGAAAGGCGTCCGTGCTCACTGCAGAGGGGTTGGACTAGGTGATTCCTTCCAACCCAAGCCATTCCATGATGCTCTGTTACCAAGTCACAAAGACTGGAGCCACACGCTCAGGACTGGCCCAGGACCTTCCTTGCTGTCACAATTGTTTTTCCTAACCAGCGCCCCGCGGATCTGAGCACCCCGTTCCTGCTCTCCAGGGCTGGCTGCTTGCTGGGGTGGAGCTCAGCCTCGGAAAGCGAGGAAGAAACAGGGACAGAAGATGCTCTGCTGGGGGCGAGGGGTGAAACCGGAGCCCAGTTCCTGGTCGGCATGAAAGCTGCAGGAGGTCTTTTCCAACCTGATTAATTCTGTAATTCCGCGAGGCCGGGGCAGGCGGAGGAGGAGAGGCACCCCCGGTGCGGCGGGAGCAGAGAGAGAGAGAGGGCAGCGGGAATGAGACTGCAGGGACTGAGCCCGAGCGGCCCGGGGGCTCTGCCTGCGCCCTGGGCGCCGTGCCTGGGCTGGTGAAGCGGGGCTGGTGGCCACTAGAGGACGGTGCAGACCGGGCCCGGCGCTGCTCACACGGCGGCCGGGGCTGGGCTGTGTGCGGCTGTGGGAAGGAGGGAGAGCAGTTCACGGCTGCGGGAAACTCCGGTCCCTGCCGCTCCCCTGGGAGCAGTGTCCACCCGGGCTGGAGCATCACTGCCGGGGTGGGCGATGCGTAACTCCCCAGAAAACTAAAGAGGTCGCTGATGCCGGATGACAGGACAAGGGACAATGGGTGGAAGCTGAAGCGTAGGAATTTTCATTTAAACATGAGGGGGATTTTTTTTTCCACAGTGAAGGTGACAGGACACTGAAACAGGCTGCCCAGGGGGATTGTGAAGTTTACCTCTCTGGAGATGTTCAAAACCCTCCTGGACGTGTTTCTGTGTGAGCTGGTATAGGTGATCTTGGTCTGGCAGGGGGGTTGGACTGGATGAGCTTTCGAGGTCCCTTGCAGCCGCTGACATTCTGTGATTGTGTGAGACGTGCAGGCTGGTGGGAGCTGTGGTGGACCTGCCCAAGGAACTGCCCCGCTGTGGTGCCGCTGTGCTTTGAAGGGGCTTTGCGGGGTTGAGCACGCTGAAGTGAGAAGGGAGAAACTGGAGTCACAGAGTGTTGGGCTGTGCTTTGCTGGGGCGGGGGGTGGGCTGCAGGGAGCTGCATCTTGGTGGCGTGGAGCAGTGTCCTCGCCGTCTGCCGCTGGGCTTGTCTCACAGGTGCCTCGGCAGGCGTTGCGCGGTAGCGAAAGGAGGTGATGCTACCGGGAACTAGCAGCGTCGATCTCCTCCCAGCACTGCGGTGTCAGGCCGTGGTGAGTGCACTCCAGCCCTTCTTTGGTCCCGGTCACTCCTGTGTCACCCGTTATCATGACCGAGCCCGCGTCAGCAAAAGCTGATGTTGCTTTGCTGCCGCAGGGGCAACCTTCTCCTGGTTCTTCCCAAAGGAGCCACGTGTGGCATTTCATCCTCCTGTCTTTAAAACGTGTCCTCGTGACTTTCAGCCCTCCTTTAGGAAGCTGTTAAAATTCAGGATAACATTAAAATATGTGCATTAAATGTCATGGCAGATGAGATGCACGTTTGTGCTTGGAACACTGGACTGTCTTGAATACTCCTCTGAATTCTGTACTGAGGAACTAGGGTGGCAAAGCACCCACCAGCAGATGTCTGAATGAAACACCAACAGGACAGACAGCAACCCCAAGTGCCAGGCTTGATCTCAGAGGTCCTCTCAGCCTAAGCAAACTCCATCTGCAAAAAAAAAAAAAAAAAGATATCAAGACTAAACCATCAGTGCAACTATGCAGGAAACCTGCAGAGAGGCTGTGCCTGAAGGCAGAAGGGTATGCCTGACCACTCTTCTGTCCCCATAGCAGCAGTCTCTGGGCCAGGTCTGGTTTTGGCATGTTGGGACCCTCCTATGTGATCAGCTCCAAGTGCAGAGTGTGGTTAACCTTTCACACTGCCAATCTCCTGTCTTTTGTGATAATCACGTTCTCATGATCATCAGCAACAGTCACTGGCTTTGAAGAGGCACAGCCTCACTGCAATGTGACAGAAAAAAAGAGGGGAGAGGGATATTTGGGCTCTTCAGCCTGGAGAAGAGAAGGCTTCGAGGGGACCTGATAGTAGCCTTCCAGTATCTGAAGGGGGCCTACAGGAAGGCTGGGGAGGGATTATTTACAAGGTCCTGCAATGACAGGACAAGGGGCAATGGGTTTAAACTGGCAGAGGGGAGATTTAGACTGGGTGTTAGGAGGAAGTTCTTTCCAGTGAGGGTGGTGAGGCACTGGAACAGGTTGCCCAGGGAGGTTGTGGATGCTCCCTCCCTGGATGTGTTCAAGGCCAGATTGGATGAGGTCTTGAGTGAGTTGTACTAGTGGGAGGTGTCCCTGCCTATGGCAGGGGGTTGGAACTAGATGATCCTTGAGGTCCCTTCCAACCTTACCATTCTATGATTCTGTTCTATGATTCTATATTCTAGTGCAATGTTTCTCTTCTGCCTGAACAGTAATATGTAAAAATCAGGCTAGTGCCCAGTGCTTAGCCCTGGGCTCAGAGAAGGTAGAATCGCAATTTCTTCTGGCTTTCAATTTGATGATGGGTGAGAGATGCTCATGCAGATGAATGATGAAGGGAGAGAAGCATCCAATTAAACACTTGCCCTGGCCACCCAGTAGTAACTACCCCTTTTTCACTCTAAAATGCATCATAAAGGCTCTCGTGATGCCTTTCTACTGAGTATAGCAAGCCAGAGCTGGATTCTGTTTCTGTTTTAGCTGTTTCTAATGCTCCTCATCATCGCTATAGCTGTACATAATCTTACTTTGATAACAGGACTCCAAACAGTGATAAAATAATGTGAGATAAAAATAAAATTCAGGTTAAGCTGAAACTGTGGTAAATCTTTCAGAACTTTAGAAGGGCAATAACTAAGCTGCATGGACTCAGTATTTTGTTGAATGACTGTGATAAAAATGTGTTGATCCACATTATAACTTTATGCCTGTAATAACCACGACTACAGTTCAGCTGCAATTTTGCACCTAGAAATATCTCCTTTGAATTTATAACTTGTCTTTCGCTTGGCTTTTATAATCTCCAAATAGTTTAAAAAAAAAAAAAAGAATACTTTTTTTAGGTGGTGGATGTTGACTCAGTCTCAAACTGTGCCAGGGGAGGTTTAGGCTGGGTGATAGGAAGTTCTTCACAGAGCGATTGGCATTGGAATGGGCTGTCCATGGAGGTGGTGGAGTCACAATCCCTCGAAGTGTTTAAAGAGAGACTGGATGTGGCACTTGGTGCCATGGTTTAGTTGATTAGATGGTGTTGGGTGATAGGATCAACTTGATGATCTTGAAGGTCTTTTCCAACCTGATTGATTCTGTGATCCTGTGACAACACAGGGGGAAAACGGGAAGGGCAGATCCCTTCTCCTGCTGGGAGCTCTTTGGTTTTATTGGCTTAGTGCTCTAGCCCTGCGAGTCCTGATTTATGACTGTAGCTGTCAAGGTGATAGAAGTGGGGTGGCCAGGGCTGCAGGTGCTGAATGCTGAGGCTGCTGGCTTCCCCTTGGTCTCCTCTGCCACACATGGATCTGCATCTCACAGGTTTTACAGCCAGGCAGCTCATTGCTCCTGTGATGGCAGGTTGCCTAACGGCTCAATCAGCCTCCTGGCCACCAGGTCCCATCTGCCAGCAAGGATGACAAGGATGATGTGACCCTTGGCTTTTGGTTGAGGCCTCATCATGGCTCTGCTGGCACTTGAGTGCTGTGAATCATCTCGGCCGGTTTGCTAATTGCTGGAGAAGTCTGTTGTGTGTCTGCTGGCGAGTTCTGCTTCTTGAGGAAGCTGTGGAGCTGCTTTTGAAGTGAGGCACCAGGCAGCTGCAAGGACCTTTGGTTGCTGCTTGCATCCAGCATTTCTCATATAGTATTACGTGATTTTGGCTCATGAAGAGCAGAATCACACCAGACAAGGTGGACACAGAGTTGGGGTCTCTGCTAGGGAGAGCTGCCCAAGCCCTTTGCTGGTCTCAGGCTGCCAGTCCTTACCCTAAGCAAGAGCTGTGGCTCCTCTGTTAGGGAGGGGTTTGAATGTGGGTTATAAGCGAATTGTAATGAAGCCAATATAAAAGTATTCAATATTTTTATTAAGAAAATTTCCCCAAACTTATTTACAATTAACACACACAGATTCTATTATGAGGTTGGTAAAACTGTCTTTGCAGAATGTATATATTTAATCAGATTAATGTAAATGATTTTTAGGAAACATTTTAGAAAATTTCAGTAGTTCTTTACAGTAAGGGTGGTAAGGCACTGGAACAGGTTGCCCAGGGAGGTTGTGGATGCTCCCTCCCTGGATGTGTTCAAGGCCAGATTGGATGAGGCCTTGAGTGAGCTGTACTAGTGGGAGGTGTCCCTGCCTATGGCAGGGGGTTGGAACTAGATGATCCTTGAGGTCCCTTCCAACCTTACCATTCTATGATTCTATGATTCTATAATACCTGGAGAGTCCTGCAGCACAAACTGCCACTCAAAGGTTAAACATAAACTTTCACAAACTTCAGAAAAGAGAGTTAGTTTACTCACTGGTTGGAGTCTCAGTATTTATAATCCAAAAGTATCTGTAGAAACCTAAATAAAGAAAAATACAGTCCCTGCCACGTGGTGGCCTTCCACGTGGTGGTGATGCGGTGGGGTTATGCCGCTTGCGTAGCTCCAATGGAGCAGGTTGTCTGAGGAGATCCACGGACATGAGGCAAACCCTGCGTGGCTCTCAGGAGGTTATCGGAGCGGGGAGCCACCTGGGTGAAGCAGGATCCAGGTTTCCGGGCTGGAGCAGTCTGATCGGCTGCGGTGCACAGCAAAGGGGTCAGCTCTCAGGCTGCAGCGGCAGGCCAGCAGGTCCCGGTGCCGCAAGTCATCGCTAGGACGTCACTTAGACTCGGGCAGAGTCACATGTACTGGGGCTGGGCTGAGCTTAGGCGGGCAGCTGTACCCCAGTGCGGGGCAAGCCTTGCAGTCCCATGGCTTGGTGCAGCAGACAGGCACGGTCAGGTCTGCCGTGCGTGGGGAAAGCAAGTCCCTGGCTAGGTGATGCAAAGCGATGCAAACAGGTAGCAGACAAAACAAAGGCGGTAGCAGACAAAACAAAGGCGGTAGCAGCAAACAAAAAAAGTTGACTGGGGTTTTTTAAGCATTTTGACAGAATGTCTTTGACCAATAGCAACAGATAAAAAACATCCCTGGAACAAATCTCAGGTTATTTCACCAAAAAAAGGGAGATGCACAAGTCCAGCACCGTGACCTCTGTTTGCCAGAAACAAAGCAGAGTGTATAATAACCCCAAATATGGTGTCTCTATGGTAGACTGGGAGGCGCCAAGGCTTTTGTCTGCTTTCCCACTTCTTCCACCTGGGAAGAAGGGGAGAAGGGGGAGGCAAGGTGGGTATTCAGGTGGATATCTAGGATATGTATTCCAGGTATAATTTGAACCTTCCACCACATCCCCCTTGGACTCAGCATCTGCTGCAGGGAGAAGTGCCCTCTCCTTCCATCATGCTAAGCTCACAGGACAGGCTTGTAAGTCTGGGAACCAAATTGCTTGCAGAACAAGATCTCCTTTCTTTGTAGAGCTGGTGGTACTTTTGTTTTCTTTTGATTTACTGTTTATTCTTTCAGTTCAGATCTGTGATCTGGCACTTGGCTCTGCTTAGCGTTATTGATCAGTCCAGAATCCCATCTGTCACTTTGCTGCAAGATATTATAAAACTATTGTGAAGCCCTGAAACATTTCCGAAGTAATATCAGAGCCTTGTGCTCTCCTTACCAACAAGCATCTTGTAGAGCAGCTTTGGGGGTAGGCAGGGGAGGAAGATTTCTGGGACAGACTTTTAAAAGGAAAATTAGAAATTATCTAGCAATATGATCCAGCCAGGGACCCCCCTCAGACTGAGTGCATGACTACCTGCATTTTGCTGGAGATTTTGCTCTACAGGATGAAACTCCTGAAGTGACATCCACTGTGTATTCCTTGAGGCCCAGCACACAAACATGAGCACTGTAGAAGAGAAAGACTTTTGCAGGGTTTGAGCAGGGTGGGGAGGGAAGGAAGCTCTGACTGCAGTGCTGGCTTACAAAGGGGCTTTTCTCCACCTGTGCAGGAGCAGGAGTCTGTGCCACCAGAAGGGCTCTGTAGACACATCAGATGCAGAGATGTCATTGAATGACATTAGTAGAGTGGAAGCTTTTTTCCCCTCTGATCTTCCCCACTGCAGAGCATTGACTGATCCTCTGGGATGGATGTGATGGGTGGTGGGGCTACTCCTAAAAACCTCAGCATCAGTGATATGTAGACTAACTGACAGAGCTGGCTGGCTGTCAATCTCATGGGTCAAGTATATGGGGGTGGGTCATTGACAGTGGTCAAATGCTTTTGGCCAGCAGAACGTACATGACCTTCTCTTCGCTCCAGCCTCAGAGCTGGGTTTCGGCTCTTCTGAACTGGCTGATATTAAAGAAGACAACTTTGACTTTTGAACATGCAAGAAATGGCCTCTGTAGGCTTGTGTTCCTTACAGAGTATGAAGGATGCCTGAATGTTAACATATGTCACGGAGTGGAGGATAACTTTAGTGAGCACAGTGACATTGCACCAAAGATGAATTCAGCCTGGGGTCCTTCCTGGCAAATGCACCACCATCAATCCCTTTTTATTACCCTGAAGCCCTCAAGTTTTTGTTGACTTGTGAGCCCAGAGGACCCCAGAAGAGAGGTAGGAAGAGGTGAAATAACAAAGATATGTCTGTGCACTAGAGAGCTAAATTGCTCCCTCAAAAAAAAAAAAATGATCCCGAGGGTTACCAAGTCACCAGTAAACACAGCAGCAGGCTAGGGCTGAAGAGAGTCCCTGGCAGATAGGAAGATCAAGACTGGAAGGCTGCTGTCAGAGAAACCACAAAGACTGAAGTCTCCAGTGGTCTGGGTCTAATCCTGAGCCTTCCTGTAACAGGCAAGAGCAGCAAATGAGTGCAGCATGGCTGCGAAGGGAGGTTGATTTGCCTGGCAGAATATGCATTTTAATTGCTCATTTTCTTTCCTTTTTTATGTGATTTGATTGTGAATTATGTTCTCTGCATTTGTAATTAGAGGGAAGAGCAGATGGTGAGGCTTTGTCTGAAGTGATGTCGCCATTGAAATAACTCATGGTACTGGCTGACAGTTAGCTTGGGAAGGGTGAGTTACACCAGGAAGATACTCTAGGAGCTGCTCTTACAGAGACCCACGTTATAAACAGACAGAGACCTATCTTGAAATGATAGAAGTCAGCATTGTCCCGTTGAACCCTAACCCAAACCAAAATGCCAACCCCTAACCCCTAAGCTTACCACTAACCCCAACTCTAACCATAGCAGTAAATCTATCCCTACCCATGCCCCCAACCATAAGACCCTGACCATAAACCTGACCCTATCCCTAACGATAACTCTACTGGCCTAACTCTAACCTTACACTAAGACTAATACTAGCCCAACTCTAACCCTTAATATTAGTTGTAACTCTAATCATAATGCTACTCCCTAACCATAGTACTACTCTAACTTTAACCCTACCCTAATTCCAACTCCTAACCATAAACCCAGCCTTAACCCCAATCCTAACCCTAACCCTAATCTCAACCCTAACCCTAACCCTGCATCCAGACTGGTTTACACCACCTAGAAAAGCTGTTCTCCAGGGAGAAACTCCTTTGTCCTTGCACCTAGAAATGGCCACTTTCTCACTGAGTCTGCAGTCAGCTGTGCTGTATTTATTCACATATAACATGCCACAGCCAGCCCACTACAGGCTAACTGGAATTTTTTTTACTTGTGGATTTGAAAAGGACAACCCCACACATCCTTTGGATGTGCCCAGCTCTACTTTTGCCGTGTATCCTGCACCAAGAGGCAGGATTTTGTAATTCAAAACTTCCAGCAGAAGTTATAAAGCTGAACTTTTAGAGTGAAGCCTTGGAAAGCTGCAAGAGTTCAATGAGGAGTGAAATCACTTTGCCTTTCTCTGTGTCAGCCAGACACTTCCATTCATCAGCTTCTCACTTGGTTAGTGGTTTGCAGTGAGAACGTTGGACTAGAGCCTCAGAAAGGCAGTGGATCCTAATCTTAGTTTAGTAAAAAAGAGAAAAACCTTCCTGTAGAGTTGCTTAGATATGTTTTAGACTTTCATTTGTGTCTCCTTTTAGCAGACATAAGCTTTTGGTGATAAACCAGTATTCTGAGCAGGGAACTGAGCTATTAATTCCTTTTCTTGGACCTGTCATTGAATGGGCCTTTTCCTTTTCTGATTTCTGTAGCTCTCCAGGAAAGCCTGCTCTGCTTTGTGGTACTTGTGATGCAGTATTTTAGTGAAAATGGTTGTGATGACAGCCTGCATAGTTTGTGTGTATTGTTTTCCACAGTTTAGTTTTGTTGTCAGGTTAAGTCGGTGCCTGCTGCAGCTGCTGGGCAAAGTGCTGCACCTCGGGTTAGGACTGCAGGAGGAGGAGTGTGACCTGCTCTGTGCTTGCAGAAAGCAGAGGAGCAAGGCTTGGAGTAAGGGCTGAGGAAAAGTTGATTCAGCTGCAGACTGGGTGCCTTGGAAACCGCAGCTTACAGGGCTGAGTTTGCCAGGCACAGGGCACATCATCCAGAGGGAATGTTTGCTGTGGAGGGCAGTCAGTCATGCCCTGGTGATTTTGCCTCGATTGAGAGTCTCTTTAATTTCATGCCTCTTAGAGCACATTACAGGAAGAAAGCGAGCAAGATGTGTGACGTTACCTTCCCTACACGACTGAACTCTTTCTGCAGTTCATACACTGTGATCTTTTTTGGCAAAGTGCAGGAATGAGCAAGACACAGCTCAAACCAGACCCATAAGCCTACTTGTGCATGCATGCAGCTCCCAAAATAACCTCTTCTGCCACCTCCCAGCCTTCCACCTCAGAAAGATAAGGTGGTCCCCATCTGCTTTCCTTCAGATACCCTTGAGACAGGATGTGTGTCTGATTAACGAGGCTCAGGAAACACTGACTCTTGGGTTCCTTCCCCAGGCTGGCTGGAGGACGCTTGTTTATGACGTGCAGTTATGATAAATGGAAGACATATGGAGTATAACCAGCATCAGCTCTGTGGAGCCTGACTGCCTCCATGCTGAGGCATGTGGCAGAATGTTTTACAGCCCTGGTTATTGCTGTCTACCTCTTCCACCTTCTAGGAAAGCTAATCTGAGAAGGAGTTAGGAGGAGTGATTTGTTACAGCAAAGGCTTGTCCTTGTGTGGGATGACATGGGGCAGTGCAGTTTAAGGAGAACTTCAGGCTGTGCTTACATACACCCCTGAGGACATTGGTTGTTTCAGAGGCAGAAGAAGACCACCATGCTGGTGCCATCCTCCTGGCCTCTGTTAGTCTTCACTGGGTACCTGCACCTCATTTTTCAGGCAGCATTGATGCAGCTGCTGTATGTTTTGACGCATAAAAGACCACTAAGAAGGTCCCAAAACAAATCAAACCTACTTATGGGGGATGTGCCTGCTTAGGCAGGGCTCTGGTGGCTTCTGAAACACCAGGGAGAATGTGTGGGAGGTTTTCAAAAGGAATTTTGCTGGCTCTGGTGGCTCCAGTCAGATGGATGGGCTGCTGTGTGACAGCACCCTTCATCTTCTGTAGCGATACAGTTACTCTCTGGCTGGTGCTTGTAAACACTCACAGATTATTTTTTTCCTCCTTTTTAATACAGCAACACTGTGAGCTCTTCCATTTGTGAAACCTACCTAAAAAGAATTAAAGAAATATACTCACAAATGTGCACACAGGCACACACATATCATTTAAGACAGCAAACAGCTAGGAAAGGCAAGACAGTCATAATTCACTCTCTTTTTTCCTCTGATGTTTTTAAATGCCTCGAGTTTTCCTCTTATGGTTTATGATGTTATCATGCTCCTGTGTAAAGTACTACTTTAAAATACATTCTACAGGGTTATTTTCTTCATAAAATCCTGACAATAATAATTTCTCCTGTAAAACCTTCAGTTCCTACTTGCACTGTCACATTGGACCTGCCAAGTCATCCACATCTATTTGCTGGCCAGCAAATTGCAGGCTTGTGGGTATCTGCTGTCCCCACTGGGGACTCCATTTGTAAGTCACATTATGCCACTCTGATGACTCATTCCCTGAGCTGGCAGAGGTGGGCTCTGGTCACCAGCAAGGATGAGAGGACGTCAAGGGGAACATTTAATGGATTGTTTCCTTTTAATATCCGGAGTGCTGTGCTGGATCAGTTTGTGCTGCATCTGAGCATGATGTTAGTGACCTTGAAATGGCCTCAGTAAAGGTGATGTGTGGGTAAAGTGCTGACTGTCCCATCTGATCTGTCCCTTGATGTGTGTTTGCAGCCTGCACTACTGCCAGCTGTGTTGTGCTGGAGCTGCAGCAGCAGGTTGTGCCTGGCCAGGCTTGGTCCTGGCCCTGACCCCTCTTCACATGCTGCTGCGTTAATGTGCAGGCAGAGGTCTTGCCTCAGAGCTTCTGAGCCTGGAGCTTTGCTGTGCCTGCTTTTTGCATTGAAACAGAAACACTTCATGGAATGTGGTGATGTGAGGGAACTGTTGCCTTCTGCTTGCACTCCAAACAAGTGCCCAAGTAAGTGCTGACTCCTCAGGCTTTCTCTGAGCGGCAACTTCTTGCTGTTCAAGGCAGGCAAGACCTTGAGGAGGAGCAGGATAGTACCCAGTGCACAATTCTCAGCCACAGAGATGCTACTTTTATTGCCTGGTGTGTTTTGTTGAGCTGACACTTTAATTTCTGGTTGCAGTCCTCCCTCCTTGCTCCAACATCTCCCCTCAGTTGCCTCTCATGTCTTGTAATTTGTGTGTAGCCAAACCAGAGGCTTCTTGGAGAAACACATTTTCACTTGTTGTAAACAGGAGGGATTTTCTTCCCTTTCTTTTGGAAAGCTTTCACACATTGACCCTGTCCTGTTCAGATTTGAAACTCTTACCAACTCATTTTATAAGAAGGAAACAAAAATGTGGGATATTGACAAACCACGAGAGCATCTTCACACTGCCTGGCACTGTGGTGTTAGTTTTCCTCTAGGTTGTTTCTGATCATCTGGGGAAAGGCTGAGATTATTTTTAGTTGGCTTTTAGTTGGTTTTGTTTAAGTCCCAATTTAATTTTTCTTTTGAACTTCCAACTCGCTGCACAGATCATCTGAGGCGCTGCCTGCTCCTGTCTTCAAAGTATACAGCTGAAGAGCAGTCTGACAAAAGCAGGAATTAAATGGCTCTCCAGGTTTCAAGGTAGAAAAAGTATGGCCTCCTGTTGCTTGCATATGTTTTGTGTTTGTCCAAAAGTTGCTTCAATCTAGTCCAATGCAAACAGCAATTCATCTGCTGGGACTAGTTCGAACATTTTCCATGCATCTGCATCTGTATCAGCAAGCCACACCTGCCTGTGTGCAGAGCCACCCTGCTTGGTCTGCTGCCAGAGCTGGTGCCTTTTGCAGCAGCTGGTAATTATGGTTATGTTAACCTTCACAGAGAAACCTGTCAGGGAAATGCAGAGATGTTGCTCGTGAGCTGGCCCAGCTCCAGGACCCCTCCTACTTCTTGCACCCTGGTGAAAATGGGTCCTGAGGGAACTGGCAGATGAAATTGCCAAACCAGTGTCCATCATATTTGAAAGGTGATGGCAGACTGGTGAAGTTCCTGCTGACTGGAGGAGGGCAAACATAACACCCATCTTCAAGAAGGGAAAAAAGGGTGACCCTGGAAACTACAGACCAGTCAGTCTCACCTCTGTGCCTGGCAAGATCATGGAGCAGATCCTGCTGAAAGTTCTACTAAGGCAAAGGGAAAACAAACCAGAGGTGATTGGTGGGAACCAGCAATGGCTGCACCAAGGGCAGATCTTGCCTGACAAATTTAGTGGCTTTTTATGATGAAGTTACAGCGACAGTGGACAAGGGAAGGGCAGCTGATGTCATCTACCTGGACCTGAGTAAGGCATTTGACTCTGTCCCACATGACATCCTGGTCACCAAACTGGAAAAACATGGACTTGATGGATGGACCACTC
>VWZE01002786.1:365104-395143 GCA_013396675.1 Eubucco bourcierii
TCACAATAAGGTCACCTGGGAGCCTTCTCCTCTCCAGACTGAGCAGTCCCAACTCCCTCAGTCTCTCCTCATAGAAGAGGTACTCCACCCCTCTGGTCATCCTCCACATGGGCTCATTGGTGGCTGTGTGCTTTTATGTGCCCTCCTCCTGCTTTGTACTATGTTATGTGAATGAGCAGTGGGTCAAATTCTGGCATGCACCCTAAACTTGGTGTCCTGTACATCAGGAATACATTTCAGTTGTCATGCCCCGTTTAAAGATATTCTTCACTTTAAGAAGTTGTGAGATCTTCAACCCTGGAGGTGTTCACAGCCAGCCTGGATGTGGTCTTGAGCAACCTGGCCTAGCAGAAGGTGTCCTTGGTCATAGTTGGAACTAGATGACAATTAAGGTCCTTTCCAACCCAAATAATTCTATGGTTAAATAAAATCAATTATATTTCCTGAAGATGAGCTATCTACTAGAGTAAGGAAGAGGGAAAAGAAGCTTACATGGTACCAACCTTCAAGTGTGTGATAAAGGATTTTTCCTGTTGTGTGGCAGCTGAGTCTTCTTTATGGGAAGCATTAAGGTTTTGAGTCAAATTCCTAAGTCTTGAAATCATGAATAAGATGCCTAATCAAATCTCCCTGCAGATAAAGGTAGTGTTTGTTCTTGACAAAGCAGACTCTTCTGCTCCCCAGAGTTAGAGAAGTTTGAATCTAAAAAAAGTTCAGGCAGGTGATGGAAGTGCCAGTGGGGTGGAGGATGCTGTGAGGCCCACAGCAAAGAAGCCAGGGAGCAATTTACTCTTCAGTGGTGAAGAGATGTAGAAATGACTGGTCAGAAATGAATTTATCAGGTGGAAGAGCTTTCTGCTCTGTTAGCATTAGTCAAACATCCTAAATACCTGCACCCAAGACCTAAGTGCAGGAAGAACTCAGAAGACAGGGAGGGAAAAAGTGTGCAAGTTCTAGGCAAGGCTCCACTGGCATCAGGAGAGTTTTTTGAGGGTTGCATGACTGACAGAGAAAAGCCTATTTCCACAGAGTGATCTGATGATCATTATGTGATGACAATGTGGCAGGTCTGGAAATTCTGACCCCAAGTGCAACTCATTTCCAAGATCTTGACAATGAGATACTGTGACTTCCCATCAAAGCAAGGAGCTGCCAGTGTTCTGTGGCACCTCCGTGGCCAGTGCTCTAATGACCCTGTGTAATTACTCTCAGCAGCAGCCAACACTGCCACTCATGATGGATGCTTCAGAGCCAATTCAGCCTGCACTCATCACAAGCCTTTCCCAGTGCATGGCTGCTTTCAAGGGTGAGACCTGCTGGATATGCTCCTTCCACACCAGGATGAAAACTGTGTGCCTGCAATCCCAGTGGGACAAACCATGAGGCAAATTGGCTCCAGCATCATGCGGGCAGTGTGGAGCTCTCACCATGGCTCCACGCTCACACAGCAGTGCTTTAAGGCTTGTGCTTTTGGCAGGAGCCAGACCCCAAACTGTTCACCAGAAGTATTGAAGCCTTTCAGAATTTGCTGGCACTGAACACTGCTGCTCCAGCCTGGGGAGGGATCAGGACCTTTGTACAGCTGCAGGTGCTGAGAGTGCTCAGCACTTCATTGCATAAAGCCTTGGAAAAGAAAAATGTGGCAGAAAAGGGTTTTCATAGCCTGGGAAAAGCAATTGAATTGTTTTAAAGGTGCAGAATAAGCCCAAGACACAAAGCAGAGGTGTGACAGGCAGAGAAAAGAGCAGCCTGTGAAGGTGGGTTGGTTGTTTGGAGTGACTGAGAGATGCTGTCTTGGGAGCACTTTTGATCCAGCAGCCTTAAGCCAAACAGCCCCATAGGCACCACAGCATCATTAGTTTTGGAGATTTGTCAAAGCTAATGTGTATCTCCAGATTAAGGGTAAATCCAGGGGAAAAGGTGACAGGAGCACAGTGTATTAGCTCTTGCACTTGGTGGAATGTGCTGCTTTAATCCTGCTGTAGCTGATGTAAATAACCCCAAGCCTCTTCTCAGGCTGTAGCTCACCTTTGGCAACATCCTCCTAGGAACATCAGCATTATTGCAGCTGCTATTCCATGAAATGCATCTGTGCTCCCAGTTAGGATTGTCTTTTTCTCTTCCTTTCAAACTCATCTTTCTCCTTCCTTTTCAAAACAAAAATTAACTTGATGTTCATCTTTTATTTCCTTTTCATGCTCTGAGCAGTGAGTAATTAGAGCTGCATCACACTGGGGAAATGACAACACTGTCATATTTCTACAGTTAAACCTGCAGAAGTATAATATCCTTGAAAAATAACAAGCTGCCCTAAGGGAAATTAATTATCCTGTTGGGACAGACATTAATCTGAAAAAAAAACCAACAAACAAAAAAAACCCCAAAACTTAAAAGGTCTCTGTTTTCTTTGCCCACTCATTTGAGCAATGCTTTCATTTTAAGTACTGGCCACGTACTCCAGACCACCTTTCTGTGGCTGGAACAAAAATAATAATATGTTTAAAGGAGTGTAAATTCTGTGGTGGAAACTTTTAAAGATATCATGAGAATATTAAGCTATTTTCAAGTCAAGTCAAAGATCTGTTCTGGTGGCTACATATGATTAGTGTTCATCAAGTGAGGCAGCTTGTCAAGTCTCATTTGCTCTTGTGTTTTTTCTTTGTGAGTTGATTTTTTTAAATTTATTTTTTTTTTTTGAGGAATGGGACTCCATTTATAGAATCATAGAATGGTAAGGTTGGAAGGGACCTCAAGGATCATCTAGTTCCAACCCCCTGCCATAGGCATGGACACCTCCCACTAATACAGCTCACTCAAGGCCTCATCCAGCCTGGTCTTGAACACCTCCAGGGAGGGAGCAGCCACAACCTCCCTGGGCAACCTGTTCCAGTGTCACACCACCCTCACTGGAAAGAACTTCCTCCTAACGTCCAGTCTAAATCTCCCCTCTGCCAGTTTAAACCCACTGTCCCTTGTCCTGTCACTGCAAGACCTTGTAAATAGTCCCTCCCCAGCCTTCCTGTAGGCCCCCTTCAGATACTGGAAGGCTACTATCAGGTCTCCTGGAAGCCTTCTCTTCTCCAGGCTGAAGAGCCCCAACTCTCTCAGCCTGTCCTCATAGNGATTGTGCCTAGCCAGGTGCAGGACCTTACTCTTGGCCTTGTTGAATGTCATGAGGTTGGCCTGGGCCCACCTCTCCAGCCTGTCCAGGTCCCTCTGGATGGATCCCTGCCCTCTAGCAAGTCGACTGTGCCACACAGCTTGGTGTCATCTGCAAACTTACTGAAGGTGCACTGATTTCTCTGTCCATGTCACTGACAAAGATGCTAAACAGCACTGGCCCCAGCACTGACCCCTGAGGGACACCACTTGTCACTGGTCTCCAGGTGGACATTGTGCCCTTGATCACCACTCTCTGGGTGCCACCATCCAGCCAATTCCTTATCCAGCAGTGCTCCACCCATCAAGTCCATGTTTTTCCTGTTATCCTAGTAGACATTTATTCTCATCATATCCTCTAGCCAGGCTCAAGCCATTATATTTAAGATGAGATTTCTTTATTCCAAAGGGAGTGGCAATGCTGTACATGGTGTATCCTAGTCTGCAGAAGAGAAGACTGAAAGAGTATTTAATAAATATTTATAAATATCTGAGGGCTGGGGTCAGGAGGAGGGGGACAGGGTCTGCTCACTTGCTCTCTGTGATAGGACAAGGAGCAAAGCATGTACGCTGCAGCACAGGAGGTTCCACCTCAACACAAGGGGGAACTTCTTTACTGTAAGGGTCACAGAGGACTGGAACAGGCTCCCCAGAGAGGTTGTGGACTTTCCTTCTCTGGGGGCTTTCAAGACCTGTCTGGATGTGTTCCTCTGTGACCTGAGCTAGATTGTATGGTCCTGTTCTGGCAGGGAGGGTCAGACTCGATGATCTCTTTGGGTCCCTTCCAACCCCTGACATCCTGTGACCCTGTGATTTAACTTTGGCATATGTGCCTTGGAAGTCAGACTCTGGAGTGGATGCCAAGAGATTCTGAGTACATCAGCACATGCAGCCATGGCTTAAGCCACCAGCTGACTTCTATGACTGTATGAAGGTATGGAGGAACAAGCAGTGGCATTGCAGGGCTGACCTGGCAGAGGGGCAATCAGTGTGTTGTGAGCACCATGCATTGCACATGCTCGTCTCCTCTATGGCTGGGCATGAGGTTCACAGCTCTGACTCCAGCCTGCACTCCTACAAGCCAAATAGTTTACTGGATACAGACTGACTTGCATCAGCTCCTTGATGCTTTTGCAATCTTAGTAACCAGTGTGAACCGAGCCTCAAACTGAGCAGACTCCATGGCAACTGTCCTCAATAGTCCCAAGTTTTAATGCTGTTGAGAAGCTGTAGTGTTACATTTGAATTTGCTTGGGTAGATTTGGAGAGCAGCTTCATCACCAAACTGATGAAGTTCTGCATCCCTGACCAAGACCACTTTACTATATTTTGAAGCAGGCTAATGTTTTCTGTGCCACCTCCTGGCTATTGGCCAGCTCTTTCATTTATTTTTTGGTCCTTACTTGACATTAGCATGAGGTGACCTGTTGGATTTGTGTCATGAAAGCAAACACTGAGTCTCTGAGCTCAGCAGACAGCTGTGCCACTGCACAGCAAGGAGGGAACTGCCATCCTCCAACAACCTTTCACCAGCAGAGAACAGCTCTCTAGGTGACCCTGTGAGTTACAGAAATCACTTACACTGCCTGTGCTTCAATGTGCTGGTGTTGGGCTGCCATTATTTTTAGAAAGATGCTTTCGTTTTACAGATCACAAACTCTGGGTGGGATATTACCTTTGTGTTTTTTACAGTGTGCTAGGGAAAAATCAAAAAAGGCTTTTCCATCACACAGGTAAGTTTCCAGCAGTACAAATTTGGTGACTCAGAGAAACCTCCTCTCAGCAACACCCAAAACCTATTATCAAGTCTCACACGTGTTTGTGAGAGCTTTTCCAGTCAAGGTGAATTCCAAGGATTCTTGCTGAATCCCTGACAGATACAAATACTTGGTTATCCTTGGCTTTTCTGCTGAACCTAATCAAAGATATTATTAAAGTCCTATTGTCTCTGCAGTGAAGAACAAGGACAAGCTTCTTCGTAGCCATTTAATACTTCCGACAGTTCGGTGTAGAGATTTATTATGGCCAGCAGAAAGTGCAAACACACAATGCCCAAGCCATTACTTTTAATTTGCTCCTTCTTTAAAAAAAAAAAAAATGTGTACACAAGGCTAAAACCTGAGTCCTTCTTTACAGTTCAGTGTGATCTCTTCTCAGCCAGGAGAATAAAACAAAACATAAACCTTCGCCCTTCCTTTCCGACAGAGGAAGGACATTGAATTTCAGCCTTGCATTTAAAGGCAGACTGCCATGCTCTTGCTTTAGACTGCTGGGTTTTAGTGGTTTTAGACTAGAAACTGGCCTTAAAAAAAGTAAATTAACAGAATTAATGACTGAAGTTACCAGTTTAAATTATCCAGTTACCTGTGATCCTCCCTGAGAGGATCCATCAGAAGGGAAAAGATGGGTCCACTTCATACAGAGGGGCTCAACTCTGCCACTTTGGTGCCCACACAGATCTCTGAACCTCTGCTCCATACCTGGGTTAGAGCAGGGTCACACCAACTGATCTTGTGAGGAGAGTGATACACATTATTTTTCATGTAATGAGGTTTTTTTCTTTGTGAATTCATTTTATTAAGGCTAAGAACCAGAGCACAATAAATAAAGCACCAAGAGAAAGGAGCGAGCGCAATTAATAAATGCAACGATTCAGCTCCTTGAGCTTTTAAACTGCTTATCTAATCATATGTAGTCATTATTCACAGTGTTAAAACTCTTACATTACAACAGTTGTAAGTCAATTAGGGAAATGGCTTTAACAGTTCAAAGAAGGTAAAGGCAATGTGTGCTTTCCCAGCCTGCTCGTGCTCAGGTGAACAAAGCTGTGGCTTAGCAGCTCTGCTAAGGACCAACAGCTGCATCTCAAAAGGTGACTCACAAAGGAGTGCTGCTGCCTTCTGTCCCTTGTGATACATGACCCCAGTACTGAGAGGCAGATGGGAGATGACAGCACCATCACAGTGACTCCACTTTACTCCAATGGGATTCCACTGTCTTCCATGGCTACTTTTTCTGCAGCTTGTTATATCAGAGCAGTCACTCAGCCCACAATCTTCTTATCTATAATTATCTCCCAAGTCCTAATTATAACAGCTTCTTGCTATGTGCAGGGAATTTGCTCTCTCTTTGGCATTTTAATATTTCTAAGCAGTGCTTGCAGCTACTTACTTCCTTGCTGATAGCATCTCAAAATCTGTATTTTTTGGGGAAAATAAAAAAAAAAAAAGCCAGCCATATAATCAAAGAGGTCTTGGCAGTTTGGCCATACACCAGAGTGAGCTGCAAAGGCAGAGCAGCACCTGAACTAGGAGCCAAACGCACCCTTGCAGCAGCAGCGGAACAATTCCAGCTCCAGCTGTGCCAAGGGCTGTTGAAGGTTCCTGGTGATGTCTCTTGACTTTGTGTAGGGGGTTCTTTCTTTGCTATCCTTTAATTTGGACATAGCTCTCATGGTGAGATTTTTCTAGCTTAGATTTGGTGTGCATGCTTACTGGATTTCACCAGCAAGCTGTACTGGGCTGACTTCTGCTTTACTCATTTTCAGCTGCTAACCCCCTACTCTAGCCCCCTAAGTAGCAAAAATGAGAGCAACAACCCCAAACCCTGTATCTTCTCTGCCTTCCTGCTGCTGCTTTTTCATTTAATGACTCACAGGTTTCTCTTAGCACATGCTCATTAATTTGCCCCAGGCTTTCATCCCCTACAGAGGCTCTATCTTTGTGTTGGAAAACCAAAAAGGTCTGCATTTTTATGGTGGCCCCTGACACCCATGCAGGATGTCACCCTGAGACATTTAATTTTAAATAAATAATCTGTAACTGTCACACTTACTCTCCAGAGGTGCTTTCTCTCTGAACACACAGGCAAGGAGTCTGGAGCCACATGCTGCCTGAGCTCTTGCAGGCAGCTGTTGAATGATGTCCTGCCTGGTCTCAGAGGTTGTGTCTCCATCCTTCTCAGGGTTGAAATTTCATATGGCCTTTCAGGTAAAAGGAGAAAAAAAAAAAAAGTGTTTTTTTATTATATTTTATCTTTTTGTCCCAAGAAGTTGCTTTGAAAGCAGCTTGTACAGCTGATCTATGAACACCTTTCTCCTGCATTTCTCCTGTGACTTTTTCACCATCCTTCCAGAAGTAACTGTGGAAAAAAAAGATTAAGAAAACCTCAAAAAAACCCCAAAAACCCCCAAAGCCAAACAAACAAACAAACAAAAGTTATAAACAGGTATTTTCTTTCTTCTACTTTCAGAGAATGGCTCTTTTCTCCCCTGCAAAAGCATGTGTCTGCTTTACAGGCTTCAAATCTGATGGTAGAACCTGAACAGAAACGTCAAAGCCACTGGCACTTGACAGCTTTGGGCAGAGTGTCAGGCAGGGACAGCCTTACAGCACTTTGCACTAGTGAGCAATAAGACTTTTACCTGTGGAAAAGGTCACCCTTGAATTTCTATTCAGAGTTACTACTTCCCTGGAGAAGTGACAGATATCTGCCAGGACAAGAATTGAAGGGAGACTATGAATATGAAGAGGTTTAAAAACAAAATTTAAAAAAAATGCATTAACATCTTCAGGTACTGATGACATTTTGAACACAAGCTGACAGCAGATCTAGGGCCACTTTACAGGTGTTATTGCACTATGTACTTTTAGTTTGTTTGTTTTTTTAGTCAGATCTGGAAACTTTGAAATATCTTGAGAAAGGAAAGGTTTTGAATAGTATTTCATTCTCAAAAAAAAAAAAAAAAAAAAAAAAGAAGACTCTGAAAAAATGTAAATGGAAGTAAAAGAATAAAATGGGTTTGAAATCGTAACTGGAGTTTCGATACCAAGAGATAAATTACNGGGCAACCTGTTCCAGTGTCTCACCACCCTCACTGGAAAGAACTTCCTTGTAACATCCAGTCTAAATCTCCCCTCTACCAGTGAAAACCCATTGCCCCTTGTCCTGTCATTGCAAGACCTTGTAAATAGTCCCTCCCCAGCCTTCCTGTAGGTCCTGTAGGTCTCCTCGAAGCCCTCTCTTCTCCAGGCTGAAGAGCCCCAACTCTCTCAGCCTGTCCTCATAGGAAAGCTGCTCCAGCCCTCTGATCATCTTTGTGGCCCTCCTCTGGACCCGCTCCAACACTTCCATGTCCTTCCTAATAAAAGCTTCATAAAGTCACCTGCCTTTATAGCAACACTTTTTTCTGCCTCACAGGCTGTATTTTCTCATGCCATGTAAAAAGATTCTAAGATTTTTTTCTCTGAACCCTTGGTTTTCTTTTTTTTTCCTAATCACTATCTGCATCTCAGAGCTTGTTTCTGCTTAAACCCTATGATGGTTTGGGAGTTCACTGCCTCCCCGCCTCCCCCCTCCCCCCCTTTGTAAAATCACCCAGGCTAGACTCAGTCTGCTGGAAGTTAAGGAATGAAGCTCTATTTACCACTTAGCACAATTTATAAGCAGCTATATGCATAATATACAGGAATATTTACAGGAATATACAAGTTAAAGAATAATTTCACAGAGAGTTTCCAAATTTTGATATTATAAATGTTTTATTGGGGTAAGAGAAGGAGAAAGAGCGCTGGGTGGCCGGGGAATCTCCTGCTCCACCAATGGCTCGCCAAGATCTGGTGCGTGTGTGGTCCTTTTTTATACAGCAAGCTGAGGAGAGTTTCACAAGCTGAGGGTAAGTTTTGCAACCTGACACTTTCCACTGTCCTTCTACCCCTCTTCATGTATTAAAAGTCCTTGACTCTTCTGTGCATGCAGGGCTTTCTTCTAGGGGTCACAGAACTCACTTTGGGGTCTTCTTGGGAGGAAGGCAGTGAGACTTCCTCAAGTGTCCTCTTCATGACCTCACCCTTTATGCATGCGTGTAGCTCAGCCCTGTTCTGACTTTCTCCTTGGTTGCTATCAGTTTAAACAACGACACTTCTCCCATGTCTTGTTTTGCTTGTCTCCTTGTGTCGTGGGTTTAAAGAGCCGACAGAGTGAAGCTCTCAAACGAATTGGAGAAAAAACAGAATTGTATTTGGAGAGAGTTACAGACAGAAATTACAAAGCAGATACATAAGCCATTAGTGAACCCCCTGAATTTTCCTCACCCCAAAACTAAATCTACAATCTCCAGTGCTCCAGTCCTCCCCCAGCCATGCCACTACCATCCTCCAGAGGCCTAAGCACAGCCTCTGGAGGCCCCAAACAAGGCCTATCCTTACATGTTTATCCTGATAAGGGAGCTCCTGCCTGGCGCAAGGCTGGAGGGGGAGGAAAGGAGAACAAGCTGGCCTTGCCATGAGCTTATGAAGAGATAGCAGAATTATGGGATTGAATAACAATCTTCCAGTCCCCAGAGGACTCTTTGTAACCTTATAGTTCCCAACCTGGGACACCTTAGTAACTATCAGTTTCAGGAGGACTGTCCTAGACAGAGGTGCTTCCCAAACAAGCCTTCAAGGAACAACTCCTCTTGTTAAAGGAAAACAGGATGCCGCAGTTTTGGCTATAGTAATCTTAGCAATTTGAAGCACAAAGCAGTCCTTTTATGTAATTTAACAAATAATCATGGGTGTCACATCACATACAGAAACACAACACCCCTGCCAGAAATCAGAGATTTCCCAACCACCCTTCCACCTTCTCCCCACCCCTATACCTTACCCCAAGGTGTTCCTTATGTGCAAGGTTAGTTTGGAGGATTGTCCAGGGGGATTAGAAGGGAAGTGGTTAGTGAGGTTACTTGACAGAGAGGAGAAAACCCGGAAACTGCTAGACTGCCCGAGACACTGTGCCCCAGTGGCTGTGTTATCTATGTTTTGAGTTCTTCTTATCCATCTCAGTAAGCCTGTGAGTGAAGTAGACATCACCATTGTTTCCTTTTCTCAGCCTGTAATACAATTTTCTCTATTAAAATATTCCAATTAGCCTCAAACCAGCACAAACCCAGATGAAGGATTCACCTGGCAGAATTTTAGAGGACCTCCTAATATTTCAGGAGCTGGGGAGGAGTCCATTACAGCCATCCTAACACACAGTCAGCTCAATCACTGTCTCCTCCATTAGAAAAGATATTGTCAGAAATTCCCGCCCCCTCCCCATGAAATACAGGGAAGCCACTACCTCCTTGCAAGAGCCCTTGTTTGGTATTTGCTGTACTTTTAGCTTTTTAACAGGCTTCTTCAGACAAGATGCATGCCACCAAGTTTAAAGTGGTGCCATGGCCACAGCACGGTGAGTGACACAAAGTGACTGACAGTGCTGCCACCCAGCCACATGTTTCAGACTTGGAGCATGATGTGGGTGCCTTATCCCCTCCTCTGCATAGTTTGAGTCCATTCTGGAGGTCATTGCAAAGATGATACAGGCTGAGAGAGTTTGGGTTCTTCAGCCTGGAGAAGAGAAGGCTTCCAGGAGACCTGATAGTAGCCTTCCAGTATCTGAAGGGGGCCTACAGGAAGGCTGGGGAGGGACTATTGACAAGGTCTTACAATGACAGGACAAGGGGCAATGGGTTTAAACTGGTAGAGGGAAGATTTAGACTGGATGTTAGGAGGAAGTTCTTTCCAGTGAGGGTGGTGAGGCACTGGAACAGGTTGCCCAGGGAGGTTGTGGGTGCTCTCTCTCCCTGGAGGTGTTTAAGGTCAGGTTGGATGAGGCCTTGAGTGACCTGTACTAGTGGGAGGTGTCCCTGCCTATGGCAGGGGGTTGGAACTAGGTGATCCTTGAGGTCCCTTCCAACCTTACCATTCTATGATTCGGTGATGAAGTTGGTAGAAAGACAAGTCTGACTACTGTTCCATGGGCTCTGAAAGATCACGGTCCCAAATTTGTTACGTGTCTGCAAGCCAGACTGCAAGCTCTGGTGATGACACAGTCACTGGTATAGATAATTTGGCTTCTAAATGTTTTCTTTGTGCTTTGAGAAAACATCTTGGAGCAGTTTCTTAAATGTCATCCCTTGCAGTATTCAGAACAGGCAATAAACAATAAAATTATTCACCTTGAAGAACCATCTGCTGTCTTTAAGGACATCACCAGTTTATTTGTTGCTTTGAATGGTCCTCTGGGATGCTGTAAGTGTCATTAAAATGCTGTGTTTCCCATCATCTGCGTGCCAGACTCATTTTGCAGTGGATACAAAAATGGTGATGGGGAAAATAAGCAGAAATTTCATTCTCAGTTAGCTTCTAGATTTCATTTATTCTGTAAATGTCTTACGCAGCGCTTGGTATTTGGCATTATCCTTTGAAGGCTGCCTCAGAACAATTTAGCCCCTGGATGTGTGATGCTCCTGGTGCAGAACCTGACCTGCTTGCAGGCTCTGCTACACTGGCTGATGGCTCAGTTCGTCTTGTCTCGCCTCGCTCCGCACGCAACTGCTCAGCGCCCGGAGAGCCGACTCGTGCCACATGCTCCCAGAGAAGCCTGTGATGCTGAAACACCACAAAGCAAGGTTACAGTTAACCCAGGGACATCTATCTCCATTGTTCTCCCATTTTTCTCTTCTACTCAATCATGGATGGAGAGGTTGTTGCCATTTTCAATGAAAGTTCAACTCCCTTCTGCTTTGTCCTCCTTCCATGCCAGCAATATATATGCTGCTTTTCTTTGGTCTGCTCCTTTGTGATGATGAGATGCCTGACAAGGGCAGTGCATCCCTGTGCATGGGGAGATCCATCATGGCCTAAAGAGGACTTGTCTCCTGCTCCCTCAGACAGCAGTGCTACAGTTCTTAGGAAAAGGCAGGCAGAGATGTGCCCACTCCCCTCTGCTACACCCAAATAATTACTGGCCTCTTTCCTGCTTGCCCCAGCTCTCCTTACAGACTTTCTTGGTTCTTTTACTGAATTTAAAACAAAAAGCCCAGCAATGCCCCTAAAACTCCATCCTCACTTCACAGGAAAAGCCTGAGGCTCAGAGCAGATATTACAGAGGGTACTGCAGGAGTGTCCATGTCAGAATTAGCTCTTGCTAGTCCAGGACATCAGTCCATGGACATGAAAGCCACCTACACCTACCCCCAAAACTCAGCTGCAGCAGGAGCTCCTCCTGGCACTAGTCCTTGGTGTGGGCAGGCTCTGAGCACAAAGGTACTGCTGGGCAGGGGAATGGAGCTGAATAGAAGGTCAGCTAAGAGACTGTTTTACTGAGAGAACAAAGATTGAGAGCTGCATGCAGAATGAGCTGGGGAAAGTAATGGGTTTTAAGAAACAAAGCTCTGTTGTTTTCAGTGCTGCATTGTTTGGGATGTGTGAGTTTCCTCCTAATGAAAGTCTGCAAGAGCAGATCATTGATGCAATAATCTGTGCTTTGCAGGGTTCAACCTTAGTTTCAAGGTTGTGAAGTTTATTTCTGGAGGCTAAATTTGCTATGAAGACCTTTCCCAAACCTAACTAATGTAAGGACAAAGCAATCAAACAGTAAGAAAGAACCATCACATCAGAGACAACTCACCAGTATTAATCCAGCTAAAACCAAAGGCTAAAGCCTGTCAGCCTCAAAAAAAAAAAAAAAAAAAAAAAAAAAAAAAAAAAAAAAAAAAAAAAAAAAANATGAGTTATAAAAATATAAAGAAATATTTCAAGCTAAACCGAAGCTCCTTTTAAAAATGAAATTAAGTCAAAGCACAATAAAAGCAGCTCAAGGTTTCAGTGACATCAGTTTTACTGTTGTGGTTTCTGATGTCAGAGCACCCTTTGATGAGATTATTTCTCCATGCCCCGTGATCCATTCATTATTGTACCCATATTGCAGATTGCATGTTACAGTCAACAATAAAAAAGAAAAAAAAAATACCCTTGGCAACCTCCATCACATCCTGCAGTTAATTTGCTTTCTCACAAAGTGCTTATATTTACTATGAGTGATAATCATACATATGCATGAGACCTTAAGTGAGCGAGAATGTGCTTAGGAGCTAATACAGCAGGAGGTTTGCCTAGAAGAGATGTCAAAATCAGTTCACTTTTGTTATATATGAGTAATTTAATTTCCTCTACAGTGTTATTAGGGCAAGAATGAAGTAACATTCTTTGGCATAATTGAAGCAAATCCCAGCAAGAGGGGAGGATAACAAAGCCTCCCCGTCCTGTCACGTCAAATTCTTACCTACCATTCAGTGCACATAGATGCATTCTTTGTGTTGAATCAAATTATCCAGTTGACTTTATTAACTTGGTACATCCCATGACCTTCAGCATATTTACTGTTAGACATTTAAACTTCTCTCTGTCTTTAATTTACTCCTTCACAACCTTACTTGTGTGTCAGACCAGAAATGCTGGTGACATTCAAGCCTTTCTCAGCTCTCAGTTTTCAGCAGCAGCTCCTCTCATCAAACCCTGAAACATACTCTCCATTTCTATTCCTCTCTAACACATTACAAACAGTCAAAGCATCCTAGAACTGGGAATCACAGAATCTTTGAGGATGGAAGGGACCTCCAGAGACCATGGAGACCAACCTCCCTGCCAAAGCAGGATCACCCAGGGTAGTCCACACAGGAATGCTTCCAGGCAGGTTTTGAAAGTCTCCAGAGAAGGAGACTCCACAACCTCTCTGGTCAGCCTGTTCCAGTTCTCCATCATCCTCATTGTAAAGAAGTTACTCCTCATGGTGAGGTGAAACCTTCCATGTTCCAGTTTGTAGCTGTTGCTCCTTGTTGCTGCAGGAGCTTAGCCCCATCCACTTGACACCCACCCCTCAGATATTTATACACATTGAGGACATCTCCTCTCAGTCTTCTCTTGTCCAGACTGAACAGCCCCAGGGCTCTCAGTCTCTCTCCATAAGGCAAATGCTCAAGCCCCCTAATCATTCTCATGGCTCTCTGTTGCACTCCTCACAGCAGGTCCCTATCTCTCTCGAACTGGGGAGCCCAAAACTGGACACAGTATTCCAGGTGTGGTCTCACCAGGGAAGAGTATAAGGGAAGAAGAACCTCCCTAGCCCTGCTGGCCACACTTTTCTTGATGTACCTCAGGATGCCAGTGGCTCTCTTGGGCACAAGGGCACACTGCTGGTCCATGCAGAACTTGCTGTCCACCAGCGCTCCAGGGTCTTTCTCCACGGAGCTGCTCTCCACCAAGGCAGCCCCCAACCTGTACTGTACCTGTTGTTAGTCCTCCCCAGATGCAGGACCCTGCCCTTGTCCTTATTGAACATCAAGAGGCTGGCTTTTTCCTTTCCCCACAGTCTCCTATGTAGCAGAAAATGATGCTCAGAGGCATCACCGGCTGCCGCCCCATGGGCCCAGCATCCAGGGAGACCAAAGCCTCTGAGAGCAGCTTCTGTGGGCTGTGGAACAAACTTGCTGCTGGTGCCTCTCATGCATAGGTTACTTAAATCAAATATAATTGATTTAAAGCTGCAATATCCACTGAAGGAGAAACTAGAGCTTTTCCAAAGTAACATGTAAGCTACAGGGAAATCAGTGGTTTGTGGATTAGCCAGGCCATAGATGGCAGAGCCACTCCAAACTTCTTTGTTGTTTCTAGTCCTGCAGCCTCCCCTATACAACTTGGAGCAAAACTTTTGTTGATTCAGGACACTCTTGTAAAAGAGGCTGAGCTTTACATCTCTATACTGTTGGCATTGACTGATGGGCACTCAGAAGGGTTTCTCAGGAACCAAACCCTTGTTAACATCATGGATCTGAGTTCACTGGGCTGCAGCTCATAACCATTTTATTACTCTGAACTTAACCATATCTGTCCCAAACAGAAACAGGGGTTGACCAAAGACTAGCTCATATCTGAACCCAAAGGAGGCAAATTTTGTACATGACCAGTGATTCTGGCCACTAGGGACAGATGAGTTCTTGTGATTATCCATTCTGCTTGCTTTTTAAGCAGATCACTTGGTGGGAATCTTAAGTTCCCATGCTGGGTGACTTGAAACGTGAGTCACCCAGGAAGAAACATGGGGAAAACCAGAACACAGCACCAAGGAAAATGATAGATTTTCATTTGTCTTTCTGAAAGACAATTTTGCCCTTTTTCTTTAAGTAGGAGGTGGGAATGCATCACAGGTAGAGAATAACATTTCTCCCTTGCTCTAATAATGCAGGTTTTCACTGCCTCCCTCTGGTTCACTCCAAAGAGGGGTGGCTGTACCTGCCTAGACACTATCTAATGGAAGATCTGCCTTTGATATTTATTTGATGCTTACTAAACCCCTTGGTATGACCCAGAGTGATGGCAAAGACAATTCTGTCTCTTGCTACCCTTGCTTGAGACTCAGCTGTGCTCTTCTGTTACTGTCATCTGCTCTGTAAAATAGGGATAAATGCTATTCAGACAGCTGTGTAAAGGATTTGGCAGCATCACAGGAAAGGTACCACGCATGTTGATACGTTATTAGGTCTATTCATACAAAGGCAAGTAAAATGGTAACACATAAGTACTTTGCAACAACTCATTTTACCCCTGTTTAGCCTGAGAAGGTCATTATGCACAGTTCCTCCAGAGACAGAAAGCTTCAATGCTCTGAGCAGAGCATGCCTGGAGGAAGAATATTCCATATACCAGGCTCAGGGAAGCCTCAGCTTACAAATCAGCTTATCTTGGCCATGCACAAGTTAACGTTTTTTTTCACATGGCATTTAAACAACTTTCAAATTCCTGAATATGTGAGATAAACCCAAGCCATTGTAGGATGAACCTCAGCTTCCTTACAGCTGCTAAACAGGAATGAAACAGATCGAAGTGAAAAGGAGCGAATACTTCCCAAGTGTATTGGGTGGAGCCACAGATGTTATGTCTCATTTATCATATTCTTCTCTTCTTGCCTTGTTTCCAGCTGTTCTCCTGAAATGTTACTTCTGCATACTGGAATTGTGGGGTCATTTAACTGAGAGAGGTGGTAACTAACAGTCATTTCTAGAAGGAGCAAATAAATAGCAGCAAAAAAACCCCCAAACAAACAAACAAACAAACAAAAAAAAAACCAAAAAACCCCTCCAAACTAAATAAAATTGAATATCAGCAGATGCAGTGAGTTTTGCTGGAATTTCTTGGAGTGCTAAATCAATGCCATAACCAGAGAAGGGTAGTCATAATTAGTTGTAGACTTTCACCCTTTCTTAGACTTAGTGCAAGCTCCACCTTTAGGTGCTAGACATTGTCCAGGTGTTCAGGATCATTCCATCCTTGAGCTTTTCTGCATAGTCAGTCTGCCTGCACCTTTCTGCCAAGCACAGTGACAAGTATCATTTACCTATGAGATACTGAGCTGAGCCAGGGAACTCATTCCACATTTACCATAGGACAGTCATGAAATACTTGGAGCCACCTGGGTCCATCTTGGTTTGAAACACACTACTTGGCAAGTTAAAAAAACAAAAGAAAAGACAGATTCTACCCCTCTGCCGTGCCCTCCATCAGCGCTAAAGTGCTCTGTCCTTACAGTGCTTCACAACTACCTGAAGGGTGGTTGTAGCCAGGGGGAGGTTACCTTCTTCTCTCAGGCAACCAGCACCAGAACAAGAGGACACAGTCTCAAGCTGTGCCAGGGTAAGTTTAGGCTGGAGGTGAGGAGAAAGTTCTTCACTGAGAGAGTCATTGGCTACTGGAATGGGCTGCTGTGCTGGTTTGAGGCTAATTGGAATATTTTAATAAAGAAAATTACACTATAGGCTGTGAAAGGAAAACATCATGATGTCTACTTCACTCATAGGCTTGCTGGAGAATTGTTTGGGAACAATAACCAAAACAATAGATAAGTCAGTCTCTCTCTGTCGCTTGCTGGAACAGGAGCTGCTGGGGTGATCTAGCAGCTTCTGGGCTCTGGCTCCTCTGCTGATTAATCCTCACTAACCACTTTTCTTCTAACCCCCCTGGCTGATCCTCCTAATTTACCTTGCACGTAAGGCAAACCTTGGGGTAAGGTACAGGGGTGGGGAGAAGGTGAAAGGGTGGTTGGGAGCCCCTCCTGGGGTCTCTGATTTCTGGGAGGGGAGTTGTGTTGCTGTATTACCTTTTACTTGTATATTTCTGTAAATATTNGTGGCACTTGGTTCCATGGTCTAGTCTTGAGGTCTGTGGTAACGGGTTGGACTTGATGATCTTTGAGGTCTCTTCCAACCCTGGTGATACTGTGATACTCTGCGATACAAATCCAAGGTCAAACACAGCTCCAGCAAGTGGAGGGCAGTATGCTTACAGCACAGCCAGATCTTCTTGGTGGACTTAACTGAGATGGGAAAAGCATGCAGTATGCTCTTACTGCTTGTATATAAGTTGATGCAGTAACTCGGGGATTTTTAAGGCTAGAAGGAAATACAATCATCTAACCTGACCTTCCAAACCACATGAGATCCTCCACAGGTAACGGGTGCTGTCTGATGTTGCAGGAAAGGCATAATCTGTGATTTTGCTCTGTTGTAGTCTGCTGTTGGGGAAACTGAAATGGGAACTCTTGAACTCTTTCTCTGCCAGATATGGAATATGAAATTGCTTTCTGGCTGGTCTAGGCAAAGCTACATTAAGCTAAGCTGTAGATGAAATTATTGTTACATTCATTGCTAGGGCTGCTATGACAACAGATGAATGCTGCAGGTAATTTAATTACATTTCTGACAGCCCCTGTGCCTTCCAGGAGACAATGCAGAAGCCAACAGCATTTTCTTTTAATCTTGCAGGTGGTACAGAAAGTACCTCCAAATTCTCCTCCAGAGGGCCTAATGAGAGCTGCACACTCATGTCACAAAACATTATTTAAGTATCTTGAAGGATCATTCATGTTTTTTTTCCCCAGCGTCTCCAATCCCATGTGTGTTCCCCCGTGGTGTTTCAGGAATCCTGTTGTGCAGTGGCACTTAAGAGTCACAGAATCACAGACTTGTTAGGGCTGGAAAAGACCTCAAGAATCGTTCCAAGCCCCCTGCCATGGGCAGGGATACGTCATGCTAGATCAGGTTGCTCAGAGCCCCATCCAGCCTGGTCTGAAAGATCTCCAGGGATGGGGTTTCTAACACCTCGCTGGGCAACCCATTCCAGGGTCTCACCACCCTCATGGTGAAGAACTTCTTCCTAACATCCAATCCTAATCACTTCTAGTTTTGTTCCATTCCCCCTAGTCCTATCACTACCTGACATCCTAAAATAGTCCCTCGTCAGCTTTCCTGTAGGCCCCCTTGAGATATTGGAAGATTACAATAAGGTCTCTTTGGAGCCTTCTCTTCTCCAGACTGAACAGTCCAAACTCTCTCAGTCTCTCCTCATAGGAGAGGTGCTCCAGCCCTCTGATCATCCTTGTGGCCCTTCTCTGAATACATTCCAGATGTTCTCTGGACACTTTCTGTCCCTCAACATGCCTCTGGGCTGAATCCACACAAACCCCACCTGTTGGGAGAGCAGGAGATGAGAAACGTGAAAGTCAGAGCTGTTCAGCCAGCCAGTGGGAGCAAGGAGGAAGCTGCAGTGGTCCCCTCCTGCACTGCTTTGTCTGGTCTCAGGTGTGGTTTGGAACTTAGCACTCACTTGAGTGTATTAATAGGGAAAAGCATTGGGGGTTGGAGGTGAGAACAGTTCCTTGTTCCTTCTGCTCATGAACTGTGCAGCAGGGAGAGGAGAACAACTGCTTTAAGGACAAAGTATTGACTGATACAACAGAGAGAAGTTAATAGATATCGACTCCCACTTGCTTTAAGTAGGTCACACAGTGCAAGAAGACGATGCAGAACCTTCTCTGAGGTGTGGGGCTAGACAATTCTTGCCACAATGAGTAACATTTAAATGTTGCTATGTCTGTGTCCTTCCCTCCTACTGAGGGACAGCATTTTCATATGCAAAAGGCCTGATTTCTGTAGAGCAGGATGAGAGCCTGTGCTGATGGACAGTGCTGGCTTCAGCGGGCGCCGTGGGAGCTCGGCACGACTTGCAAAGCGATCTGTGCCTTACCGAGGCTGGGCCCTCGATCATTCAAACAATCTTATAATTTCCATTAACTAAGCAGGAACGTGGCAATTATCTCTTGTTTATCTGAGGAAACTGTCAGAGGAGCTATCCTTCCATACCAGGGTATAAACTCAGTTGCCATGTAATTAAGTCATAGTTACATAAGCACTGAACAAATGTGCAACGATATCCGATAATACTCTAACGCGATAAGAAATACCCAGGCGTTGAGCTGGCACTGAGCAAATTAGCCACACCAAATTAGAGATCAATGAGCACATTTACTAGCATGTCAGTTATTGTTCTGAGCTTAAATTGAAGCTTAATCAATTATTTCTACAGAGCTCTAACATAAACTCATATCAGGGACTGAAAACAATCATTGTGATTTTGTAACCTTAGATCTGCTATGTGTTTTATGACACCGATGAAGAGAGAACAATGATGCTTTCTCCTCTACCTCCCTTGACTGAATAAAGAAAGATGAAATAACAGTAAGATATGGGTTAAGGCCAACAGTGAAGGTAATTGACTAAGCACTAAAGGGAAGTGTTGGGAGATCTGGATGTCTTTTCCAATGTCCTAGGTGCCTTTGAGCCTTGATTTCTCCTTTGGCATATGGAAGTCCATTGCAAGAACTTTTGAAATGTATCTAATGAAAAGCTCTACAAAATGACAATTTATTACTCATGTTCACCCACCAGGTTTGGTGGGAGTCCCTGCAGCCAGCAAGGGGGCTTTGTAACACAGATCTCAGATGAGCCGCGGAAGAACCATCTCCAGATATTCTGCCTAATAATGAAACAGAACAAAACCAAACAAAAAACCCCCAAACAAACAGAAAAACCCAACCCCCAAACCAACAAACAAAACCAAGCAAACAAACACCCCCCCCAAAAAAAAACCCCAAATCAAAACGAAAAACAAACCCACAATTTCTGATAACTAAATCAAGACTAAACTGCAGAAAATAGTTTAAGTGCATCAACAGAGTCAGCATGGGAGACACCAATGGGTCATAAATTCAATTCATGCTGGATTCATGTCAAAGAAGTAACAAAATAGAGAGCAGTCTGATGAACAGAGAAATACAAGCTGAATGTAATTTATGAACCCAATATAATAGTCACATCTGAGCTAATATCTGGCAAAGTTCATAAAGTGAGAAGTATGAAGAGCAGACTTATCGCACCTTTTTACGTGCTCTGTCCTCAGAGCTCCAAAAGGGAATAAAAACTGAGATGGTAGAGTCCTCAGTGGAGGAGACAAAAGAACTCTGCTGTTTTCTAAAAGGCAGCATTAACCAAGGCTGAGCTCATGTTTAAACAATCACACAGACAAGTGTACTGTGTGCAGTTCTGGAACCCTCAGCACGGGAAGGACATGGAAGTGTTGGAGCGGGTCCAGAGGAGGGGCCAGAAAGATGATCAGAGGGCTGGAGCAGCTCTCCTATGAGGACAGGCTGAGGGAGTTGGGGCTCTTCAGCCTGGAGAAGAGAAGGCTTCGAGGGGACCTGATAGTAGCCTTCCAGTATCTGAAGGGGGCCTACATGAAGGCTGGGGAAGGATTATTTACAAGGTCCTGCAATGACAGGACAAGGGGCAATGGGCTTAAACTGGCAGAGGGGAGATTTAGACTGGATGTTAGGAGGAAGTTCTTTACAGTGAGGGTGGTGAGGCACTGGCACAGGTTGCCCAGGGAGGTTGTGGATGCTCCCTCCCTGGATGTGTTCAAGGCCAGATTGGATGAGGCCTTGAGTAACATGTACTAGTGGGAGGTGTCCCTGCCTATGGCAGGGGGTTGGAACTAGATGATCCTTGAGGTCCCTTCCAACCTTACCATTCTATGATTCTATGATTCTATTATCTGTATGCCTAACAGGATTAAGAGAACACAGATACACAATAAGGCCTGAAGAATTACACAAGTTTTGGGTGGAGGCATTGCAAATTATGCAGGTGGTTCCCAGTGAATTCCAGTCAAAGTCTGCATGTCCTCCACATTGTCTCTATTCTGAGCCCTTCAGAAGGGAGTCAGGTTTCAGAGGCACTGTCTTTCATGCCTTTCTGCCAAGACAGTCAAGTTGCCTTGGCAAAAAAAGCAAAAATGAACACTTAGGAAAAAACCCAACCTAATGCATTCTAGGAAATGTTAAAATTGATGTAAAATGGCTTTAGATTACGTTTTCAATTTGAGACTGTAACAGTGTTTGACTTCTAGAATCTGTAGTAAATTTTCTCTCTCTCGCATAAAGGCTTGGCTTTGTTCTCAGTATTGTTCAGTTCCTGGCCTGGTCCTCCTGTGAAATAGAATGGTTGCTGTCTATTGTCAGCAGATCCATGATTGGCACAGGCATCTCCTCTTGTTAGAGTTATCAAGGTTGATTGCATTTCCAGCTATGCCTTTTCACAGAATCACCGAAACATCCAGGTTGGAAAAGCCCCTCAGGATCACCAAGTCCCACCCATAAGCCTACTGTACAAGTTTCACCTTAAACCATATCCCTAAGCACCACATACAAACGACCCTTAAACACATCCAGGGTGGATGACTCCACCACCTCCCTGGGCAGCTCATTCCAGGCCCTGACCACTCTCACCAGGAAAAATGATTTCCTAGTGTCCAATCTAAACCTACCCAGTCTCAGCTTGAGGCCATCCCCCCTTCTGTCTCCAATTACCTGTGAGAAGAGCCCAGCAGCAGCCTCTCCACAATGTCCCTTCAGGTAGCTGTAGACAGCAGCGAGGTCTCCCCTCAGCCTCCTCTTTTTCAAACTAACCATCCCCAGCTCCCTCAGCCGCTCCTCATAAGATTTCTTCTCCAGACCCTTTTCCATCTTTGTTGCCCTCCTATGAACTTACTCCACATCTCTCCTGTATTGTGGTGCCTAAAACTGAACACAATATTCAAGGTGTGGCCTCACAAAAGCCGAGTACAAGGGGACAATCACCTCCCTACTCCTGCTGGCCATAGCATTTTTAATACAAGCCATTCTCCACCAGCTACCTTGCTTGCCTCATCCAGCCATTGAGCTCTCTCCATGTGGAACCCCTTATGACTTTGCACAGGCTGAAAGTCCTTGTAGAACACTCATGACTGTGTGTTAGGGTCTGATCAATCTCTCATGATGTCCCTCCCACCTCAAGAAACCATTTCAACGGTTACCACAAAATCAAGTTTCAGATACTGGAGGAAAATAACTCAAGGATTGCTCTTCTGGGTTTTGGGGAGTCTCACCAGTGTCAGACACATGCTAAATGTCCTTCCATTTGACTCTACCCTGCCACAAAAGCTTCTGATACATCAACTTCCTTTCCTCCCTTTCCCAAAGCTTTTTCCCCTCTGCAGAGTTATTAAGATCCCACAGTAGTGGATGTGGTAAAATAAGTCTTGTAAATAATTTTAACAGGGCCTCAAGAGTCTTCAACCTAACAGGTCATACCCTTATCTTTCAAGGATGCACTAAAAGCTGCCCAGGTGCTTTCATCATCACCTTCCTTTCAGCAAGAAAGGTTAAGGAAGAATTTTCTGGAAATTCTGGTAGTGGCTGTTGTTGTCCAGCATCTCTCAGGCAGTGAGATGACCCTCCTGCGGGATGTCCTTGAATGTCTGCAAATTAGTTTCCATGTGTTGCAGTACTTTACAATTACACATCACCATCTAAAAACTTGGATTTTTCCACGTGAATTTCCCCCCCAGACATGGAGCACCCCACTGCCTGAGGAATGTCTCCCAGTATCCCTAAGAGATTAGAACTCATTTTCAGACAAGTTTCTCAAAAATGCAAAAAATGCTTTTTCATGTCCTACCACCACCCACTTCTCAGCGAGTTCCACAGAGGCACAGCCTCCCTCTCTGCATCCTTCCTGACTGTCAGTTCCCACATGATTATTCAGGGTGCTTTTGTTCATCCTTCAGTGCTGACATCTCCCAGCCACTGATTTCTTTTAGGGTCTGCCTTTTTCTTCACTGAAATGAAAACATTTCAGTATGTGCATCCAGCCTCACTGTTTGGGCAGTTTAATGAAAACATCAATAAGGTACCGACCGGAGGAGAGGGATGTGCACGGTCATTAGGATCTCTCATTAGCATTTTGCACATCACCACAAGCTTTTGTACATCAGCAATTAATGCAGCAATAAATACCACAATGAGCTGGAGGAATCTCATTGAGCCTGGGAAGTGTAAACACTGCCTTCCACTTCAAATAATTGTCAGAAGCATTTAAGAACTTTCACAAGAAGGAATAGTTGAAGTTTCTACCACCAGCATAAAAGCCTGTCCCCAGGCATGACAGAGAAACTTTCCACCATCTTAAAAACAAGTCATCTGAGGGAGTCAGAATAAATGCTGACCCAATTATCCTTCCAGACCCGTATGCTACCAGTCCACCTAGATGTAAATGTTAGGTTTAAAGAAGGGTAAGTTGGAGTTTACTCCTGTTGATTTAGCCTGCATGCACAGTACAGAGCATCGATTGGCTTTGCTCTGGTTGCATGAAGGAGCACAGGAGGTAACTAATTTAATGGTAAACAATTAACTGTTCAAGAATTCTTGAGCACCCTTGAGTTGAGTTTACACAAGAAAAATGTTTATCTTCGTAGTTTTGACCTGGTATTGCAAGCCCTAGTGCAGGATTTATTGTATTGTAAGACCAAGGCTGGAGACAGGTGTTAATAGATACACAGGAATGATCTTCATGGCCAGAAAGAGAGCCTGGCTCTGCAATCTTTAGCAAACATGAGGCTGAATTCCTTACACCTTTTAAAAACCTTTTCAAAAACCTTTTCCCCCAGAGACATTTCTTGACCCACCCATTTAAACCATCTCATAATGCTGAGTGTCCCCAAGGAAAGACAGAATGCAAGAGCCTACTACAATTGGTTTATACATACTAGTAACCAGCAACTTTGCTAATAGCACATTGCTCATGCAAATTAATTCAGCTCAGAGAAACAAGACTTGATGATTATAAAATGCTGCAATTACAGTATTGCTTCCGGCCAGCTGAGAGTAAATTCATCAACCATTTGATATTTAAAGCTGCCAAGGTGATAAATGCTTCCTTTCACTTATGGCTGTACACCAAGACAGAGAGAAAATGGAATACAGAAAAATAACTGCATGATGGGAATCCCAACAGAAGTCACTAGAGACAAGGAGATCGGAAATCTCTTTCACCATCAGCTCAAAGTATCTGATAGGCAGCAACTCATCCTCTCTTATTTAATGAGGACCTATTAGAACAACAACAACAGCAAATACCAGTTCTGCTCAGACAGCAGCAGTGAGTGGTGTTCTGGTTGATGGAGCTGATAAAAGTCTTATTATGGCAAGGTCACAGAATCACAGAACCTTAGAGGTTGGAAGGAACCTCCAGAGACCATCAAGTCCAACTCCCCTGCCAAGCAGAATCCCCTAGGGTAGTTCACACAGTAATGCATCCAGGCAGGTTTTGAGGTTTCTTTTCCAAAGAAGGAGACTCCACAACCTCTCTGGGCAGCCTGTTCCGATGTTCTGTCACCCTCACTGCAAAGAAGTTTCTCCTCATGTTGAGGTGAAACCTTCTATGTTCCAGTTTGTAGCCATCAAGGACAAGGTCAAGGACAGCTGTAACATAGTAGGTGTCCCTTCTGCCTGGCAGTGAGCTCTTACTATTATGGATGCCTACCTGTGCAGAGGGTATCAAGGGGAGAATAAAATCATCTGAAGTTTTGAAAACAACCCAGGGGCTGCTCTGTACCTTTGCTCTATATATGACATCACGGTGAAAACAAAAGGAAAATTAATTCAACAACAAATCCCCCTAATTACACTGCACTAATTTTTTCCACTGTTTCATGACAGTATGGATGGTATCCAGCACAGAGGACACTATCAACTCCATTGGCATTCAAAGCAATGATATCAGTCTTGCTGAACTCCTTTACTACTGCCCACGAGGAGTGTAGGTCAGAGAGAGTTAGAAGCAACTTTGCATTCAGCTGAAGCTCTGCCCAGCTGCCTCATAGCTAACAGCTGATAGATCTTGAGACCACGGCAAGTCCCTGCCTCAACCCAAGAGCCTCTGAGCATATGGGGTGGATTTCAAACACCCCGAGAAAGTGGTCAGAGTGAGTGAGTATACCAGGTAGACTGGAGCAGACATTTTCACAAACTCACAGTATTAACCAGGTTGGAAAAGACCTTCAAGATCATCGAGCCCAACCTGTCACCTAACACCTTCTTGTTAGCTAACCCATGGCACTAAGTGCCTCATCCAGTCTCCTTTTAAACATTTCCAGGGATGGTGACTCCACCACCTCCCCAGACAGCCCATTCCAAAGCCAATTCCTCTTCTGTGACAAACTTCTTCCTAGCATCCAGCCTAAACTTGCCCTGGCACAGCTTGAGGCTCTGTCCTCTTGTTCTGTCACTGGGTGCCTGGGAGGAGAGACCAACCCTACCTGGCTACAACTTCCTTTCAAGTAGTTGTAGAGAGTAATAAGGTCTCCCCTGATCCTTCTCTTCTCCAGGCTGAGCAATCCCATCTCCTTCAACCGCTCCTCAAAGGGCTGTGCTCCACCCCTCTCACCAGCCTTGGTGCCCTTCTCTGGACACATTNAGCCAATTCCTCTTCTGTGACAAACTTCTTCCTAGCATCCAGCCTAAACTTGCCCTGGCACAGCTTGAGGCTCTGTCCTCTTGTTCTGTCACTGGGTGCCTGGGAGGAGAGACCAACCCTACCTGGCTACAACTTCCTTTCAAGTAGTTGTAGAGAGTAATAAGGTCTCCCCTGATCCTTCTCTTCTCCAGGCTGAGCAATCCCATCTCCTTCAACCGCTCCTCAAAGGGCTGTGCTCCACCCCTCTCACCAGCCTTGGTGCCCTTCTCTGGACACATTTGAACATCTCAGCATCGTTCATAAATTGAGGGGCCCAGAACTGGACAGTACTCAAGGTGTGGCCTAAGCAGTGCTGAGTACAGAGGCAGAATGACTTCCCTGGTCCTGCTGGCCACACTATTCCTGATACAGGCCAGGATGCAGTTACTCTGAAGATTCAGTCTGTCCTCATGGCAGTTGCAGGGTATTTTAACTGGCACAGCACTGACCTGTGGCAAATTTGCTCTGTGAGTGTCTTTCTATCAGATGAGATAGTAAGCCTGTCCTTCTGCAATGTCTGCTTGTACAGCACCCTATAACAGATCCCATGTGTAATGCTTTATGCCATCTGCACCATCTGTAGACAGAGAGGAAATGTAAGCCCAGACTTGGCTGGCATGTCAGTAAGTCTTGGTCCCAGATGAAGGAAAAAAGAAAGATCTAGGGACAAGGAGGAAGTAGAAAGCCTTGGACATAACCCTCTTTGTAACCTGCATCTGGCAGACCCCTATTGTCATTTATCCTAGGATAACATCTTAGTAAAAGGAGCTGGATTTCCATCTGCTGCTCTGTAAGGAAATTATAAAGCAGCTATCTGTTTTTTCATTAAAATTAAATAATTGGATCTGTCCGGACTCATGTACTTTTCCCCCATGAGATATCCAGGAGAATTAAGTTTCAATTGACTTTGCAGACCTTGGTTATCATAGGAAGCTTTTCAAAAATTGGGACATTTGGCAATTTGAAATTCAAATAGGTTTCAGTCAATATGTTTACTATTGCCAGACAGGCATCTTTGTCCCCTGGGTGTTTAATGCCTCAATAAGTAATTGGTCCTTTCATCTTTTATATGCAGAGAGTGAAGAGTTTATGGCTCATACAGTGAATTGTCAATACAAAGGATCTTTGCACCAGTCTTAAATAACCCAGCTCCTGGGTCCATTAAATCCCATTAAAAAGCTTCCCCCACCCCTCCACATGCCCACAACAAATCTCTGAAGGCTTTTCCCCCTCCCCTGATTTTCAATGGCATCCTGGAGAGGATCCTGCCTTACTCACCAAGGCTAGACACAGACACAGACAAGGACAGAAAGGTGAACCCAAGGAATATGTCCTCAACTAACTGAAAAGTCCAGGGATTTCCAGGAAAACCCTTATCAACGGGTAAGGTCTGAAATTTGAAGTAGTCCACACAACAATATTCAGAGATTAGTCAGATCTGTAGAGACAGAACAACATCAGTTTGGCCTGAGAATTTTTCATATGAAGAGATCTTCTGAAGATGGAGGTACACAGGCAATGCTCTCTCTAAAGCTGAACTGAAACCAGATTTTCCATTTTAGTTGAATCTGCCACCATGTACATATACACATACATGCCTTTTAAGTACAAGTATTACACCCAAATCTATTTATTTATTTGTCTTTTTGTTTGTTTGTTTATTTATTAAGCAAATATTGTAATGTTACTTCCCAAGAAACTCAGGATTGGAAATTACCATCCTACTTCTCCAAAACTGAGACATTATCATAATGTGCCTTGCTTTCAGTGAGTCAGAATTTTGCCAGAGGCACTATTTCTCTTGGCCAGTTTCTGATCAGCTCCAGTGAGCAAAAGTTGGTTTGGTTGCTTGAGCTGTGTCTGTATCATCACATGAGCAGCACACATCTGAAGCAGTAAGAGTCTACACCAAGTTCATCTCAGCTCATTCAAGCTGCAAGACAGCTGTTGCCTGCAGCAGTTACAGAGCTGTGCTCGTCCCTTTGGAAGAAAAACTGAACTCACAAAAATCTTTGTCCAAGACAAGACTGGAGAGCTGGGCATAGAGGAGGAACCTAATGAGGTTCAACAAGGACAAGTGCAGAGTCCTGCACTTGGGGAGGAATAATAAACTGCAGCAGTACAGGTTGGGAGGTGATCTGCTGGAGAGCAACCCTGTGGAGAGGGAGCTGGGAGTGTTGGTGGATAACAAGTTGCCCATGGGACAGCAGTGTGCCCTTGTGGCCAAGAGGACGAATGGGATCCTGGGGTGTATTAGGAAGAGTGTGTCCAGCAGATCAAGTGAGATTCTCCTCCCCCTCTACTCTGCCCTGGTGAGACCTCATCTTGAGTAATGCATTCAGTTTTGGGCTCCCTACTTTAATAGGGACAGGGATATGCTGGAGAGAGTCCAATGGAAGGCTACAAGGATGATTAGGAGACTGAAACAATGTCTGATGAGAAGAAGCTGAGGGACCTGGGTTTTTTTAGTCTGGAGATGAGAAGACTGAGAGAGGATTAATAAATGTTTATAAATATCTGAGGGCTGGGGGTCAGGAGGGAGGGGACAGGCTCTGCTCACTTGCTGCCTGTGATAGGACAAGGAGTCATGGATGTAAGCTGCAGCACAGGAGGTTCCACCTCAACACAAGCTGGATCTTCTTTACTGTAAGGGTCACAGAGCATTGGAACAGGTTCCCCAGATAAGCTGTGGAGTGTCCTTCTCTAGAGAGTTCCAAGGCCCATCTGGAAGTGTTCCTCTGTGACCTGAACTAGATTGTATGGTCCTGCTCTGGCAGGGTTATTGAACTCAGTGATCTCTTTAGGTCCTTTCCAACCCCTAACATCCTGTGAGCCTGTGCTCCTGTGACTCTACCAAGAGCACCTCATCTTCTGTATTGTTAGTTGAATATGGCACTGCGTGACTGTTTAGGATGTGGGGGAAGCCCGATATTAAAACCTACATCTGAGTTTTGGGCCATGAAGAGTTATGGGATACATAGAGTTTGATTTAACTTTCTGTGGTGATGGGAATAATTTTTGTTTTCTAGTTTGGCTTAGTTTTGATTTGTTTGTTGTGTTGTTGGTTTTGGTTTTCTAAATTTTTTTTCACTCATCCATCACAAACCATTTATTTAGACTAAGTTTCTAATTCAGCTAAATCTAAAAACATTTGGAAAGTCCAATTTTCCAAGGCCCAAAACAGCTGCAGTGTAATTCTGATCTGCCAATGCAGCTTCTGAACCACAGAGGTTGTTCCCAGATGGAATGTTCAAGGAAGTATCGAGCCCTTTCACAATGAATCTACACCATTACTCTCATCTTAGCTTCACCATAGACAATGATACAGCACAGAGAACCTGTAGGATTAAATGAGCACCTCTTTCCTCAGCTCAGCTCTCCATCCTCCAGTATTATTTACCACTGGCTCTGTGGTACACAGGACAGGAATCACTGCAGTACTGGCTGGTTACTAATGACTTTTTGTACAGATCAGCAAACCTCCTGTAAGTATTCATTAGACTTGGTCTGCAACCTTTTATATTTAATGGGTGTGCTCTGTATGACACAAAGGATTTTGTCAGCGCCTGGAGGCTAAGCACTTATGCTGAGATCTATAGCCAGAGGAGAAAGCGGTGTGCATCCATGGGCACATGCAAGTAAACTAAATTTACACACTTACAATATGACCTTCCCTTTCTATATGTGTTAGAACTGAGATCATACAGTCTTTGCATTTCTCACTGTGCTGTACGGATGAAGAAAGTCTTCCCAGATCAGAACCCTTTACTGGTGCTAATTGTTCATTTTTATTGCATCTATTGAATTTAATTAAACGTGGCTCATAAACAATGCATATGCAAGAATTGAATAATAGTTAATAGTTGATTTCTCATTACTTTTCAGTCAAAAATGTCTTAATGCGCTACAAAACATACTGTCTATGGTTAGGATTTTTCACTCAGCAGTGAAGCAGCCATCTCTCATGATGCCTTGTGGCAAACCTTCAGCAGGGCCAAGAAACCCCCCCACTCACCTCAGACTAGACTCCACGGATACCAAGTGCAAATGAAATGGCTCACAACTAGGGATTAGTAAGAGGCTGTACTGATTTATATCACAGTCTGGCAAACTGCTTGCAAAATCAGATTTGTGCTCTGTGAAAGGAGAAATAAGTCAGCCTTACTTTTCCTTATCAGCAGGACAGCGTGTCTCCTTAGCAATGCCAGATCAGATGCACCTACAAGTAGCAACTATCTTATCCCTTCATCTGCAAAGTCAGTTAAAATCACAGCCCAAGCTAATCAGGATGAAAAAGCTCTCTTTCCAGTCAGTCATGTGTGAAGGTTTGGGAGTTTCCCCACCCCCCCCCC
>VWZE01002792.1:1323-12516 GCA_013396675.1 Eubucco bourcierii
ACAAGCAGAGATAGACACAACAGACAGGAATAGTTACAGACATAGACAAGTTAAAGGCAATACAGAAATACAATCCCCCTCCCAGAAATCAGAGACCCCAGGAGGGGCTCCCAACCACCCTTCCACCTTCTTTCCACCTCTGTACCTTACCCCAAGGTTTGCCTTACAAGCAAAGTAAATTAGGAGGATTGGCCAGGGGAGTTAGAAGAAAAGTGGTTAGTGAAAATTAATTGAGAGAGAAACCAGAGCCAGAAGCTGTTAGACCGCCCCAGAAACTGTTCTCCCAGCAAGCGACAGACTGACCATATCTATATTTTGGTTATTGTTCCCAAACAATTTTTCAGCAAGCCTATGAGTGAAGCAGACATCATGATGTTTTCCTTTCACAGCCTATAGTGTAATTTTCGCTATTAAAATATTCTAATTAGCCTCTAACCAGCAAAGGTCTCCAGAACTGTACACAGTATCTTGCATTGCATTTGTGGAACAAGATCCAGAACTGCTGAATGTTCTCCATGGGCACACATGGTGTAACCAGTGTCCATTTACACATTATTCAACGCAAGAGTGAAAGTCCTGAAGCTATGACTACAGGAAGCTTAGTTACAGGATATGCTGTACACCATCGTGATTACAGAAAATACTGTTTTCTGTCTTTCCTGTTGGCACTTTGAAATTGGCACTAAGTTTCCTTTTCAGTGAATGGTCTCTTGTTCTGAGAACATCTTATTTATCACCATGATTCTTTTCTTCTCTCCTCACCCACTTACCTTCTAAGGCAAACACAGAAGGGTCTTTCAGTGTGTTTATACCAATTTGAATTACTCTACATAGACATACGCTATTATATTTCTGTCCTATTACCATTGTATTTTGTACACAGCCAGGCACTGCTTACTTTTCCCACCACCTCTTCTTCACGACCCACAATCTTTTTTGGTCTATGTACACTGCTGAGTCTCTCTCTGAGGTACATTGTGGCAGGGCACTCTGGCCTCCCTTTCCCACCCTCCATCTCCACAGATTTGAATGGGAGAAGTGGAACTGCTTCTTCCACCCCTGTGGGTTTGAATGCGGCAGCAACAAAACGCAGCTAGTACAGATATGGCATTGGACACATTGTCTGGGGGGAGAGTTTTAACCAAGAGGGAGGCGACAGCGCAGGTGGCTCTCCCTGTCACACCGTTCTGCTCCCAAGCCTGCAAGCAGGCAGGTCCATGAGAGAGAACTGCCAGCAGCCTCCAGACCTGGCTTCTGCTCGGCAACCACCTGCTACCTTCCTGCTGGCAGGGCCCTGCCTCTGCCGTGAATTGCTGCTGTTTGTAGGAGCACACCAGCAGTTCAGCTCCTCCCTGCACTGCCAAGGCACTGCCTCTGTGTGATCCCTGCCTCGTGGGAGCTGTGTCTATAGACACTCTGGACTTTGGCAGGCTTATTTGCGTTGGGTTCAATGCTGCCTGCATCCGCGACTGGATTATCACTTGCAGATTCAGGCAATGCTGCAGAGGAGCCAGGACTATCTCTAAAGTCCTACTCCACCTCTGTTGAGAAGATCAGACTTGCCCTAGGGTTCTGGGCTGCCTCTTATTTATAAGTGAGGTGAAGCTATTTTGTGGTTTAGCCTTTTCCATACCTCTGATTTTCCTAACTTACTAAAATGGCCCTTGAGCATCGTGGTGAAGATTCTCAACTGAATTGGAACCCTTAAGTAACATGTGAGTAGTTTTGTGTATAGCTTGGGGTGGGGCATTTGGGGCAAATAAAAATAACTGTATCATTATAATTCCTGTCTCCTTAACTGCCCCAACTAAATCAACAGTCAGTTTAGCACTCAGGAAAAGGAGTGGTTCTACTGTGTTTCTTTCAAGTGTGCTGGAGAGATTTGCCAGCATTTTGTTTTATCTTTCATCATGTTTTCTACTCACTCAACTTGTTTGGGGCCTCTAAAGTTTTTCACAGTTTCTGTGGTCTTGATCAATTTAAATAATTTTGGCATGTCAACAAAGCACTTTCCAGATGCTAAACAACAGATGCCTGAGGATGAAATCTTGTGGCACACCACAGATAACCTCATTCCATAGCGACCTTCTATGTTTCTTTTTGTTTCTGATAATTTTGCCATTTTTTATCTATGTCGCTATTTTGCCTCCTCCTACTTCTCCTTTGTGCCTGCTTAGCTCTAAAAGACCTGTCAATGTGATGCTGAGGGGCATGGTTTAGGGGTGAATTGGTGGCGCTAGGTTAACAACTGCACTTGGTGATCTTAAAGATATCTCCCAATAAAAAACAATTCTGTGATCCCATGAAGGGTTTGGACAAGATATTCTGAGACCTTTATAAATGATGTCTGTCTTCTCTTTTACCTACTCTACTGTCAACTTGCTCAGTGCAAGCAGTTTACCAGCTATGGAAAGCAAACTGTGGGTCTGCAAGTCACTGGAAGACTACACACACTTTTACCTAACCACATGTACGATACTGAGTGTCCTTCAGCCCTCAGGCATGGGAGCCAAGCTGCCGTACTGGGTGTTTGCAAAAGCACTTGGTGCTATACATTTAACACAATGAATGCACGTTTGCAGATGGCACCAAGCTGTGTGGCACAGCCAACTTCCTAGAGGGCAGGGATCCATCCAGAGGGACCTGAACAGGCTACAAAGTTGTACTGAGGCCAACCTCATGACATTCAACAAGGCCAACTTCAAGGTCCTGCACTTGGGTAGGCACAATCCCAAGCACAGCTCCAGGCTGGGTGGGGAATGGCTGAGAGCAGCCCTGAGGAACAGGCCCTGGGGGTGTGGGGTGATGAAAAGCTGAAGATGAGGCTGCAGTGTGAGTGCAGCCCAGACAGCAACTGTGTGCTGGGCTGCAGCAAGAGCAGTGTGGGCAGCAGGGCAAGGGAGGGGATTGTGCCCCTTTGCTCTGCTCTCCTCAGACCCCACCTGCAGTCCTGTGTGCAGTTCTTGAACCCCCAGCACAGGAAGGACATGGAAGTGTTGGAGTGGGTCTAGAGGAGACCATGAAGATGCTGAGAAGGCTGCAGCAGCTCTACTGTGAGGACAGACAGAGAGTTGGGGCTCTGCAGTCTGGAGAAGAGAAGGCTTCCAGGAAACCTTAGAGTAGCTTTGCAGTATCTGCAGGGGGCTCCAGGAAGGCTGGGGAGAGACTATTGAGAAGGTCTTGGAATGTCAGGACAAGGGGAATGGGTTTGAAGTGACAGAGGGGAGATTGAAAGTGGATGTTAGGAGGAAGTTGTTTGCAGTGAGGGTGGTGAGACACTGGCACAGGTTGCCCAGGGAGGTTGTGGCTGCTCCCTCCCTGGAGGTGTTCAAGGCCAGGTTGGAGGAGGCCTTGAGTGACCTGTGCTAGTGGGAGGTGTCCCTGCCTATGGCAGGGGGTTGGAACTGGATGATCCTTGAGGTCCCTTCCAACCTTGCTATTCTATGATTCTATTATTCTATGAATGCAGCAAACCACAGAGACACTGGACTATGCTGCTGTGCTTGCATGTGTTGGAACTAACACTTTTCTCCCTTTCTTCCCATATTATCTTCAGAACAACTTCACTTTATTGCGAGGTACCTATGCAGGAATTTACACACACCAGTTCAGTTTCTTTTCCAGAATTACACATCCCAAACAAGTCTATTTGTGATCAGCTTCTAATTCCCTGTCCTTTCTGAGGGTCATGTTGCCAACTTGTCTTTTACAGGTTGTCAGTGTTTTCTTCTCTAGTGCAGATAACATAATACCCAGTCTCTCCTGACTACAGGGACTAATCTGCCTGTAACAGAGCTTCATGTACTGTGTACCAACTGGACTGTATTGACTTCAGTGCTGTTAGATTAGTCTGCAGCACCAGATGGCCTTCTGTCCTCTTGGCACTCTCACAAAATGGCCAGTCTTATTCTCCTGCTCTTGGGTTGATGAGTGTTTGCACATGGAGGATGACAGCTGCACTCAGAATTCTTTCCTTTTCCACAATTATTTTGGGTTTAGAACGGGCAGTCCTGGATGCTGGGGTAGCACACACTGGTCCAGTCCTCTTTCAGATCAAATTAGTATCTGTCAATACTACAGTAAAAGAAGCTACATTCGCTTTTCCACTAAATCTGGAAATTAGGCTCTAGAACTTTCTCTCTTGGGCATGCATCTAGTTATACTGGAGCCCATAATGAGCAAAGATACTGGGAATGTGCAGTAAGCAAACAATGAGCAAAAGTGAAAAGAATTTGTAGCAGATATCTGCTTTGCATGGTTTTCATCTGGTGGTAAGTTACTAGCTAAGCCAAATCTACTGTCAAAAAGTGACTCTAGAATGAGCAGATTCATCCTCTTGGAGGATCCTGTCAGTGCCAACTTCTGTGACAGCTCCCAAGCAGCTCAATTGCATCTTCTGTCTAGTAGCATAGAAGCATAGCAGCAGAGCTCATTACATTGTCCTCTATGACTGTCTAGCTGCAGCATCATCTCTTCAATCAGTGGCAGTAATCAGCACAGGGGACAACAACTTTGAGCCTCTCTGTTTCACAGAAGAAAATGAACTTAGCTCTGAAGAAGACACTGTAATTACATATGATAATTATGGGCAGTAATGGTGGCATGTTCCAAACACATCTCTAGCACAGCTGCATGTTCTTTTGCAAATTTTGGGCATCTCTTCATGTCAAGCAAACTAGGAAATGGTAATCTGTAGTGAGGCAGACAAGTGAGCTAGAACGGTAGAGATGAAAGCCATGGAAAAGAATTTGTAAAAGTGTAGAAATCAGAGTGCAAACTTTACTTTTCACAGGAGGCAAGATCCTGAACTCTTGCACCCTGCCTCTTCCATGACCCTTACCTCCACAATCCTTTTTCCAAAATGACCTCACACTCGTTGTCTGGCCACCTTCAGTTGAACTGAAGTGAGAAAATAAGATGTCATTAGATCTATTAATATATTTGCTCAAGCGAAACAGAGAGATGAGGAGTCAAGGCCTTGTCATGATCTGTGCTGAACTGATGCAACAGGCTCTGCTGGGGCCCTGAGGTCTGGAGCACTACCTGGCTGGGAATAGTTTAAACTTTGTCTTCCCTATTTTTGTGCACTGCAGTCAATGTGGATCATTTTGTGGCTTCTGCAGTACCTGACAAGATAAATTATTTGCAGCGAGCTTCTGTACAAGTGGTCAACACACATTTCATTACAGAGCCAGCAACTAGCATATCAAAAGTGAAGACCTGGCACTTCATTAATTCAGTTTCCTTCATGTGTTTTGGGTTTTTTTTTTTCCCCAGTAATCCTTATTTCATTATTTACTCAAATATTTATTCAAAGAAATCTCTTTGTTGACTTCATGGGGAGATGGCCGGCGCTGGGTTCTCACTCTGTGTGCACAGGGCATCAGGGCACTGCTCATCCTTGGTCTAAGTGTGCAGAGTGTTAATTGATGACTTCGTGATCTTCCCCTCTTTGTTTTTTGAAAAACCTTCAAGTGTTTGTGTAGATTTCAAGTGTTTGTGTGGATTTCTTCCCTTAAGCTTTGAAGAGAAAAGAATTAAGCAGAAGATAGCATTTTTAGAAGCATGTTCTTTTCATACAAATCAGGAGGCAGTGGCTGATTTCTCAGCTGAGTTATCTGAAATAGCTTGAATGCTTTTTGAAGCAAAACATTTAATGCTGAGGATAGTTTAGGCATCCTCCATCATGGTGCATAAGAATTTCAAATTGCCCATAGGGTATTCAACACCCAAGCACAGGGAAGTAGCTGTTTCACTCATATGATTTGCCTAAAAGCTTCAGTCTGCACACTCACAATGTCATCAGAACATTTTTGGCTTGAGGGCAAGATCTTAGCAGAGAAACTACAGTGTCCCAATGTTCTGTAAAGTTCACTGAGTTGTTTTCCTTTGGTAGGGACGAAGGTGCTGAAATAACTTTATTTTTACATCAGCCTTTCGTAGTCCTTTCAAACATTTTTCCATGGTGATTTTCTGTAAACATCACTGTTTACCTGTTCTTCTTTGTTTGGGTTCTCTTCTCTGCCACGCATGGTAGCTGTAAATTCAGTACACCCTGGTAATTTCTCTTTCTAACGAGTGAAAGCAGCTGACTGAAGTCCTTTATTACACAGCCTCAGCTTGTGTAGCATCCACGAAGAATGTACAAAAAATATTTGAAGTACTCTTCCAACTATAAGGTCTTCACAAACAGCCAAACTCCACTTGATTCATGAAGAGAAACTGCAGTTGAGGAGCTAAGCAAGAAATTAAGTACAGGCTCAGGAAAGTTTGCACTAAAAAGCTGTCAGTGAAATTCTCCATTGTAAGGGCTCCTTCTGCCTGACTGAAAGGAAACGTCACCAGGGTACCACTGCTGTCAAATCCCTGTTGCTTAGCTAAACCTATGGCAGGGGGTTGGAACTGGATGATCTTTGAGGTCCCTTCCAACCTTACCATTCTATGATTCTATGATTCTGTGTTTCTGTGATTCTATGATTCTATAAAGCACAGCACTGAGTTGAGAGGACAGCGTTTGTATGGTGTAAAATGATGGGAATTGTGTGCAGCAGAAAGCTGTTTGCTGGCTGTGTGGGTGAACAACTTCTGAAAAAGAAAGCACCACTGTGTGGCAGCAGGCAAAGCCAGCGAGGAGGTGTTGTACACACCACATTCTCCAGAGTGGAAAGATGATGTAGGTTAAAGCCAAACAGACAATCTCCTTTGCTTGTGTAACCTGGGAGGGAAGCTGATGGTGGGAGATATTTTTTCTTAAATACAAGCTGAGTTATTGGTTAATGCCGGATATTCACCTCCTCAGATTAAACCTCTACTTTGCCTTGCCTGACAGCAAGCAGAAAATAATTTATAAAAAACCACTTTGCTCAAATCTATCAAAATCAATATTTTAAAGCTAAACTGATGGTGTTCCTCTGCCAGGGTTTTTCCTTTTCTTGAGCATTATGGCTAGACGAGGATCACCATCGCTGAGGTGACTATCCCTATTTAGATCAACTGGCAAACATAATACCCATCTGTGTGTTGCTTAACAGGTGCCATTTTAGTTCCATGGGGAGCAGAGCAAGCTTTGTACAGATGGACAGTCTTTCATTGGACCTATGCTAGCAGTAGAATATTTATTCAGCCACTGCCTGCCTACAGGCTTAATATTTGAAAGAACCACCAACAAAAAAAATGTTTCTGGTGGAATATTTTCATGAGAGGCAAATAAGAGGAGAAAGCAGTGAAAATTCTACTAGCAGTCTCATTTTCATCAAAAGCTGCAAGGTCTGGCAAGAGTTCTGGGGAGTCAGATGATGCTGCCTAAAGGCTTTAATTGCTGATAGAAATACTATTAAACTGCATCCCTCTTACGCAAAGGAGAGGAGTTCCTCCTGCTGACACCAGTTAAATCAACTGGAGTTGAAACTAGCAATTCCTATCCACCATACCAGGTAGTGAAGGACCCTTTTGTCCACTTCAGTTGCCATTTCCCTTTATTTTATAGAGGACCTAGAGGAGAGGAGAGTGTGTGAAAGCTTGAATTTATAGAAATAAGGAAATCTGATATGAAAGATACCAGCATTTCAACATACACTTTCCTTGGTCTCGTGAAAAACCAGTCAGCCAGGCTGATTTGGTAGAGAAGAGGCTGATTTGGTAGAGGAATGCCTTTTGCTGTGGATAAACCTGCAGAAATCTGTGAACTCTTGTGAGTAAACTGTGCATGTACTGAAGTGTTCCTCTGTGCAGGCTCACAGAAGTGACCCAAGTGCCTAACGCAGCTTTACAATAGCAGGCTGATATTCTTCCCAAGCCAATGCAGGAAGAAGGGGACACAAACAATTGTCACTGCTTCAGGTGTAAAGGTGTCCATGCAAATGCCAGCAAGTCTGTGGGATCACAAGGTGAGCAACATGCTGTTGGAGATAGATAGCTGAAGTGCTGAATCCCAAGCTGTGATTAGCACAACCTGCCTTTAAGTGAATGATAATTCAACCATTAAGAAGCAGAAATTGGGTATGGATGTTAAATACAGCACCTTCGACGTTAACCTGTGTATAGACTCGTGAGGGTCATGAAGATGTTCAGAGGGCTGCAGTAGCTCTGCTATGAGGACAGGCTGAGAGAGCTGGGACTCTGCAGCCTGCAGAAGAGAAGGCTTCCAGGAGACCTTAGAGTAGCCTTCCAGGATCTGAAGGGGGCTCCAGGAAGGCTGGGGAGGGACTATTGACAAGGTCTTGGAATGCCAGGACAAGGGGCAATGGGTTTGAAGTGTCAGAGGGGAGATTGAAAGTGGATGTTAGGAGGAAGTTGTTTGCAGTGAGGGTGGTGAGACACTGGCACAGGTTGCCCAGGGAGGTTGTGGAGATCTTTGATCACGTTGGGTGATTCTGTGCTCCACAACCTCCCTGGAGGACTTCTGTGCTCCACAACCTGGTATTCAGCACCAGGCTGGATGAGACCTTGAGTGACCTGTTCTAGTGGGAGGTGTCCCTGCCTATGGAACTAGATCTTACAAGGTCCCTTCCAACCTTACCATTCTATTCTATAATTTAACATCATTTTCTTGAAAGATAAACCTGCAAACCTCCCAACTTTCAGGCTCTGTGCTGAGCTTCCTGACCGTGGCTGCTGCTTTTTCTCCCACTGCCACCTCATACGGACAGTGAGTTCAAAATACAAGCACTGTATGTTTGAGGCCTTGGTCAGGTGCCAGGCCTTCCTGAACAGGGGATACATAGCAAGTTATTTTTGCTGTCTATTACTGCTCTTAAAAGAGTCATAATTGCTTCAGGTTATCCCTCAAAATTTACCACACGATGACAGCAATTAAAAAAACCAGTTGTGGTGCACAGAATTACCATTTCTATTGCTGCTATGATCAAAGCAAAAAAAAAAAAATTACCAAAGAAGATTGTTTTTAAGCTCTGAGGTCAAATGAAGGGGCCATGCTTTGATAACTTCATGTTATTTTTCTAGAATCACAGATGGATTTTGGAAGGAAATTTTAACAAATGTCTAGTCCATGCCCCTGTCATCATTCTCTAGATCTAGTTGCTCAAAGCCCTGTTTGGTCTGACACTGAAGCTTTCCAACGATGGGGCATCCATCGGAGCTGCCTCTTCTAGTGTTTCACCACCCTCACCATAAAACATCTCTTCCTTCTGTCCAATCTGAGTCTATTCTCTCTAAATTTAAGACTACTACTCTTGTCCCTATAACGACACCTTAGTAAAAATTCATCTTTCCTGCAGAGCACCTTTTATATATTGAAAGGCCACAATAAGGCCTTCTTAGAGCCGTATCTTCTCCAAGCAGAGCAACCCCAATCCTGTCACCCTGTTTCAATTTAAAAAAAGCTGAGAGCATCTGTAAAGGACTCAGCTGTGGCTGTTAATGTTCTGAAATTATCTAGTTCGGGGTTTCTAAAGCGTAGTTATTTATTGATTAGAGACAGATATGGAAAGGTCGAAATCAACATCATAACTACAACAATTTTGATGGTACTAGCCATGGCTTTTATGCATGGACCTCAATGACCTTGGCATTCAAATTGCCAAGTATCATACCTACAATGCAGGTAAAAGATAAGCATGAATATGCACAAAAATATTTTTTCAGGTAGCTCTACCTTCCTTGTTACAGGAAAGGTTTTTGCTCCTGTGCTACGAAAAACACTCAAGAAGCTTCTGGCTGGCCCTAGCACCTTACTGAAAGATGCTGTTTAACATCAGCACCAGAAAACTTGGGTCCCAGATAGCTCTGCTCTCATTCTTTTTTCAGTGGTTGCCTCTCCTGCTCAGACTTCTTCCTCCATGCAATCCTGTTTTCCTGTTTGTTACTTTGACAGTCAACCACATCCCCCAGTGCATGTGCTGGGGAAGACCTTTCTCCTGCTTCCCCTCCCAGTAGGTGTGAGAGAGGCCTGATTTGCCAAATGATGCTCTTAGCCACCTGCTTCTTTATTCCAGGGCTCAGCCTACTTTCTTTTCCTTTGGAGACCGTAGAAGGCTCTCTCAACATGCTGCATTATATCTTATACCTGGGGTCAGTTCTTACTTTGTGCTAGGAATTAACTTGTTTTCCTTGGGTTTGCTAAGTGCCACTAATCTGCGTGTGACTCACTACCTTGCTTCTAAATAGCTACAGCCAAACTTCAGCCAGAAGCCCCTGCCTGCTTGTTCTCTCTGCTCAAGAAAAGCAATCATGTTTGCATAATTCTACTGTTAAATTCACCCAATAAAAAAGGAGCTTCTTTAACTATTTTATTTTTTGATTCATCCTCCCCAAACGATATTTATCGGTTATTAATGTGTTTATTTCTTTAAGGTATCTAGCTTTGTGTCACTCTTGATTGCACTATTTGCAAACTGGCTTTGTCATTTTATTGATATATCACTCGAGTGAAGAACTCTCTGATAATATATGCAAACTCACAGCTCTCAACAAGCTTTACAGCTTCATTAATGAGGGGATTAACAAGAGCACTGCAATGTATTTAACCTGGGGCACTAGCTCCGTTTCAATAAGACTTCAACAGCCTATTAAATGGAGTGGGGGCTCAATTAACCCAGACAAAGGCCACTCTACAGAACATGGCAGGGAGGACCACAGTTAGCATCTGCCTAACCAGCATGTTCAGAGCTGGAAATAAAGAGGGTGACATGTTCTTGCCTTGAGCTATGATATAACTGAAATGGTGATTCTAGTTCATCTGGGCTGACTGAATAGGTGACGGCATTGAAACCACCACTATCTTGCCATATGACAGGTTGTAAACTCAGAGTGCACCCAACGGTCACCCCCGAGCCTGCTGCCTGATAGGGTGGAGGCATTGTTCTGAGGCTGCTTGGTTGGAGCTTTCACTAGCATGAGGCTGCAGTGCCAGCATGGTATTATGTTTGGACAGTCAAGGAAAATCATGTCAGGACATCTTTCAGGACGTCTTTTTACAACCTCCCGCTGGAGAGGGGTTGGGCACAGAGGTGCTACTGATCTTTGTGTAATCTGGAGTTTCATGGAAGATTAATATAACAACTGAGAAACTACATATTAGGAGGAGGATCTTTTAAATACGCAAATTGTACACCTACACTTCTTACAAAGCTCCTGCTTGAGCTCCAAATGTTTGTTTTTCACAAGGTGATAGCCATGCTTCAGGTGCTGAAAAAATCTTTGCTGAGTAAAGATCTAATTCTTCCTCTTTTTTTT
>VWZE01002793.1:0-34066 GCA_013396675.1 Eubucco bourcierii
CTTCCAACCTTACCATTCTATGATTCTATGAAGGTTCCCATGGGATTCTGGCCAGCCAGAGCTACTGTGCGGACCTCTTGAATCAAGTGGGTTTTGACTTTTAGACAGGAGAGCAGGTAGGGTCAGGAGACTGAGCCTGGAAATCCTCACCATTTCTACACAATTGAAAGTGGCACAGTTTTGAATTCATGGGTGCCGCTGCCTGAGCTCAGGCTCCCACAAGTGCACAGTTGCTGCATTAAGGGGACATTGTTCTTAGCTGCTTAAGCTAACACCACCACTTGAGTATGTGTCCAGGTGCTGCAGGGATTGATTTGCTCAGCTCCCCAGAGGCTGTTCTGCTGTGGAGACCTCCTTTGGCTATGGTGTAACATTGTCTGCAAGTGAGGAAAGATACGAAGCCCACTGCATCAGCCCTGTGAGCAGTTTGCAGTGTTTCACAGCACAGAATGGCTGTTGCCCTTAAGCTGGAGGGATGCTGGCCAAATGCCTTCATCAGCTTACATCCTACATTGATTAATCATTCTGTTCTTTGAAGTCTAGCACATGCCAAGCAGCTGCTGCAAGTCCTTCCCTCCCCCAGGAACACCTAGAGCTGTGTGCCAGGACTGAGCAGGAGCCTGTGCTGAGTTCTTACTGGTTATGTCTTTTCCTTTCAGCTCCACTGCAGCTGAGAAATTTTCGGTGCGGTGAAGTGGAATTTGTGTCACAAACGAGACCTCGGCCAAGCCTGCTGTGCCTGAATGTGGAGGAAGTGAAACACCACATCTTGAGCTACCTAAACAGCAAGAGGATTAGCAGGACTTCCAGTTGCTGCTGAGTGGGAGCCACTGACTAACATCTCTCCCAGCACAAGAGGAATTTAGGGAAATACCTACTGAAACTGGGAGCTTTTTGTTTAATCTCCTTTCCAGCGGGAGTGCCCACCAAGCTGTGAACACAGGGTCAAGGGTGCCAGCAAGAAGCTGCTGTCACTGCTGGAATTCTGAATGATCATTCTGGATCGTTGCCCGCAGTGAAAGAGAGATGTTCATTTCCTACATGACAGTAGTCACTTTGGGCCCAGGGCACACAATGTGTGTATCTAGTGGTAGTATCTACTGAATAAAGCTATTACAGTTCAGCTTAAACAATGCCATACCCAGTTTAGTATTGGGCTTTGCTTTCAGGGCATAGTGTAGATCCTTGGTTTATGAACCAGAGCCAGGCATTTTTGCAGATCATTTGCTGTCTTCATGTGAGACTGCAGAGCTGTCACAAGGGCTGGTCTTTTTAATCCAACTGAAATAATCACGTGGTGTTTTTAATGTCTTTCCTTCCTCCAAGAAGAGGAGGAAGGTGAAAAAGTTACCGTTTGGAAACCAAATCTTGGTCCTAAATGGCAGGACTAGACAGGTATTGTTTTACAGCTTGAATAGCAGCCTGAACATTTACATAGGGCTGATAACAGGCAGGCACACCCTGTGACACCAGCACAACATGCTACAGGAGTGCCCGGCTGCTCCCGATGACTAAGGGGATGACTGCACTGTCACGTGCCGGTGGAATGTCTTGTCTATGGTGGCACAGCAGACCAGCCAATGAAACACCGGGGAGACAGAATCATAGAATGGTAAGGTTGGAAGGGACCTCAAGGATCATCTAGTTCCAACCCCCTGCCATAGGCAGGGACACCTCCCACTAGTAGGGATAAATGGGATAAATACAAAGATACTGTTGGTGCAGCCAGAGCTGTGGTAAGGAAAGCTAAGGCACAGCTTGAATTGAATCTGGCCAGGGACATTAAAGGGAACAAGAAGAACTTCTTCAGGTATATTAGTGAGAAGAGGAGAACTAGGGACAATGTGGGACCCTTACAGAAGGAAAATGGAGAGCTGCTGACAAAGGACATGGACAAGGCTGAGGTGCTCAATGACTTCTTTGCCTCAGTCTTCAACAGCAAGGACTCCAACCACAATGTCCAAGTTGCAGAGGGTAAAAGTGAGGACTGGGAGCAGGCAAATCTGCCTACTATAGTAGAAGATGCTGTTTGTGATCTCCTAAGAAACCTGAATGTGCACAAGTCCATGGGGCCTGATGAGATCCACCCACGGGTCCTGAGGGAACTGACAGATGAAGTTGCCAAACCACTGTGCATCATATTTGAAAGGTGATGGCAGACTGGTGAAGTTCCTGCTGACTGGAGGAGGGCAAACAGAACACCCATCTTCAAGAAGGGTAAAAAGAATGACCCTGGAAACTACAGAGCAGTCAGCCTCACCTCTGTGCCTGGCAAGATCATGGAGCAGATCCTGCTGAAAGTCCTGCTAAGGCAAATGGAAAACAAAGCAGAGGTGATTGGTGGGAACCAGCAATGGCTGCACCAAGGGCAGATCTTGCCTGACAAATTGAGTGGCTTTTTATGATTTTATTTTCTTATTTTCTCTTATTTTCCTTCTTTTTACTTCGGTAATTATCCATTATTATTATCCATTCACATAGATTTATTAATCTATTAGGCTAAATGCCTAATAAATTATTTATCCAATACTCTTATTTTCTTTCTTTTTACTTCGATAACCATCTACGCTCGTAACCCTCTCAATTTACTAAACCAAACACCTCATAACCCCTCCACCCGACACCCAAAAGACTCCATCTACTTCAAAGAAAAAGGACTCAAACCTTCACCTCCAACTCCCAAAGCTGGTATTCTTCATTAAACTATTCTTTGCTCTCCCCTATACCGCCCGAATAGCCCCACAAGACAAACCCCGTACCAACTCCAGCACCACAAAAAGCGTCAACAACAACCCCCACCCGGCAGCCAAGAGTATCCCCACACCTCACGAGTAAAATAAAGCAACACCAATAAATCCGTGCGGACAAAAGATACTCCCCCATCATCAACAGTTCCCACCCCAACCCCTAAACACTCAACCAACCCCCCACCTACCACACCCACTCCAAGCAACATAACCATACCCAACCCATACCCTATAACCCGCCAATCTCCCCAGGTCTCAGGAAAGGGGTCAGCTGCCAAGGACACAGAATAGTTTAAGCCCATTGCCCCTTGTCCTGGCATTGCAGGACCTTGTAAATAATCCTTCCCCAGCCTTCCTGTAGGCCCCCTTCAGATACTGGAAGGCTACTATCAGGTCCCCTCAAAGCCTTCTCTTCTCCAGGCTGCAGAGCCCCAACTCTCTCAGCCTGTCCTCATAGCAGAGCTGCTCCAGCCCTCTGATCATCTTTGTGGCCCTCCTCTGGACCCACTCCAACACTTCCATGTCCTTCCTGTGCTGAGGGTTCCAGAACTGCACACAGTACTCCAGGTGGGGTCTGACAAGAGCAGAGTAAAGGGGCAGAATCCCCTCCCTTGCCCTGCTGCCCACACTGCTCTTGATGCAGCCTAGCACTCGGTTGCTGTCTGGGCTGCATGTGCACACTGCAGACTCATGTTGAGCTTTTCATCAACCCAGACTCCAAGGTCCTTTTCCTCAGGGCTGCTCTCCAGCCATTCACCACCCAGCCTGTATTTGTGCTTGGGATTGTGCCTACCCAGGTGCAGGACCTTACACTTGGCCTTATTGAATGTCATGAGGTTGGCCTGGGCCCACCTCTGCAGCCTGTCCAGGTCCCTCTGGATGGATCCCTGCCCTCTAGCAAGTCGACTGTGCCACACAGCTTGGTGTCATCTGCAAACTTGCTGAGGGTGCACTCCATTCCTCTGTCCATGTCACTGACAAAGATGTTAAACAGCACTGGTGCCAGCACTGACCCCTGAGGGACACCACTTGGCACTGGTCTCCAGGTGGACATTGTGCCCTTGATCACCACTCTGAGGAGATTCCTCTCATCTGCTTGCAGTGGTGACCAAGTGTTCTCCACTTGCTTCTGATCCACATCTTTCACTTAGTACTGTGGGCCAGTAAATCCTACACACAATTACTTTTCACCTTGCTTTGTGTGCAGACTGTGTATTTGGACAGCTGGTTTATGTTTGGCTCGTTCAAAGCTTCCCCTTTCCCCTCCACTTTCACTTTGAGCCTTGTATTAAAATTCAGGCCCTCTCCAGGCCTGCTGGTTGCTTCTAAGACCAAAGCATGAGTGGCACAAGACCTGACAGGGCACCATTGATTCTGTGCAGCCTGCCCTAGGTGATCGTGCTTTTGGCACGGGGTTGGACACTGATCTCTGGAGGTCCCTTCCAACCTCTGATACTCTGTGATTCAGGTTCCAAGCCTCCATCCTAAAAGAGTCTGCCAAAAGAGCTTAAAGCAAAGGTCCACAGACGTGACACACTTTTATTTTTCTGTAGGTGCTTTCTGCATGATGGGAAAGATTTTGCTAAGTCTACCCAACAAAACTCCCCAAATGAGTATTCATGAGGAGAACACTGACTGTGATGTAAGATGAAGAGATCAAAGATTTGCTAGCTTTTAGCACTCGGAGTTTGAAGGCTCAGTTCTCAACTGTACTACAGGACACCTTTTTCCTGTTGTGTCTCTTGAGCTTCTGGCCCTCATCAGAGTTCTGGCTACTGGGTAACTTCAGCCTAGAGAACACATCTCATTCTTGTGACCAGAGTTTTCTCTTTCAGTTATACAAACCCCTTTATCTTCCTTGCTCTTTCTGACACCAAACAAAATATCCTGTTGCTGGCACGGGTAAGAAATATTCATTTAGCTGCCTTCACATTTGTGCTACTGCAAGCTCTGGAATTGAGAAGAGCTCTTAAAAGTTCTCAGCCCAAGAGGGAGGAAAGCATGAAGCATGTCCTGCCACCAGGGTAGCTGAAGTAACTCTTTCACACAGAAAGAAAGAGAACTTTCTTTCAGCTGACTTCTGTAGCTCCCCACTTCGTCACCAGTTTACCTCTAGAGCCTACCATCCAAATCCAAAGCTAGTGAATACTAAAAGTAGTTGTCCTGCACTTTGACTGTCTACAGCCTTTCCTTTCCTAGGTCTAGGTGGGATTGCTTGTTCTGGCAGCTCCCTCTAGCTCTCTTCAAAGTGTCTGTAGCAGGTACTATTGACTGAAGGTACTGTGCTGTGCAGTAGTCAGAGTAATGCAAGTACAAGCAAGACTTGTACTGCAGCAGACCTCATGGAAAGGGAGGGGAAGAAGCCCACACTGCTTTGCAGCCATGAACTGTAACCAAGGTTCAGAGGGTGCACAGAGCAGCAACCAAGATGTATAGCTTTTGGGTCAGAGAGAAGGTTGAGAAGGGAAGACAAGGAGAGTGAGGGGACAAGTAAGAGATGACAGTTGATAGTTTAAGAGAATAATCTCTAAGGTTGCAGAAAGTAATGGAAGAAGCCATCAGGGAGCCTGTGGGAGGGACAAGCCATGTGTCCTGACTAAAGCTGGAGGTGGGGAAAGGATGGGCACAAGGGAAAGACACTTCTTCCCATTCTGGTAAGCTTGAGGTTGGTCTGCTGCTGTAGCCAAATTCAGCCAGATGGTCTGAATCTGCCTATACTGAGCATATGTGGTTATGAGTTTTCATTTCCAAGCTTACCTCCAGGTCCAGCAGTGTTTCTGGTTGTTCTATAGAGGCTTTATGTTGACAGCAGATACAGGGGAAGCAGAAGTATCCAGTGGAAGGGAAGAAGACACTGACTTTGTATTCAGGTTCACCAGCTGCAAGTTGGTCCCCCTTGTAATGCTGAAATCTAGCAGAAGAGTGGTGAGAGGCTACCAGAATGGAAAGGCAGCAGGGAAGGCAAAATGAGTGTGGGTATGTATTGCTCCCCATTTTTGTGAATATTGACACAGACATGACCCTGCCTCTTGTGCTGAAGACCCACTGCTGTAGAAAAGCTATGATCCCCCCATGTAGAACAGGGCAATTTTGTAAGCCCAGGATTTTGTGAAAGCTTGCTTTCCTGTGAACAAAGTGGCCTTTTAATTAAAGGAGGTGGGCTGACATCAGAGATTATTGTTAGTAACAGCCAAAGTGACCTTGCTGGTTTGGCACACAAAAGGGTTCTAGACTGAACTGGCTAAAGAAAGTGTTAGAAGTTGGGGGGGGTTGTTGATTGGTTTTCTTTTGGCTAACATTCAAATGAGTAGCTTGGATGTTGGAAGGATCTTCTTCACTGAAAGGGTTCTCAAACAGGCTCCTCAAGGAGGTGGTCGAATCCACATCCCTGAAGAGGTTTCAGAGACACAGACATGATGTGCTGAGGGACATGGTTTAGCACTGTCCTTAGCAGAGTTAGACAATGGTTAGTCTCAAAGATCTTAGAAGTTTTTCCAAAGGAAATGATTCTTCTATGTGAATACATTGTTTCCAATTGTGTCCTTCTCCCCCTTCCCTCCTCTCCTCTCCCATCCTCTCTTCTGTATTCCATCAGTTCAATTCCTGTACTAAGGAAGTGATTGTTACCATGAAAACCATTTGCAGCAGCAAGACCAAACAGTCTGCTCTTTCCTTCATCCCAGGGACAGAGAGAGGCTGGGATTACTGGCAGAAGGGAGGCAGTCTGCAGGAACCCCAGCTCAACACACCCAGGTGCACTGTTTAAACTCTCCACTCCTACCAGCCTGTGGTCTGTGGGTGTTGTTAAGACTCTACCTGTCACTTTGATGTTGCCTGTAGCCTTGGCAATGCTGTTCTCAATCCCGGAGGTGTAGGTGACATTAGCAGTAACACCGTGCAGAAAGGAAACCACTTTCAGAGTGATGTTTTCAGCATTCAGCTCATAGCTGTTGTTGGCAACGTGAGGTAGGCACTCCCCAGAGTCACTGTAGGCTGTCCGGTGTACGGCATGTTGAGGGAACCAGCGTGGTGCTTCGCTCTGCAATGTGTCCCTGCTGCTGCTGCTGTTCTCCACGTGGACCTTGGGAGTGCTGAAAGCTTTGGGAGGGAAAAATGGGAGGAGAGACAGAAAAAGGCAAATGTCTAAGAACTAGGCATGAGACACTCAACTGTATCTGTCAGTCAGTCTAGGGTATTTACAGGCTGGGTGGCGAATGGCTGGAGAGCAGCCCTGAGGAAAAGGACCTGAGGGTCTGGATCAATGAAAATCTCAACATGGCCCTGAAGTGTGTGCATGCAGCCCAGACAGCAACCATGTGCTGGGCTGCAGCAAGAGCATTGGGGCCAGCAAGGCAAGGGAGGGGATTCTGCCCCTTTACTCTGCTCTTGTCAGACCCCACCTGGAGTACTGTGTGCAGTTCTGGAGCCCCCAACACAAGAAGGACATGGAAGTGTTGGAGCGGGTCCAGAGGAGGCCACGAAGATGCTAAGAGGGCTGGAGCAGCTCTGCCATGAGGACAGGCTGAGAGAGTTGGGGCTCTGCAGCCTGGGGAAGAGAAGGCTTCCAGGAGACCTTGGAGTGGCCTTCCACTATCAAAAGGGGACCTAGAAGAAAGCTGGAGAGGGACTACCTACAAGATCTTGTAATGACAGGATGAGTAATGGGCAAACACAGAGGCCCAGACAGAGCCCAGGCTACAAGTTGGACTATAGCCTTTCCCAAGAGCTATAGCCTTGGCCCACTGGATCACAATGCTGCTCATCCAGATATGGGGCTTGAAAGTGCAGCCCAGGATGCCTTGCTGGCCAAAGCTCCCTGCAGATGTCCGCACACCCATGCTGACGGAGCGCTTTCCTGCACAGAGAAAGCAAAGCAGTGTGAGAAAGGTGAGACAGTGAGGGGTGAGAAAGGCCACACCACCTTGCAGCTGTCATACACCACCAGCCTCGAGGCTGAAAAAGCACCAGCACATCACAAGGAAAACAGCAGAGCTGCTGGCTAGCAGAGGTCACCTTCCATGGCTTATATACCAAGAAAAAGCACAGGAACATTTCTTTAGAATTACAGAATCATCAAGTCCTGCCATTACCTATCTCTACCAAGGCTGGTGCTAAACCATACCCCTCAGCACCACATCTCTGCATCTTTTAAATACCTCTAGGGCTGGCGATTCAGCCACCCCCTTGGGGAGCCTTTTTCAGGGTTTGAGAATGCTTTCGGTAAAGAAGTTTCTTCTAACAGCCAATGTAAGCGTCCCCTTGATGCAATGTGAGGCCATTTCCTCTCATTCTGTCACTTACTACTGGAAAGATCAATGCCCACCTGGCTCCAACCTCCTTTCAGGGAGTTGTAGGGAGCAAGAAGGTTTCCCTCAGCCTCCTTTTCTCCAGACTATGTGACTTCAGTTCCCTCAGGCACTCCTAACAAGATCTGTTCTCCAGACTCTTTGCCATCTTCTTGTACTTCTTTGGACATGCTCTATGTCCTTCTTGCAGTGAGGGCCCCAAAACTGAACATAGTATCCAAGGCATGGCCTCAGGCAGCATGCTTCAAAAAGTATCTCCTCTTATTTGTTTGACAAGAATTTATGTGGTGTTTTCTGGCTTACTTTTAGGTACCAGGGATTTTTCTCTCTGCAGCTGCCAGAAGAGTGTGGTTTTTTTTGGTGTTGCTTCTTGCACAAGACCTTCCTTTATGCAATGTGAATGTGACTGCAAGGCTTAATGCTGGCAGATAAGAGGCTTCTCTTTCACCCTTACTGGAATCCAAAACATTTTATTTTGGTTGAGAAAAGTCAGCACTTTCCCAGGGATGCCCCTGGGGGGAGGAACAGTTTCAAGCCCTAACCAGCAAGCTTGAGAATTAGCTTCTACCTATAGCCAGATCCTCCTCCCTGTGCAGCTTTTCCCTAAGTGACATCACTCAGCACACCCCAAGGAGGTTGCACTTTGGCCAATGTATTTTTGCCATCTCTGAGGGAGCAGGGGGATGTGCCCCATCCTGGCAGATACTGCCTGATCTCACAATAAATACCACTGCCTCCTCCCATCTGGAGTAGCAGCACAGTGCACGCAGGACTTTCTGTATGTGTTTGCTGAGGGCTCTAAGCCAAATGGAATTACAGCTAGCACAGCACTACATCTCCAACTAGAGCAACGTCTTGTTGAGAAAGGCCAGAACTTAACTTCTCTGTGCATTCTTGCACAACGTGGACATAGGCAGTTCCTTCTAAACATGAGGAGGAATTTCTTTGCCTTGAGAGTGGTGGAGCAGTGGAACAGATTGCCCAGAGAAGTGGTGGAGACTTCATCTCTAGAGTCATTCAAAACGTGCCTGGACATATTCCTATGCAACCTGCTATAGGTGAACTGGCTCTGTTGCCAGGTTGGACTAGGTGATCTCCAGAGGTGCCTTCCAACCCCTATCACTCTGTGATTCTTAATTCAGCCATCTGATACCTAAGCTTTATAGAGACAGCCTTCATTAATGGGTCTCAGGTGGTATTTCCACACAAGATCACAGAATCATTGAGGCTGGAAAAGATCTCTGGGACCATCAAGTCCAGCCACGACATCAGCCCATGCAGGCGATGGAGATGCAGAGGTAGAGGCAGGGCAGAAATTCATTGCCCCACAAGAAGTCTGAGCAGTGGCATACCTGAGGCACCAAATCTGATGATCAGGACAGTCACTGCAGCCAGTATGACAAGGACTGAAGTCATGCTGTTTGGGGAGAAGTGAAAGGACATTACCACACAGCTCATCAAATTCACACCCTGTGCCTGCGCTGCCTGTCTGCAGAACTGCTGGCAGAAGGTCAAGGTGAGTAAGCCACAGATGTAGAGCAACATGGTCTAGTGAAGCACATGACCACAGCAGTGATGAACATTCAGGTAAGCAGTCATCAGAGGTGGGAGACCATGTTATGTAAGGAGAAGAAACCCAGGCGTTTCCTTTGGGATGAGGCAGCAGGTCCCAGTGGGGGATGCTTCTCTGCATCTTGCAGTTCATAAGCAAGCTGAGCAGTCCCTGGTGGCACATGTACCAGTCCAGCTGCTCAGGGGGATGAGCAGAGCACTAAGACAGTCCCCTGGCCCCAGGAGACACCTAGTATGAGAGCAGGCAGAAGGGGGCTGGAAACAGCCAGGTTTATGATGGGATAGTCCATGCACTTATGGACAAAGGGCATGGAATGAGAGGCTGAAGAAGAGGACACCACTTACCAAGCCATGCAGGTGGAGCAGCCCCAGTAGAGGTGACAGGCAGTATGGCACAAAGCAACACAGCTCAAGCCTTGCCGAGTGCAACCCACCTCCAGCACACCCCCACCTTGGACAGACCCTTAAGCATGGTTAGATTCAGGTTCCCACCACAGCTGGTGAAGCCGTCACACATTGTTCCTGGGTGTACTTCAATGTGGACTGGGGGGGGTGTGGCAGTGACCTCAAGTCTGGGAGAGGAAGCTCTGAAGCAGCTCCCCACAAAAGCCCAGAGGTTCATCTCAGCAGCTCATATGCCTGTCAGTCTCACAGGCATGCTGGGCTTCTGGATTGTCAGAGCAGAAGCCCAGAATGCCATAGGAGATCCTCTCAGGGGAGCGGCCCACTCCCAAGCCCCCAGGGTGCTGGAGAGAATGCTGGAGGCACGGACACCAAGAGTGGCCAACCTACACCAGTATCTGGGGCTGCCAGCCCAGGGCCTGTTTTTCCCCACTGTACACAGAAACTCTTGAGCTGCTGCTTCCCATCTTGTTCCGAGGCAGGATGGGGTGTGAGATGTCATGGACCTCCCGCCCACACAAAAATAGCTGATGTTCCTCTTCGGCAGCATTCGCTGGCTTCAGCACACTGTTTCCCAACACACTGGCAGCCTCTCTCACGAGAGCCCATGAGTGTCTGCACAACCACAAATTCCTCCCACCATGACTGTGCCTGCATCAGCTGCTTGCACAACTGCACCTCAGCCACGGCAGATGCCACAATCCCAGGGGTTGCAAGGGAGCTCCCAAGGGCTGCACCATGTGAACAAGCTGCGCCTTCAGGGAGCAGCAGGGAAGGAAGAAAGGGAAGACGGGTTCAAAGAGGGAACGGAGAGGAGGGGAGATGTTGCAGAAAGCTTGCTTGCCTTCCCACTACCTCTCTGCCATCCTCATCCTTAATGAGAAGTTGTCCGAAGAAGCCCTGTCTGCACACACAGCATGCTTAGGAGAAGGGATCAGAATGAGAATGTGGTAAGTCCACGTGTAAGTTCACATCAGTGCCAAACTCTCCCTGACAAGACGCCCTCACAGCAGGGCTTCTTCCCCAGTCTCCCCAGCTTTCAGTCAATGGCCAGGGTGGACAGTAGCTCTCCACATGCCCCCTCCTGGTGTCCTGGAGGTGTGGTCCCAGCTGACTCTATTGTAGAGCAACATTCTGTATTAACTGGACATGCGAGCAATCCAAGCTGTGCTAACTGCTAAATTGTAAGCTGAAGTTTCCCGGCCCATGAAAAGTTTATCCAAAGCCCAAGGACACAGGCTGCGGCAGCTGGCAGGAGAAATGAACAACAACGGCCAAGGGCAGGAAGATCAAAGCAAAACAAGAGGCGTTTTGAACAGGCAGTGATGAGCTAAGCGTTTGGTTCCCTCACAGCTAGCACCTTAACGACTTACACCAATTAGAGAACGCCACAATAGTTTGGATCCTGGCGATTTGGGCCAGCTGCTTGGGGCAACAGCTTATCCCTTAATGATTTGCACCAACTGCTTTGTAATGGGCTGGCCTGCTGGAAGGGTACATAAACGCATATTCATATTCAATAAATTGGCATTGCTTGGATCCTATTGATCTGTGTGTGGCTCTGTCCAGAAGCTCCCGCCGTCGGCAACGTCCCAGGAATCGCTGTTCTCTGTGGGGAAGAAAAGCGGCGGCTGTCTTCCGGCCATGGGCGCTGGGCAGCTCGGCAGCCAGCACCAGCCGCTGCCTGCCCCGGAGGCATGCGGGACGGGGACTTTGTTTCCTCAGCTGGATCCAGCAATGTAAACAGCTCCCACAATAGAGCTGTCGCGTCCCACAGGGCTAAAAGCCGGTCTCAGCCAGGCTCCCCGTGGGCAGCCGTGAGTTCCAAGGTAGACGCCAAGCTTCTCGTGCATGATGCATAGCATCTACCTCTTTGAAAAGTTCCACCAATTTCCACAGAGCTGATCTGAGAGCAAGATAGTTGCTATAAACTCAGCCAGGGTTGACATGACCAGTCTCAGCTCTCAAGCCTGGGAAGCATGGAGCAAGAAGTGACTGTGACTCACATCCCTGTAGATTAAAAACCTCCTTCACAAGAGTGGGCAGGAAAGAGATTACCGGCAGACGAGCGACGCTGCCTGTGGGCTGCATGGGGATTTCATCAGCAAAGGGATAGCAAGGGAGGGAGAACAGCAAGGGACAAGCACCCAGGTCCTGTGCAGTCCTTGAACACATCAGCCGTTACCACGCTTGCCTCCAGCCTTTGAAAGGATCCTCTGGCCTGAACACCACTTTTGCCCTAGCAACACAGCAGACAAATCCCTCCTCAATTGCTCACGGACAGACACAAACCAGCACAAACAGGCCAGCACCAGTGATTTTGTCCCCTATAGCTGCAAAGCCTTGGTAAATCTACATCCAGAAAGGTGCTCCCCCAGCTCTGGTTCAAGGCCCTTCAGAGTTTCCTCCACCGTGAGGGGCCTTCACAATATTTATCTTCAAGGCCCCTGTGCACGTTGAGCAGCTCCGGAGTGCAAGACAGACAAGAGGAAGCTGTCAGCCCAGCCACAGGTTCATAGCAGCTGTGTTTCACAACAATCCTGAGCAGCAGCCCCAACGAAACGCAATTTCCTGTGCATCAGCTCCCCTTATACTTCCAGTGCCTCACAGGTATGTAAACAAGACTGGCTCAGGTGGCTGAGGCTGCACAAATCCCTGATGCCACCACTGGTTCCTGGCACTGCTCAGGCAGGCTGTGGGATGTCTCCTCATGCATCCTACCATCTTTTCTGTGCTCCTGTTCCTCATCAGCCAAAAAGAATTTGGCATCAAATTCACTCATTCCTCATCTGAATGCTGCCAAGCACAGCATGGAGACAGAGAGCAGCTCACAACCCTTCTGTGACTGGTGGCAGCAGCTTAATCTTCTACATCTCCAGCTCTGCTCACAGTAAGCTGTCCCTCGAGAATGGGTTTCGAGGCATGAGGATTAAAAAACATGGAAGATGAAGATATTGAAGGTCCCCTGCCTTCCTCCTTATATCAAGGAAAAAGCATGACAAGGGGAACACAAAAGGAAGGCTTTTCCATTCCAGTAAGCAAGTTAACGACTGCAGAATTCAAGTTTTCTCAGCATTTCAGTTTTAATTTGTCAGTGTTTTGTTTTGTTTTGGTTGGTTGGTTTTTGTTTGTTCTTGGATTTTTTTTTTTCCCCATCTGTAACTAGTATAAATCTCTCAGTGCTCCTCTGAAAATTCATCCCTTCCTCTGGGCTGTTTCTGCATTTGCCTGAGGAGGTCAATGTCCTTAAAGAAGGACACTGCTTCCAGTCGCTTCCAGCCATCCAGTGCAGGCAGGGGCACTGCAGAGGAGGATGGTTCTCAGAGCAGCAAGGGGCAAGTGTGCCCCTTTGTACCTAGCAGTTATTGCATGTCTCTGACAAAAGACAGCTGGGCTGACTCACAGAATCTTAGGGGTTGAAGGGACCTTGAAAGATCATCTAGTCCAATCCCCCTGACAGCAGTACCACCTAGAGCAGGTCACACAGGAATTCATCCAGGCAGGTTTTGCATGTCTCCAGAAAAGGAGACTTCACAAGCTCTCTGGGTAGCCTGCTCCCAGTGCTCTCTCACCCCCCACAGTGAAAAAGTTTTTCCTTATGTTCTGTAGGAACCTCCAGCTTGCAGATGTTGCCCGTTGTCCTATCACTGGACAGCACCAAGCAGAGCCTGGCTCCACCCTTCTGACACTCACCCTTCACATATTTGTAAATCCACTAATGAGGTCACCTCTCAGTCTCCTCTTATCCAAGCTAAAGAGACCCAGATGCCTCAACCTTTCCTCATAAAGGAGATGTTCCACTCCTTTAATCATCTTTGTGGCTCTGTGCTGGACTCCTTCAAGCAGTTCCCTGTCCTTACTGAATGAAGGGCCCAGAACTGGACACAATAGTCCAGATGCAGCCTCACCAGGGCAGAGTAGAAAGGGAGGAGAACCTTTCTTGAACTGCTAACCATATTCCCTCTAATACACCCCAGGATACCACTGGCCTTCTTGGCCACAAGAGCACATTGCTGGCTCATGGTCATCTGTATGTCCACCAGGAGCCCCAGGGCCTTTTCTCCTACACTGCTCTCTAGCAGGTCAGTCCCCAACCTGTACTGGTCCACGGGCTTGTTCTTTCCCAGGTGCAAGACTCTACACTTGCCCTTGCTGGATTTCATTAAATTTCTCCTTGCCCAACTTTCTAGCCTGTCTAGGTCCCACTGAATGACAGCACAGCCCTCAGGTGTGGCAGCCACTCCACTCAGTTTGGTGTCGTCAGAAAAGTTGCTGACAGTGCACTCTGTGCATTCATCCAGGTCGTTGATGAACACTGTTGAACAGAACTGGACCCAGTACTGATCCCTGATGGACTCCACTAGTCACAGGCCTCCAACTAGACTCCATCCCACTGACCACAACTCTCTGACATTTTTTCCTTCAACTGGTTCCAAATCGACTTCACTGCCTGAACATTCAGACCACGGCACCTCAGTTCAGCTGCAAGGATGCTGTGGAAGACAGTGTCAAACACGTTACTGAAATCAAGATAAGCCACATCCACTGCTCTACCATCATCTGTCCACCCAGTTATGTCCTCATAAAAGGCTCTCAGGTTGGTCAAACATGACTTCCCCTTGGTAAAACCATGTTGACTGCTCCCAATGACCTGCTTACCCTTGATATGCTTAGAGATAGTGCCAAGGATAAGTCGCTCCGTCACCTTTCCAGGTGGTGAGGCTGACTGGTCTATAGTTACCTGGGTCCTCCCTTCTTGCCCTTTCTGAAGACAGGAGTGACATTTGCTTTCTTCCAGTCCCCAGGCACTTCTCCTGTTCCCAGTGACTTACCAAAGATGTTGGAGAGCGGCCTAGCAATGACTTCTGCCAGCACCCTCAGCACCCAGGGGTGCATCCCATCAGGACCCATGGATTTATGGATGTCCATATAGCTTAACTGATCCCTAACACAGCTCTCATCAATGAAGGCAAGCTTCTGCTTTATGCTGACTTGCTCTGAGGCCTCGGGGGTCTGGGGCTCCTGAGGACAGTCTCCAGCAGTATAGACAGGGACAAAAAAAGGGCATTCAGTAACTCCATCTTCTTTGTATCTTCTGTTACCAGGGCACCCACCTCATTCAGCAGTGCACCTACATTGCCTCTAGTGCCAGTTTTGTCTGCAATGTATTTGAAGAAGCCCTTTCTGTTGTCCTTGACTTCCCTTGCAAGGTTGAATTCCAAGGAGTCCTCAGCCTTCCCAGTTGCTTCCTTACATCCTCCAACAGCAATCTTACACTCCTCTCAAGTGGCCAGCCCCTCCTTCCACGATCTGCAGACTCTTCTTCCACTTGAGTTCGCCCAGCAGTTCCCTACTTAACCATGTGGGTCTCCCGGCTCCCTTCCTTGATTTCCTACTATGAAAGTCTGCTGGTCTCCCCCTCATTCAAACCAGCAAAGATAAAGGTTGCTTTTGTTAAAGATTGCACAGGTTCCTGCCCCAGAGTTCAGGGATGCTGATCAACAGAGATAGAATGTCTTTGTGGCCAGCCTGGTTTGAATGCCCAGGATATGGACACCTCACACTAGCTACCCCAAAGAGAAAAGCCTTATGTGTATTTGGGGTATGGACAGGTAAGCCGTGCAGGGAGGGCAGAGGCAATACACGGTATCTCTCTCTCTCTCTCTCTCTCTCTCTCTCTCTCTCTCTCTCTCTCTCTCTCTCTCTCTCTCTCTCTCTCTCTCTCTCTCTCTCTCTCTCTCTCTCTCTCTCTCTCTCTCTCTCTCTCTCTCTCTCTCTCTCTCTCTCTCTCTCTCTCTCTCTCTCTCTCTCTCTCTCTCTCTCTCTCTCTCTCTCTCTCTCTCTCTCTCTCTCTCTCTCTCTCTCTCTCTCTCTCTCTCTCTCTCTCTCTCTCTCTCTCTCTCTCTCTCTCTCTCTCTCTCTCTCTCTCTCTCTCTCTCTCTCTCTCTCTCTCTCTCTCTCTCTCTCTCTCTCTCTCTCTCTCTCTCTCTCTCTCTCTCTCTCTCTCTCTCTCTCTCTCTCTCTCTCTCTCTCTCTCTCTCTCTCTCTCTCTCTCTCTCTCTCTCTCTCTCTCTCTCTCTCTCTCTCTCTCTCTCTCTCTCTCTCTCTCTCTCTCTCTCTCTCTCTCTCTCTCTCTCTCTCTCTCTCTCTCTCTCTCTCTCTCTCTCTCTCTCTCTCTCTCTCTCTCTCTCTCTCTCTCTCTCTCTCTCTCTCTCTCTCTCTCTCTCTCTCTCTCTCTCTCTCTCTCTCTCTCTCTCTCTCTCTCTCTCTCTCTCTCTCTCTCTCTCTCTCTCTCTCTCTCTCTCTCTCTCTCTCTCTCTCTCTCTCTCTCTCTCTCTCTCTCTCTCTCTCTCTCTCTCTCTCTCTCTCTCTCTCTCTCTCTCTCTCTCTCTCTCTCTCTCATCCCCTCATTCCCCCCCCACCCCACCCCGATCTGCAGCTGATGGTAATAAAATCCCCACTCTTTTCCTTCCCTGGTCTTCTCTTTGTCTCCATTGTTCCCTCTACCTCTCTCATCCCTGCCCTCTCTCCCTCTGTTTTGTTCAACCTTATCCTTTAATAAATAGTTGTGTGGTGCCATCTGGTCTTGCTTGCACCTTAATTTCACAACACAGAAATCTAGAAGAACAAACCTTGCTCCTCTGGACAGAGATATTAGTAATCTCTCTTCTTCAGACCTTGACACTTACCCATAGGGATGTTCTAATCTTGAGCTTAGAAGAAGTGGTTCTTGAATGCTAACCAACTATCTTGGGGCTCTTTTCCTTCTAGTTCATTTTCCCATGGGATTTCCCTAGCAATTTGTCCCAGGTTGGGAGTTATAGGGTTAAAAATCCTCTGGGGACTAGAAGATTGTTATTCAATCCTATAATTCTGCTGCCTCTTCATAAACTCATGGCAAGGCCAGCTCGTTCTCCTTTCCTCCCCCTCCAGCCTTCTGTCTGTCTGGAGCTGCTTTACTGGCACAAGTATGTAAGGAGGTTTTGGGACCTCCAGAGGCTTGTGTTTATGCCTCTTGGATGGCAGAGGCATAGTGGGGGAGGATCGGAGCACTGGGGATTACAGATTTAGTTTTGGATTGGGGGAAAATTCAAGGGGGTTCACTATGGATTTTGTATCTGCCTTGTAATTCCTATCAGTAACTCTCTCTCCAAATAGAATTCTGTTTTTCTCCAATTCGTTTGACAGCTTCATTCTGTCGGCTCCTTAAACCCATGATACAATTGCCTGAAAAGGCCAAAGCTGACCCTGCTGAAGTCCAGGGTTGTGACCCTACTTGGTATTCTGTTCCCACCTCGTAAGATCCTGAACTCCACCATCTCATGGTGGCTCCACCCAAGGCTGCCCTCAGCCTTCACTGTTTCAAGCAGACCCTCCTTGTTAGTATCAGGTCCAGTAAGGCTCCTCTCCTAGCTGGCTCAATCACCACTTCCATCAAGAAGTTATCACCAAGGCACTGGAGGAAAATTTGTCCTTCCAGCAAATAATCTGGGTAGTTAAAATTCCCCATGAAAACCAGGGCCTGTGATTGCAAGACTGCTTATCAGCTGCTGGCAGAAGGCTTCATCAGCTTCCCCATCCTGATCAGACGGCCTATAATAGACATGGACAACAGCCATCACCCATGCTGGCCTGCCCCTTAATTCGCACCTGCAAACTCTCAACTCACCTCTCATCCACCCCTGGACTCAACACATTCTATTTGGTCCCCCACGTAAAGAGCAACTCCACCACCTTGCTTTCTTGACCTGTCTTCACTAAAAGGGACACAGCTATCCATGACTCTAGCTGTCAGCAGATCAGAACCCCTTGATGGCACCTGGATTTCTGACTCCTCCGGTTTATTCCCCATGCTGCATGTGTTGGTGTGCAGCCATTTCAGGGAGCCAGCAGAGCATTCTGATCCCACCACAGCAGGGTGGGAGGCCTTCTGGCTGTCATTAGTACTGGAAGACTGCCTCACTGGTGCAAACCCAGCTACAACCCCAACCCCCTTCAAATCTAGTTTAAAGCTCTATGAACAAACTCTGCTAATTCTTGTCCTAGGAACCTTTTCCCCCTGCCAGATGAGTCGTTCCCACTTATTACCATCAGGCCTGGTGTCTCATAAAACCAGACATGATCAAAGAACCCAAAGCCCTGCCTGCAGCACCAGTCTCTGAGCCAGGTATTTATGGACTGGATCCTTCTATTCCACTCCATGTCACTGCCTGCAACTGGAAGGAGGAAAGACAAAATAACTTGCGACCAAGACTCTTTCACCAACTGTCCCAAGGCCTTGAAGCCTCTCTTCATGCCCCTCAGACTATGGAATGCAGCTTCTTCTGTACCTGTCTGGAAGTGGGTGATAGTTTGACAACCTCATCAGGCTGGGGAGTTGCCCAGTGATATCCTTGATTTGGGTTCCAGGGAGACCAAAGAGTTTCCTATAATGAGGGTCAACCCAGCATATTGGGCCCTCCATTTGTTTTTAGCAGTGAGACTCTAACAATTACAGCACTTGTCCCTTGTGGCAGAGGTTCTTATAGGGTTGGAAGGCCTATCTGACTGTGGTGAGGTCTCTGGTATAGGTTACCTATCATCCATGTGCCCATTAGACAGGCCACCTTCCAGCAGGGCTTTGTATCTACTTCTCAGCGGCATCTGGAGAGGTGAGGCGGGCAAGGAGAGTGATCGCCTTCTGCCACAGCCATGAACTTGCTTCCACTCACCCTCTTCATTTGGGCTTCTATCTTCCACCTGAGATGGGCAGGATACAGGGGCCACTTGATCCTGAGTGCTATGTGGTGGATGCTCCCATTTCTGCTGCAGGGAGGGCAGAGCCTGGCTCCACCAGTCTATCTCACTCTCACACTCCCTTATAGTCCTCAGCCTTTCAACCACCTCTTTCAGCTCGGCCATGAGGCTAGGTTCATTCACCTGCTCACAGCCAGCGCAGATGTGGTTTCTGCAGTCTGCCATTCCAAGTGAAAGGCTCTGCCACTCCCTGCAGCCAGGGGCCTGGACATGTATTTGTTTCTGTGGGATGACTGTCTAGGTCACCACATTTCTTACACCAACAGCTTTTGCCTGGGCTGCAGTCATAGCTGTTCCTGCCTGTGTGCCTAACCCTGCCAACTGCCACAGCAAGCCCAGACTGTGTTACATTATGTCTGCTGGTAACCTGGCGTGCACACAGCCCAGACAGCAACCGAGTCCTGGGCTGCATCGAGAGCAGTGTGGGCAGCAGGGCAAGGGAGGGGATTCTGCCACTTTACTCTGCTCTCCTCAGATCCCATCTGGAGTACTGTGTGCAGTTCTGGAGCCCTCAGCACAGGAAGGACATGGAAGTGTTGGAGTGGGTCCGGAGGAGGGCCACAAAGATGATCAGAGGGCTGCAGCAGCTCTGCTGTGAGGACAGGCTGAGAGAGTTGGGGCTCTGCAGCCTGGAGAAGAGAAGGCTTCGAGGGGACCTGATAGTAGCCTTCCAGTATCTGAAGGGGGCCTACAGGATGGTTGGGGAGGGACTATTGACAAGGTCTTGCAATGACAGGACAAGGGGCAATGGGTTTGAACTGGCAGAGGGGAGATTTAGACTGGATGTTAGGAGGAAGTTCTTTACAGTGAGGGTGGTGAGGCACTGGAACAGGTTGCCCAGGGAGGTTGTGGCTGCTCCCCCCCTGGGGGGGGTCAAGGCCAGGTTGGACAAGGCCTTGAGTGACCTGTGCTAGTGGGAGGTGTCCCTGCCTATGGCAGGGGGTTGGAACTAGATGATCCTTGAGGTCCCTTCCAACCTTACCATTCTATGATTCTATGATACTATGATTCTTTTGTCAGCAAAAAGGTGTAGATAATGTTAATAGTTAGTGATGCACACAGCAAGTAACCCTGCTGTAGGATAGATTCTGCCCTTTCTCCACACAACATGCTGATATGATAGAAACATAAACAAATGTCTGAGTGGCAGCAGAAGGAACAGGGAGCCTTCTTCAAGTACTCCAACCTACAACAGCAGGAACACAGAGCCTTCCTCAAGCCATTGATACTCTGACCTATCTCAACATTCAAACAGACATAAAGCAGTGTATTTTAGTCATCCTGGCTGCAGTTGATGACCTGCACATGGAAGTCTAACAGATGCATGGTCCTACTGATAGTACAAAAGAATCTGTATCAGTATTTAAGTAGCTTGGGTGACTGCAATATAGAGTTAAGCTGCCAAGAACTGCTGTCTTGAAAGCTCCCAGCAGATAGCTGAGAAGTCAGGAAAACACAATTCCCTCCCCTCTCCCCAAGCAGAAGCAGATAACACCATACCTCCAGAAAATGACCTGGCCTTGGGATGCCATGGTCTTGACACCTACAAAGACAAGCCAAACACCAGGTGCCTGAAGGTCCCACAGAAACATGTCTGATTCTTTCAAGACATAACACAGCTTATGGCTTGGTATCCTGGGATCAGGGAGCAACAGTCTACCATGCAGATCCACAGCTTACTAGCTCAGATCTTCTTACTAAATCTCCAGTCATGCTGCTGGCACTGGGCAGACAGGTCCTACCCGTGGATTCACTTCCTGGCCCCATTCACCACGGTGTATCCTCCTCTGCCTCCCTGTGCTGCGCCAAGAGGCTCCTTCAGGCTCAGATGTGCCATCAGAGCCGCACAGATTCAGCAGTGGCCACTCTTCTGACTGCTGATTTCTCCCACTGAACTCCTCCAAATCAAACTACTCCTCCCCAAAGCCAATTTCTGCTGCTTTTGGATCTGTTATTACCACGAGCATCAGAGCATGTAAAGGAAAGAAACTGGCACGGACCCTCCAAGCCTTTCCCTCTGTGCTTGGTCTCACTCAAGCCTGGGAGCTGGATAAGTAGGTCCTGGGCATAAGAGGCTGACAAGGGCAGAGAGGTTGTGAAAGAGCAGCAAAGGGAAGGCAGCTTGCCCCCACCACATTTGGTTTCCCAAAGGGGAACCTGTGTATCCTGCCTTCTATGTCTGGGCTGTATTCTACAGAGGAGGGGAAAAGGGGTATTTCTAGCAGTCCATAGCTGCCTCCAGTAACTTTGGATGGTTAGGAGGAGCAAACAGCATTCATATGCAGAGCTGAGGATGCCCAGAAGACCTAGGAACAGTCCAGCACCTAGTAAAACCAAATTACTCTCTCAGTTACAATTAGAGGTTAAACCCAAGACCAATACTGGTCTGCCATGACCAAACTAGCTATAAAAGCTGATTAGGGTTCAGGGGGGCTTACAATGCCCCAAGGGCTATAGTAGCCTTCTAACTGTGCATCTGTCAGAGTACAGAAGTGTGTGCTTAGTCTTTTGGGTCACAGTTCAACTCCAAAAGAGCCTGCTCAACTTCACACGGGATGAACATAGCATGACGCACAACTGACTTGTCTAGGCAGCAGAGAGGGGCCTGGAAGGGGTTGTGGCTCTTGTACAGCCACTGAAATCAGCAACCTGTATTTCAAGGCATTTAGCACCCAAGACTCACCATTTACAACCACCTCATGCCAGGATAAAGTTGCATGTCACAACTTGTGTTGAACCTCCTCCCACATCCCACCACCTCACACTGATGAAAGCACAGATCTGAACCTCCACTAAGCTTAGTCACCTACCAGGAAAGAAAGTAAAATTAGAAAGTAAACAGTTTCCTACAGGATTAGGAACCTGAATCAGTTCCCGACATGATCAGAGGAGAGTTGCACCCAGTGGTGCCTCCAGTGGGGCAGGACTGCATAGCACTGTGGCAAGGAGAGAGGAGCCGAGGTAGGATCTTCTGCTTTCAAGAGTGATTAGGCACCAGGTTTACTCACCCGTCCTTATGCTACTTCAATGTCAGTGCTCAACTGTGAAGCTAATTGCTTCAATTAGAGGTGCTACCTGAACGACCTGTGCAAGGTCTGTGGCAGAGGTGTGAACAAGACCAACCAATAATGCTGCAATCTTGACTGCCAGTCTTTCATCCCCTGACCTCTGAATGAAACCAAGGAGTAAAAATCCATCCTCTGCGAATCACTGTCACTCTTTGCTTGTTGTAGTGGTTTAAACTCATAAAGCAGACTTCATATAGTTTCCATTTCCTCTCTACTTTAGCATGGAACAGCCTTTTTTAATCTGGAAAAAAAAAAGAGAATTCTGATGTATTGTATATTGTATATTATATTGTATTCCAGTAATTATTAAACTTCTTGTAATAGAGCAGAGCATTACTAGAAGCTAGGAACAGCTCTAGGCTGCAGTGGGGTGGTGGGAAATGTGCATTAAGAAATACCCTGCTGCTCTCAGTGACACCTGATTTATGGCTGCCTTCGGTGCAGCGCACAGATGAGGTGTCCCCTTTCAGCACCAGTTAAGTCTAGCTTCTAGCCACAGCACACCTCATGATCAAAAAATACTGTTGGAAAAACAGGTTGGTTTCTCAGGCACAGGCAGCTCTGACAGGACCAGAGCAAGTGCCATTCACCAGGGCAACACCACATTAATTTCTGACCACCTCTCATGCTGAAACCTACTCCTCTCCATGTGGTTACACTGAAAAAACATAAGTGTTCAGCACATTTCCCAAAGAAACTGTGGACCTGTGACCATATGATCTCCTCAGCTCTTACCATTTTTGAATCTCTTAGCAAAACCCAACATGTGACAGTGGGATCTGGTCCCACATGGCTGTGAAAGATGCTGAGCACCTAGGGAAGAGACATATCAGCTGTTTCCATTGAGGAGACAGCAGTAGGCACAAAATGTTTCCAGGTTTGTTAGGCCCATCAGCTGGTGCCCCACAGCTGGTCACAGCATGTGCTGCCTCTTCCCTGAAGGGAAGAGTGGGGGCAGGAAGGACAGAAGGTGGGTGTTAGGGATTAGAGTGGATCCCTCCCCCAGTAATTTACCACAAATCTGCCCCAGAGAGAGTAAATTCACTACAACTCAGGATCTGGAAAGTCAGAAAATGAAATTGTATTCTTACAGTTAAACTAAATAAAACAGTATAGAAAAAAGAAAATATCACAGAACACAGCAACCTTAAAGGAGGTGAGGATGGAGTAGAATGGCAGCGAAGCAGCAAAGCAGCAGCCAAAACAGCAGCGGGGGGGAGATAGCAGTGAGTGCAGCAAAGCAGCAAGGAGGAGGTACAGGCTGTGCTTTCAGATATAAGGTTTTCCATGCTTCAATTAAATTAGATTAATTAGATTAGATGTTGCTATTTTATGTCCTATTCCTGACATGTTCACCTCTTCATTCAGAGACTGCAATACTTTTCCACTTCACAATCAGTGTCTAAATTTCTCCTTTTGTACTTTTTTAATGCCTGAGCTAGAAATCCAGCTCAAATAGCCAGAGTGGGTCAGGGCCTAAGAAGATGTTCAGTGGCCTGTGGCAGACAGGTAATTTTATCAGAAACAGTTTTTGTCCTAGGAAAAATACCAGTATTTACCAGTGCAGCACTGCATATATGTCATGAAAATATCTTTGTTTTGTCAAGGACCAGCTGGTCAGAAATAGTATCATGTAGCCCAGCAGGCTAATTACACCTCCTAACTCAGCACCTGCATGAGGCAGCTTACCAGCAGAGCACTGGAAGTCATTCCAGGGAAAAGTTGTCGGGGTCCTACATGAGACTTCAGCAGATCTGTAGGACATAACCACTTGGCGAAGCATTCTAAGCCATGAAGACTGACAGCAAAGTCTGTTTGCAAATAATGGGAGGGTACTCAAATCTAACCCCCACACAGTGACTAAGGCCATTAAACACCTTTCCTGCACGTGATTCCTCAAGCTGCCCTCATGCACCGCCTTCTTTACCCAAACACAAAGCGGTAGTGGGTCAACAGTTTACAGTCCCTACGATTTACTGAGCCTTTCAGTCTAATGAAAGGACAAACCAGTACAAGGGCCTGACCCTTGCAGGATTAGTAGCCCATGCTGTCTGAAAAACGCTCTCCCCGTGTCGAACGCAGAGCTCAGCCCAAGCTGAGTACAGCTCCCTGAAGGGTTTGTATGTTCACTATTTGCCACAAAGAGCTTCTTGGGAAATGTCAGCGACAGGGTGTGTAAGAGGTGCCAACACAAGGAGAAAACACATTCCTCTGAGAGGGCAAAGATGTTTTTAGATAGAAATGATGTGCCTAGAAGGTAGTGTTGTCCTCATGTGTTCCTTCTGCAACACAGGACAGAAGCTCTGAGAAAAAACAACATGCATGGGACTGGGAGCGGGGGAGGCAAGAAATGAGGCATTTGGGTTTACATCGCATTCCGTACCGAGCGCTGACTCCGCACATAGCAAGTTACTGTTTGTTCCACGAGAGGTTAACTTGCATTAAACTTTCACTTTGAAATTTCAGAGTCAGTGGCTTGGAGACTTGAATTGCCTAACTTGGAGATTTAAACCACCTAACCTTCGCTCATTTGTTTGACAGCCCTTTCTGGATGATTAATGAAGAGCTATAAACAGCGTTTACACAAGAGCATCTGTCTCCTCTGCTGGGAAGGAGAGGTTCCAAAATGGGTTTTGTAAGATGAGCCTTCTAGTTTTGAGAGAGCAAACAGCCAGCATAGGTTTCTGCTATTTACAAGGCAGTTATCAGCAAAAAAGCAAGAACCAGCCCTTACTGTTGACACTGGAGCAGCATTCCTCTCAAGTGACCAACAGTCAGCCTTTTGTCTCCAGCTTCTCAGGCAGTATGAGAAGCCCCCAACAACACACATCTGCTAGCGAGGTCACCCCCAGGGCAGCAGTACTCCCGGTCCCAATGACACAATGTGTTTTGTGAAGGAAGGTGTCCAGGGTACCCGCTTCAGCCAGGCAAGCGGTAGGCTGCAGGCGACAGGCTAGCAGCTGCCCTTCCAGGACAGCACCTCTTCCTCCTAATGACCGATGTCACTCCCACAGCTGTGGGTTGACAGCACACATACAAGCCCAGAAAATACCTTCCCCCTCCCTTATGGAAAGCGGGACTGGCCCCCCTTCTAAAAATGCAGCCTTGACAAGACTGCACAAACCAGACCCAGGAAATTTCCTGCCTTCAGCTGCTGCTCTTACATAGATGCTGCAGTTCACAGGCTTGCAGGATGTCAGGGTTTGGAAGGGACCCAAAGAGATCGAGTCCAACCCCTCTGCCAGAGCAGGACCATACAATCTAGCTCAGGTCACAGAGGTAAACATCCAGACAGGCCTTGAAAGTCTCCAGAGATGGAGACTCCACAACCTCTCTGGGGAGCCTGTCCCAGTGTTCTGGGACTCTTACAATTAAGAAGTTCCCCCTTGTGTTGAGGTGGAACCTGTGCTGCAGCTTCCACCCATTGCTCCTTGGGAGCAAGTGAGCAGAGCCTGTCCCTCGCCTCCTGACCTCCAACCCTCAGCTAGTTATAAACATTTACTAGATCCCCTCTCAGTCTTCTCTTCTCCAGACTAAGCAGACCCAGGTCCCTCAGCCTCTCCTCATCAGGCAGTGCTACATGTGAGCTGCAAACACAACAGCAGCAGTTCCCAGGAGCATGACTGTGATGTATGTGCACACCCAAAGTTGCAATTTGACCCTGTAACAAGGAGGCAGAAGCCAAGCTGTAACTTGTAACCCTGTAACTCAGGCTGCCAAGCTCTCCAAGGAATGAATACAAACCTGTTGGAATGTGCCCTGGTGAAGGCACAGAAATGGCCTCAAGCTGCACCAGGAGAGCTTTAGGTTGGAATTAGGAACTTCTTCACTGAAAGGGCTCTCAAACACTGCAGTAGGTTCCCCAGGGAAGGTGGGTGATTCCCATCCCTGGAGGTGTTTCAAAGATGTTAACTGACGTGGTTTAGCACCGGACTTGGTAGAGTTAGGTTGGACTTTATTATCTTTGTCATGGGTTGAGTTTAATCTGCTTATATGCATTCAATACCATGTTGACTTCATGCCAGGTACAAAACGAAAAGTGCTGGCTGGAGCAAAGCACCACAGGGTTTAAAGTTCAGAGAGTAACATGCGAGGCTTCCTATTCTGGTTACCACTTCCGGTTTCTGGTTTTGGGGTGTTGTCCTTTTCTACTGTGCTGGTGGTTGTGTGCTTGGGTGGGTGGGGGGACTGCTTTATCACTGGCCTTTGCTCCTTTGCTGCTGCTTCTGATTTTTGCTGTGTTTTTCTGTGAAATAAGTTAAGGTAATTGTGCATTGGATCACTTCCAGTAAATTCCTTATCCCAACCCCTTTTTTTGGTGTTTCTTTTCCTTCCGCCTCTTTGTGTGGAGGGAGACTTGTGAGAGAGGGCTGTGTTAACCCAATCAAAACTATTCTGTGTTTCTATGAAGAGCTTTGATGGATAGTAGAGACTGTCAATCCTGCAGAATGAGACACAGCTTGACCCTCATGTGAGGTAACTGCTCAGATCAACCTTCCGCTTAGAGCTTGACCTCACGTGCCTCAAGTCCTTGAAAACGTAAGCAACAGTTCAATGCCCAGAGTTTGCTCCTGCTCAGGCACAAAAATATTCTGTGTACACAGCCTCAACTGGAAGCTAAGACATAATTTTATTTTCCCTCATTCCCTTTTCTCAGTCTGCAGCCATCACGTTGCCATCATGATCCCAGTGACCACAGGGATCCTCATGGTTTGCACTCACGAGGCAGGCAGGATCAGTGCCCTGGGCTTGCAGAAGCTCACCTGGCTGCTCAGAGCGCCACCGTCCTGAGCAGACTTCTCTGCGAGGTGTCACTGCGTGGCCCATCCAAACACTCTGAACTCTCCTTCACTTGTCCACAGCATGACCAGTGAGGGTAACCAGGGTGGCCTTTGTGCCCATGACCACAGCCTTGGTATCCACCTGTAAAGAGAACAGGCAACATCAGCTGAACCAAAAATGAGCCAGTAAATCCCAGTGTGTCAGAGGCTTTCAGTGAATGCTTCAGCTCCGGTGCATCTCCGAAGATGGGGAGGCATGTGCTGATGAAAGGACAGCATATTCAAGGCCAAAATTGCCAGGACTCCACGAGGAAATGAGAAAGACCAAGAGAGACCTCTCCATTCCAGTAGCTTGGGAAAGCTGAAGATTTCCACCTTCTCACTTGTAGAGCAACATAAGGCACAGGCCTAAGAACTCCATGCCAGCTGCTGCTGGCTATGCCCAGACCTAGATACAGACTGAGCATACAAGTTCTGTACTAAAACTATGCAAAACACTCAACACGCTGCTTAGGGACAGGGAAGTTGGTTCGTGGAATCACAGAACGATAGGAGTTGGAACAGACCTCTGAAGATCATCTAATCCAACCCACCCTGCTAAAGCAAGATCACCTAGAGTTAATCCCACAGGAACATACCCAGGCAGGTGTGTTGGTTTGAGGCTAACTGGAATATTTTAATGGAGAAAATTATATTATAAGTTGTGAAAGGAAAACAATGGTGATGTCTGCTTCACTCATAGGCTTGCTGAGATGGATAAGACTAGAACACAAAAACATAGATAAGACACTGGGGCTTGCAGACACTCTCAGGCTGTCTAGCTTATTGCTGTTTCCCCTCTGCCAAGTAACCTCACTAACCACTTTCCTTCTAACCCCCCCAGCCTAGCCTCCAAATTCACCTTGCATGTAAGGCAAACCTTTGGGTAAGGCACAGGGGTGGGGAGAAGGTGGAAGGGTGGTTGGGAGCCCCTCCTGGGGTCTCTGATTTCTGGGAGGGGAGTTGTGTTTATGTATTACCTTTAACTTGTATATGCCTGTATAGTCTGGGTCATTTTACAAATAGTGGGGGGGGGGTAGGGGTGGGGCAGGTAACTCCCAAACCATCACAGCAGGTTTTCAATGCTTTCAGAGATAGACTCCACAACCCCTCTGGGAAGCCTGTTTCCAGGGTTCAGATTAGACAAATAATCAAGTTGAACTCTCATCCTAAAAGAGGTGTGATGCTTCCCTACAGGACATCACTGGGCACAGCCTGGAAGCTCCCAACATGCCAGCAGCTGAACACTAACAGTATAGACGCAGTCAGTGTAGCCTCACTGAGAAGGGCCAAAAGACAGAGGTGCTTTGCCCCATCTCTTGCACAGCCAACTCAGGTTCTTGTCTATGGGGTCTGCTACAAAGACCCTTCATGTGTCCTGCTGCATTTCTCACTGCTGCAATCCCGTTTGATGGGACTGAGGTCAAATGTGTCTTTATATATGAAGATGCTGTTAGATGAAACTTGAGGTAACAAAGAGAGGACCAGGCTAGGAATGTCAGCAATTTGACCTTATCTTTGGCACCTGCAAGTAACAAAAAGTCTCTGCATCCCCGTAACTGATGTCTCTATCACAGTATCACCAAGGTTGGAAGAGACCTCAAAGATCATCAAGTCCAACCCATTACCACAGATCCTCTGCAAGGATCTTTCCCAGAATTAGCCAGGTGTCCTTCAAAGGCAGCAGGAACTGGGAGTAGCTGGACACAGTCTGAACTTTTGGCACAGTGTGCAGGTTTAATAGGCTAATGTATGTTAACTTATTTATCCAAGAAGGTGTAAGGCCTAGTTTTAATGACCATGGGATGTATGATGCAGGAGGGTGTACATGTAAAGATGGAACATGTAGTAGGTGGCCTGACAAGTCTGCACACTCTGAGTACCTCAGACAATGGGGCAAAGTAGAGTATCACTTGGAGACAGGAAATCAGTATAAAAAGAAATTGCAATCTGCAGTGATTTGAGAGACCCCACAGGGATCTGTCCCACGGACTCTCCCTTTATTAGAACAAAGTTTCACAGGACTCCTCTGTCTCTTTTGTGGAGACTAACCTCTAGAGATGGAAGTTTTCATTATATATTCTACCAGAATATTTACATAGAGGTTATCAAAGTCCTGCTGCAAGTGCAAGGCAGGAGCTGGGCTGGAGTATCTATTCACAGTTGTCTACACTGGGGAAGACTAAATGCAGCACAGGGAAAGCTGAGCACTCACCTGGCATGGTCCCACCACAGGCACAGTAGGCAGCTTTCTGTCCTCCGCTTGAGCAGAACGTGCAGCAGTGAAACACACCCTGGTGCTCACGGAACTTGTTTTTCACCATCACAGTGAACGGAGAGCCCTGCAGAGGACAAGCAAGCAGAGAGGTTGCTGTGGTGGATGCTATCAGATGCTGTGTCTGTGTTTTCAAAACCTACTGGGTGATCCTGTCAGTCACATATCACTAAGCACAGTTGTAAGGTGCTAAGCAGTAGAGGTAATCCTCAGAAAGATTTAAAGACAGTATCTAGAAAATAAGCAGCACAAGAGAAAGACGAAATGGTACCTGTATGTGCTGCCCTTTCACACAGATGCAGACAGCATACAAGCCAGGTTCTTCAGGACTGTAGGAAACATGATAGGTCCCATCACCATTATCACACACTGTTGGCTTGAGCGAACTACAAAAACAGAGAAGTCAAAGAGGTCAGTGACTGGCAGAAAATTGCCCTACATGTGAATCACTGTTTGGCGTCAGTTTGTGGTTGGCTCCTTACCCTCATCCCTGTTTGGGAGATGTGGGTCTCAAGCAAGCTTAGAAGGGTGTAGGAACAATGCTCAACCACTGAGTAGCTTTCACACACACCTGCTACTGAAAGCTCTAATAACCCTGCAAAGGAAGCCGCACAAAAGGAGCTGTACTGTGAGGATTGGTATCAATCTGGAGTGCTCAAAGAGCAGAATGTGACAGACAGCACACTTGCAGGTCAGATTATCTCACCAGATAAGAGCCTACAGACATGGGGTAAATTCACAGCTTCAGAGAGCAGTTACCTTCAGAAGAGCCCAAGAATAAGACAAGACAGAAATGGGAAGGTTTGAATCACCTCAACCGTTCTCCTAAACTCACTGACCCAAATTCCTCTTTCTTCAGTGTTCTGAGGGGGTCTAGGTCCCTGGTGGTGAACTCTCCCTTTCCAAAGTGAAGGACAATGAGTTTCACAAAGAATCCAAGTGCACAGAGTGCCAGGGAGAAAACATCAGCTAGTTACTTAGGGATTGACTGCCTGCTTCACAGGAAGATGAGAAGAGCTTTCCACAATTATCACACAGCTCTGTATATGGAAGTTGTTCTTCCTAAACCTAACTGGTTTCTTATTGCCCCATGACATGACAGAAATCTGCAGGCTGTACTCCCCACACCTCACCATTGCACATGAATACAGCTGTCTACACAGTTTCCTGCCATGAAGTGTGGTGGTATTTCATGCTCTTCTGTAGCTGCTGTGCTTGAGCCCAAGGCCAGACAGCTTTCAGCAACAGATATAGTAACTGTATACCGGCAAGAACAAGAAACTGAGTTAATGTGGCCACAGCGACCTCTACCCCCACCAAGCAAAATCCACACAATCCTCACGTGCACACCTTCCTGCACCTAAGGGAAGAAGGTATGTTGGAACAATATTCTTGAACAGGTGTGTTGGAACAATATTCTTGAACAACGATACTCTATTGATTAGCATCCATGCAGCCAGCACTGCTTCTGTGCATCCTGTCAACCCTCCCCCCAAGAAAGGAGTCCTGCTTTCATCAGGTCATCTCACCAAGAGCCTTCCTGGAACAAGTTACAGTGGCACCTTGCTCCAGCTCCATTTTATGTACTACGAAACAGAACTGACCCCAAGCCTTTGTGCCTTGGCTGCTTTATAGCAGAAAGCACAGCCTGGAAGCAGTTACAAAACAATTTTTTCTGGTTGGTCATTTTCACTGTGGAAACATTTAGGGATGTCAAGCACACTCTTCTCTGTTCTTGCTAGAAAGCCTCCGAACATGTTAAAATGTTGAACACTTTCAACTACAAGAGAAAGCACAATGAAGTCCTGACACAGATTCTTTCCCCAGAATGTGAACTAGGTACTTCCATTGACTGCCAGAGGCTCCTGAGCTTGGTGGACTGTTTATGTGACGCAGGACAGTCATCTTAGGTTTGCAATGTTTTATGTTTATAAGGTGTTAAGAAAAGCAGAAGCCCTTAGTGCCTGATAGTAGGGGTGAGAAGCAGCAACATCTCACTCTGACAGTCACAGATTCATAGAATTGTTTTGGTTGGAAAAGACCTTTAAGATCATCAAGTCCACAAGGTTGGTGCTAAACCATGCCCCCTCAGCACCACATCTCTGTCTGTTTTAAACACCTGCAGGGATATGGATTCAACCACCTTAATGGGAAGCCTCTTCCAGTCTTTGAAAACCCATTCAAAAAGTTTAGTCTAATACTCAACCTAAATCTCCCCTGGTGCAAGTTGAGGCCATTCCCGTTGTCCTGTCACTTGTTTCTAGAGAGAAGGGACTGACATCCACCTCACTCCAACCTCCTTTCATGTAGTTATAGAATGTATAATATACACTGAGAAATAAATCCCTTAAGAAGTTCCAAAGCAAAGATTCAACAGAAATCTGAAGCAATGCTATCGAGCGCCACACAGCCAAATACAACCAGTAGGAAGCACTGCTGTACCAGTAGGAAGAACAGTAGTGCCTTTCCCCTACAGATTGTGACCCACATGCTGAAGCACATGCTCCCACCTACCCAAATAAGGAAGGAGTCATGGTAAGAGAGGCAGAAAGCAAACTCAGTGTCTGGGGAGTTCTCAGGTGAAATACTCACCAGTCTCTCTTGTCCTTGTGGGTGATGGTGACCTGCACGGCCTCTCCTCCTCGCCGCATCCGCTCCCCAGTGGTGTCCTTGAGGAGCAGCGTAAAGCCAGTCAGCTCATTCTGACGGGCACTGTGGAGATCTGCAAGGCAGAAAACAGGAGCAGAAAGGACTCCCACCAACCATGATTGCTACCTCTCACCTCTTGTAGTGCTGTAGTCTCATCAGAGCATAGCTGGGACTGTGGCTGGGGTGGGTGTACAGCTCCTTCCACTCACAGGGAAAAGTAAATATACAACTAAGGGTAAGGAAGAGAGTGGACAGCCACAGGTGCTGAGAGAAGTTGGGCAGGTTTAGGTCAGAGGTCTGTATGGACCAGGGTAGTCTTCCTGACTGCCCCTCTGAGCACAGCTGGCACCTTCCCAGGAGGCCTCAAGGTACAGTATCCAACCAGGAGGGAGGAAGAACAGCCTCACTGTGCACTGTGGAGCCCCAGAGACCTCAGCACCTAATTTGTAATGGAAAGGATCAAACAAACTCTGTCTCATTTACCCTGTGCAGCCATTATTGACCAGAACTGGCTGTGCTCTATGGGCTGATATGAACATTATCTGTTGGCTGGCCCTGCTCAAAGTCCTTAGTGAGCAAATAACCTTGGAACTTAGCATTTCCAGTTATTTCCATGGCTATCTTAGCTGAAGCTGTAAGGGGAATCAACCTACTCACTCATCCACAGAAGTAATCTGCTTGAGCCCGTGTTAAAGAGTTGAGACCACGCATCCTGCAATTGCTGAGGAAGCTGTGGGGTTTGGCCTAAGGGTTGCTCTCCTCATACCTCAGCCCCATGATGAGGCCAGTGATGGTGGAGAGGGCAGCTCCAGCACACTCTGTACATCTGGCTGGGGATAGCTCTCTGGCTTCCACAGGCCCTCAGCAAGCAATGCAACCTCTGATGAGGACCTATCTCTGCCCCAAGTCAATGGCTGGAGAGCAAAGAGGCAACAGTGCCTTATGCTGCACAGGATGTGGGTGCTGGGAAGGGAAAGGTGACTTCGGGAAGCAGCACATTCCCATTCAGCTGTTGTACAGAACCCCATTACCTTCCCCATCCAGAGTACATTTGGCTGGATCAACCACTTCATTGAGAATGGAACCAAAGACTTCATAGCCGCAACACTTCCCTGCTCTCTCCTGGGGAGAGAACTGGATCCTGTCATCTACGCTGGGGTGGGTGTTGTAAGCAATGCTATTGAGCTTCGCCAGCCGGCTTGCCACTACCCCTTTGGTGATGAGGATCTCCAAGTCCGAGCCACTCATCAGCAAGTGCTCCGTGAACTCCACGCCTGTCCTCATGTCCAGCAGCAGCTGCTGCAGCTGGGCCTTCTGCAAGTGCAGCAGATTTTCCTTCTGCACCTTCAAGTCCTCCAACTGCTTCAGCAGCTGGTCCCGGTGCTCTTCAATGGCTTTCACATAGCCAGCGGCAAAGAGAGAGATCTGGGAGGCCACAGCCTCTGCACGACTGCAGACAGCACTACTCATGTCATCGATCTGTCTCAGCACATCTTCCAGAGTGCCCATGTGCTGCTGGGTGGTTTTCAGCAGCTCCCGCAGGGATTTCCCATGCCTGTGGATGACACTGCTAGCGAAGTCATATGGGTGGTGCTGGTGCCTGCCCATGACACAGTCCTGGCACACAGGTTGGTCACACTGCTCACAGAACAACCTCAGTTCCTCTGTGGGATGGAAAGGGCAGAAGAGAGGCTTCCCAGCATGGCTACGATCCTTGGTATCCTCCAGTTCCATCACAGCATGAGAGGCTGTCTTCTTCTGTCTCCTAGAAGGGAGCAATCATATATCACTTTATGCACGTTGTTTATGAAAGGCAAACACCCGAGAGCCCTTGCAAATGCCAGTCTGTACAGACCGCAAGTCACAGTGTGCACTGCTCCCTCCTGGCTCTGCTAAAATCCACTCTGTATGAAGGGCCTTCTGGTCTTCTGAGCACAAAGCTCCACGCAAAAGAGGACAGCCTCTGCAAACAGCTTATTAGAGTCTGCCCTTGGGCTCCATGCATGCCCTGAGGGCCGTTTTCAGACACAAGAATTGCGTGGCGACGACAGTCACGCATAGACCAGATATAGGTGGCCAGGCGGCTGCTGCTGCCAGCAGCCCCTTCATGGAGCTTGGCAGAGGTGGCATAGTTGAAATTACTCCCACAGCCAGCCATGGCAAAGGCAGCAGGAGGTTGGTGAGCCCTGCAAAGTGAGAGCTGTCAGGAGGTGTCTCAAAACAGAACCACCCACAGACATTCACTTCCGGAGAGCAACATGCAGGTGTCAGGCTCCTCAGCCATCAGCCCAGTGATTATAGAATCATAGAATGGTAAGGTTGGAAGGGACCTCAAGGATCATCTAGTTACAACCCCCTGCCATAGGCAGGGACACCTCCCACTAGTACAGCTCACTCAAGGCCTCGTCCAACCAGGCCGTGCACACCTCCA
>VWZE01002795.1:3319-22103 GCA_013396675.1 Eubucco bourcierii
GTTCAGGGCCAGGTTGGATGAGGCCTTGAGTGCCCTGTGACAGTGGGAGGTGTCCCTGCCTATGGCAGGGGGTTGGAACTGGCTGATCCTTGAGGTCCCTTCCAACCTTCCCATTCTATGATTCTATGAAAGCAAGAAAAGCTGAAAATCCCTGGATTTAGTACAAAGATGACAGTGGCAACTCAACCATCAAACTGTTATCAGCCTCCTGCTCATCCCAAACCCAGCCCTCAGCACTGCACCAGCTGCTGGGAAGAAAATTAACTCTGTCCCAGGCAAACCCAGGGCAGGTCTCACCTGGCACAGCTACCCTGGGTACCAGTCAGGGTGCAGGCCTCCCCCCAGCATCTCTGGCCATGTCCCTAGCCTGGGCTGGCCACTCTCCTTCCCAGTCTGCTTTTGTGTTTTCAGCAAGATCCTCTGCCCAAGGCCACGAAGGAGCTGTGCTGTTAACCCTTAGCAACTCCTCTGCTCTGAACATGTCACCAGTGGTGTTCCCCAGGGCTCAGCACCAGGACCAGTTCTCTTGAACGTCACAATGATTGATCTGCACAACGGATGAGAGGGAGCCTCAGTGAGTTTGCAGATGTCTGCTTGAGGGTAGGAGGCTCTGCAGAGGGGCCTGGCTAGGCTGGGTCCATGGCCTGAGGTCAACTGTTTGGCGTTTAACAAAGCCAAGTGCTGGAATCTGCCCTTGGGTCACAACAGCTCCATGAATGCTCCAGACTTGGGGCAGAGTGGCTGGAAACGGCCCAGGGGAAAAGGTCCTGGCAGCGCTGATTGGCAGCAGCTGAAGATGAGCCAGGGGGTGCCCAGGTGGGCAAGAAGTGCACCAACAGCCTGGCCTGGATCAGCAATGGTGTGGGCAGCAGGAGCAGGGTGATGGTGCCCCAGTACTGGGCACTGGGGAGGCTGCACCTCAAATCCTGGGTTCAGTTTTGGGCCCCTCACTCCAGGAAGGACACTGAGTGGCTGGAGCAGGCCCAGAGACTTACCAAGGTGCATGGAGAAAGTGATTCCCCTTCCCTGACTGCAGAAGTGTGTTCCCAGACCCCACTTCCCTGGCCCACAAGAGCTCAAAGGTGGGGAGGTGACTACAGGGTGAAGCCCCAGCAGCGCTTCCTTCTTCAGGCACCTGGCTGCAGCTCTTCCATGGGCTAAGTCTTCCCTTGGGTCCAGTCTCCAGACCCCTCATCTGTGCTGCAAAACTCTTTGCTAGGACAATATTCCAGTCCCTGTTGGAAGCAGAGCCCATGAACTGTTCTCTGTGTGGTGGCTGAACAAAGGTGGGTCTGAGCCCCTGGACTCATGGCAATGCCTTGGACATCAGGCACAGCTGCAGGCCACCACCAGGTCCTCAGTCACACAACTCACAGCAGGTGACAATGTGCTCCAGCAGGCAGTGACCAGAGATGTCTTCATGCTTTGGGACAGAGCAGAGGAGCAGCTCACACTGCATAGGACAAAGAGGCCTCCAGCAAGCCTTTGAGGATGACTCCTCTGTCTCTTCCCAACCAGAATGAGAGACTGATCAGAGAATCAGAGAACCATTCTGGTTGGAAAAGACTTTCAAGCTCACTCAGTGCAACCTGTCTCTAGGTCTACCAAGGCTGGAGCTAAGCCATGGCTCTCAGCACCACATCTCTGCCCCTTTCAAACACCTCCAGGGATGGGCATCCAACCACCTCCTTAGGCAGCCAGTGCAAGGCTTTGAGAACCCTTCCAGTGTGGAAATTTCTTCTAGTCTCCAGCCTAAACCTCCCCTGGTACAACTCAAGACCATTTCCTTTAGTTCCTTGGGAGCAGAGCCCAAGCCTCACCTCACTGCAGCCTTCTTTCAGGGAGTTGCAGAGAGCCAGGCAGCCTCCCTCATTCTCCTACTCTCCAGAATTGAGGCTTGCTCTCCTGGATGTCCTTACTGGCTCTCTGGGCTTTGCTGCTGCTGCCTGTGCAGAGCTTCATGGCACAGCTGAACAGGAGCTGCCTGTGTCTGGGGGCTGCTGTGTGCTCAGGAGGCTGCCACCCTAGCTGGCTGCTGATGTGCAGGACACATCACAGCTCTGCCCATGGCTCCTCTGAGTCTGCAAGCTCAGCGCCAGCTCTGCTCTGGGGATGTTTTACTGCCCCTTCTCCAAGAATATGCTCTTCTCATGGGCTTGCACCACAGAGGCATCGATCAGGACCGCTCAGCCAAGCAACCACAACAGGATTTGGGAGGAAGCTCCAGGCCAGCAGTGCTGCCCAGCTTCCTGCCTTGAGCTGAGCTTTTCCACCGAGCAAAACTCCCTGTGCTCACCCCTCAGAGCTGCTCTCCTGGCTGCCACCCTGCTCAGAGGGGGTCTTCTTCATCACTGGGATCCCCAAGGAGGTGATTGAATCCCCATCCCTGGAGATGTTGAAAAGAGGCAGAGATGTGATGCTGAGGGCCATGGGTCAGCACCAGGCATGGTGGAGTTAGAGAATGGTTGGACTGGAGGGTCTGAAAGTGTTTTTCCAACTGAGAGGCTGGAGCAGGTCCAGAGAAAGGCAACAAAGCTGGAAAAGGGTCTGGAGAACAGGATGGGAAGGGAGCTGGAGGTGTTTGGTCTGGAGCAGAGGAGGCTGAGGGCAGAGCTCATTGCTCTCTACAGCTCCCTGAGAGGAGGTTTGAGCCAGGTGGGGGTTGGGATCTGCTCCAAGCAGCAAAGTGATAGAACGAGAGGAAATGGCCTCAGTTTGTACCAGGAGAGGTTTGGGCTGGGAATTAGAAGAAACTTCTTCCCTGAAAGGGTTCCCAAAGCCTGGGACAGGCTGCCTAAGGAGGTGGTTGAATGCCCATCCCTGGAGGTGTTTCAAAGAGGCAGAGATGTGCTGCTGAGGGCCATGGCTTAGCCTCAGCCTTGGTTGGGTTAGGGACTGGTTGGACTGGAGGATCTTTAAGGTCTTTTCCAACCCCAAGGGTTCTCTGCTTCTCCTGGGGGTGACAGGGTGCCCAGCAGTGTGATGAGCAGAGGGCTTGGTGCCAAAGCACCTCTGATGTCAGACACCTGCAGGAGGCAGGGAAGCTTTGCTGTGCAGCTGCTTTGCCCCTGTGGTAGCAGAGGTTTGGTCTCAGAGTGTGCAGAGCTCTGCCCCATCCCCACTGAGCATCTCCTGCAGTGACACTTGCAGCCTCCACAGTGTGGACACACTGAAGCCAGAAGGTGAAGAGAATCTAAACCAGCAAAACTCCACCATAATGAAGGTTTGCAAAGCAGAAAGAGGCTGAAGTGTTGTTCTGATGGGACATGGCCTGAGAGCAGAGTGACAGAGAGGGGGTAAAGGTTGCAGATCAGCAGCAGCAGCTTGAGTGTGCTGCTGGCTCTGGTCCCTGCTCTGCAGGGTAGCAGGACTGCAGCATGCATCATCCACCCTGCTCACTTGTGCCCTGGGACAGACCAAGGAGCAATGGATGGAAGCTGCAGCACAGGAGGTTGCAGCTCAACACCAGGGGCAACTTCTTGCCTGAAAGAGTCCCAGAGCCCTGGCACAGGCTGCCCAGAGAGGTTGTGGAGTCTCCTTCTGTGGAGCCTTTGCAGGCCTGTCTGGATGTGTTCTGTGTGCCCTGAGCTGCATTGTCTGCTCCTGCTCTGGCAGGGGGCTTGGACTGGGTGGTCTTGGTCTGGCAGGTTCCAACCCCTGCCATCCTATGAGCCTGTGATCCAGGCTGTCTGCAGGCAACAAGCCTCTCAGAGCCCCTGACCCTTTCCTGAGAAGGGCAGGGGTGGAAGGGAAGTCCCAGCAGATGCAGCAGCAGTTGTTGCTTTTCACAGGCTGTAGCTCCTGAGGAACGAGGGACTCTGAAAGGCTGGGGTGGGAGGAAGGGCAGTAGAGAGGTGCTGAGCTGTCAGCTCTGCCTCTGGCTCCTGACACCACCCTGGGCACCTGTGCTGCCAGCTCTGAGAGACAGCAGGGTGGGAGACGTGGATCAGAGTGTGGCCAGCAGGACCTGGGCAGGGACTGTCCCCTTTTACCCACCACTGGGGAGGCCACCTGGAATAGTGGGTTCAGTTTTGGGGCCCTCACAGCAAGAAGGACATTGAGGGGCTGGAACAGGTCCAGAGAAGGGCAACAAAGCTGGGGAAGGGTCTGTGTGTGGGTTGTGTGGCCCAGGTGCCTTTAAGAAGACCACAAAGACAAAGTCCTCTGAAGAAAGAGACAGAGAGTCCCAAGGGCTGGACCTGGTTATACTGCAGCATTTAGCTGGGGGTGTGCAGCCTGCAGGAGAGGAGGCTCAGGGCAGAGCTCATTGCTCTCTGCAGCTACCTGAAGGGAGGTTGTGGCCAGCTGGGGTTGGGCTCTGCTGCCAGGGACAGAAGAAGAGGACACAGCCTCAAGCTGTGCCAGGGCAGGGTCAGGCTGGATGTTAGGAAGAAGTTCTTGACACAGAGAGTGATTGGCATTGGAATGGGCTGCCCGGGGAGGTGGTGGAGTGCCCATCCCTGGAGGTGTTTAAGAGGAGGTTGGGTGAGGCACTTGGTGCCATGGGATAATTAATGAGAAGGTGTTAGGGGATAGGTTGGACACAATGATCCTGGAGGTCCTTTCCAACCTGCTTAATTCTGTGATTCTGTAATTGTTTCTCTATTCCTCTTCTGGTATCACAGTGCATAAAGCAGTGCCCTGCTGCTATTTCTCTCTTCTCTGTGCCCTGCTGCTATTTCTCTCTTCTCTGTGCCCTGCTGCTATTTCTCTCTTCTCTGTGCCCTGCTGCTATTTCTCTTTTCTCTGTGCCCTGCTGCTATTTCTCTCTTCTCTGTGCCCTGCTGCTATTTCTCTCTTCTCTGTGCCCTGCTGCTATTTCTCTCTTCTCTGTGCCCTGCTGCTATTTCTCTCTTCTCTGTGCCCTGCTGCTATTTCTCTCTTCTCTGTGCCCTGCTGCTATTTCTCTCTTCTCTGTGCCCTGCTGCTATTTCTCTCTTCTCTGTGCCCTGCTGCTATTTCTCTCTTCTCTGTGCCCTGCTGCTATTTCTCTCTTCTCTGTGCCCTGCTGCTATTTCTCTCTTCNCAATCAGAGTCCCCAGGAGGTGCTCCCAACCACCCTTCCAACTCCTTCCCACCCCTCTACCTTACCCCAGGGTCTGCCTTATGTGCAAGGTGAGCTTGGAGGATCAGGCAGGGGGGTTAGAAGCAGAGTGATGAGTTGGGTCAGCAGCAGAAGCCCAGGGAGCAGCCACAGTGTCTGTGACAGAGACTCTCTCCTACCTACCTTTGTGTCCTTGCTGTTACCCATCTCAGCAGGCTGTGAGTGAAGCAGGCACCACCTTTGTTTGCTTCTCACAGCCTATCAGCTGGTTTGTCTTCATTGAAATATTCCAATTAGCCTCAAACCAGCACATCCTCCCTTCCCCTCTCCTCTCCTCCAGAGGAGCTCCTGTCCCTGCCTCTCAGGGCTGTCTGGGGCTGATGGTTTCTGCCTGGCAGTCAGCTCACAGCAGCTCACAACTCTGGGCCCTGCTGAGGTTGTTGGAGGAGTGGAAGATTCTAGAGGGTTTTGATCTGATAAGATTGACCCAGCTCCTGAATGTCTTCACTCTCCCCTGAATGCCTTCTGCACACAGGTACTTGTCACTGGAGTCTCCCTTTATGCTGCCAGTCACTGTGCACCACTGCACTTTGTACTCCCCAGGAGGAGGGAATCACAGAATCATAGAATGGTAAAGGTTGGAAGGGACCTTAAAGCTCAGCCAGTTCCAACCCCCTGCCATAGGCAGGGACACCTCCCACTAGCACAGGGCACTCAAGGCCTCATCCAGCCTGGTCCTGATCACCTCCAGGGACGTTGTGGAGCACAGAAGCACAGAATGGGATGAAAGATCCCTGGGCAACCTTTGCCAGTGTCTCACCACCCTCACTGCAAACAACTTCCTCCTAACATCCACTTTCAATCTCCCCTCTGACACTTCAAACCCATTCCCCTTGTCCTGCCATTCCCAGCCCTTCTCAATAGTCCCTCCCCAGCCTTCCTGAAGCCCCCTTCAGACCCTGCAAGGCCACTCCAAGCTCTCCTGGAAGCCTTCTCCTCTCCAGGCTGCACAGCCCCAACTCTCTCAGCCTGTCCTCACAGCAGAGCTGCTGCAGCCCTCTCAGCATCTTGGTGGCCTCCTCTGCACTGGCTCCAACACTTCCATGGCCTTCCTGTGCTGGGGGCTCCACAACTGCACCCAGGACTGTAGATGGGGTCTGAGGAGAGCAGAGCCAAGGGGCACAATCCCCTCCCTTGCCCTGCTGCCCACACTGCTCTTGCTGCAGCCCAGCACATCTCATTGTTGTACTCTGGTCTTGGGTAGCTCCTGGCCCTAAACCAGCACAGCCTGGAGAACAGGGCTGGGAGCAGCAGCTGAGAGACCTGGGAGTGTTTGGGCTGGAGAAGAGGAGTCTGAGAGGAGACCTCATTGCTCTCTACAGCTCCCTGCAAGGAGGCTGGAGCCAGTTGGGGGTTGGGCTCCTCTGCCTAGTGTCAGGTGGTAGAAGGAGAGGAAATGTCCCAAAATTGTGCCAGAGGAGGTTTAAGTTGGAGATGAGGAAAAATTTCTGTGCTGCAAGAGTGGTCAGGGATTGGCAGAGGCTGCCCTGGGAGGTGGTGGAGTGCCCATGCCTGGAGGTATTCCAGAAAGGTGTGGCCATGGCACTTGGGACTATGGTTTGGTGGCAATGGTGGTGCTGGTTGAAGGTTGAACTGGATGATCTCAGAGGGTTTTGCCAACCCAAACAATTCTATCAGCCTGCAAACCCTCCTGGCTCCCCAGGAGTCAGAGGAGTACCAGAAGAGCTTTCAAACTGCAGGCAGGAGCTGTGGAGAGGAAGGTGCTGCACCTTTGGTGCTCTGAATTCCCAGTAATGTTCCTTGTCCTTTGTCCCAGGACATGCCAGGCACTGGCAGGCTGAAGCAGAAGGGACAAGGCCAGCCAGAGCTGCACAGAAAGGCTGCTCTGGGCAGCTGCCTGCAGCTGGCAGCCCTCTTCTAGTCAGGGTCTGAGACTTGGCCTGGCAGAGTTTGAAAGGGCTGAGCCAGGTGGGCAGGAGCTGCAGCTGGCAGCAGGATAGGTGCAACCTGAGCAGTCCCATGTGCTCCCACTGCCCTCGCTGGAGAACCCCAGGTGCTGCTCAACAGTGTGACAAACAGGACTGCAGAAGATCAGATCCCACAGCTTCTTGGACTCTTATCCCCAGCAGAATGTGGTAGGATGAGAGGAAATGGCCTCAGGTTGCACCAGAAAATGTTTAGGGTTGGACATTAGGGGGTACTGGTGGGCAGGAAGCTGGGCAGGAGCCAGCAGTTGGCACTGCCAGCCCAGAAGGCCAAGGGCAGCCTGGGCTGCATCCAAAGCAGCATGGGGAGAGGAGATACTGCCCCTCTGCTCTGCTCTGCTCTGCTCTGCTCTGCTCTGGGGAGACCTCACCTGCAGGGCTGGGGCCAGCTTGGGGCCCCAACACAGAAAGGACCTGGACCTTCTGGAGAGGGTCCAGAGGAGGCCACAGAGATGATCAGAGGCTGAAGAACCTCTGCTGTGGGGACAGGCTGGGAGAGTTGTTCAGCCTGGAGAAGAGAAGGATCCATGGAGACCTCAGAGCTGCATCTCAGTATCTGCAGGGGAGCTGCAGTCAGGCTGGGCAGGGACTGCTCAGAAGGGCTGAGGGCAATGGTTTGGAACTGGAGCAGGGCAGAGTTAGGTTGGTCATGAGAAGGAAATTCTGCACAGTGAGGGTGGTGAAACACTGCAACAGGTTGCCCAGGGAGGTGGTTGAGACTTTGTCCCTGGAGATGTTCAGGATCAGGCCTGATGTGACTCTGGGCAGCCTGCTCTAGCTGGAGCTGTCCCTGCCGAGTGCAGGGGGTTGGACAGGATGCCCTTGGAGGGTCCCTTCCAACCCATCCATGTCTGGGACACTCATCCTCCTGGCAGAGGGGTGGGGATGTGGGAAACTATATTCTTACCCTGAAAGGTTGGATTGGATGATCCATGAGGTCCCTTCCAGCCTGGCATTCTACGAATCGCTGGCTCTGTGGGGAGGAATTCCACCCAGCTGGATGGAGGGGAGCACTGCAGATGTTGCTCCCTGCTGCAGGAGGAAGCTGCAGGCAAGAAGGGTCCTTGCTGCTGGGCAGGGGCTGCCTGCTCTCTGCTTGCAGCCCACTTGGCCAACCCTGCCCTGGGTCAGGCCGGGGTGGCCAGGAGCCTGCTGAGGAGGTGTCTGCGGCCACAGCTGCGCCCCAGGCTGGCTGCTCCTGTGCCACGGGCTCGGCGCTCACGCTGTGGCCTCTGCCTAGGAGCACTCTGCTGCCTTGTCATCAGCCAATTCGATCCATCAGCTTCTTGACAGGCTGGGAGAATAAAAATAACCACCCATTCCTAAGTGCCTATTATGGCACTTTGAAAAATGCCTCCGCAGGCGAGCCTGAATTATTCCCAAAGTACTCATTTTTTAGAGCCGTTATTTTAATGTAATAAATTATTTGTGCTGAAGAGTAAAAGATTATCACTGCACCCTGATAGCTCTCTGCACAGCCAGGGGTGCAGGCCCCTGCCTCCCCTGGGGAGGGCTGTGCAGAGAGCTGTGGGGCTGTGGGGAGTGGAGGAGCTGTGGCAGCCACCTGGGAACCACTGCTGCTGGGCTCTGTGCTGGGGGGAGGCAGCAGGGGGAGGACGGTGGAGATGCTGCAGCTGCTTTAAAAAGCCCAAGGAACCCAGGGGACAGAGAGGTGGCCTGGCCTAAGGCAGCATCCTCTGGGTGAGGAAGGGTAGATGAGGGTGAGGAAGGACAGCCCAAGGTGACAGAAGACAGACATGAGTGAGGAAGGACAGACAAGGATGAGGAAGGACAGACAGGGTGAGGAAGGGCAGATGAGAGTGAGGAAGGACAGACAATGGTGAGGAAGGGCAGATGAGGGTGAGGAAAGACAGACAGGGTGAGGAAGGACAGACAGGGTGAGGAAGGACAGATGAGGGTGAGGAAGGGCAGATGAGAGTGAGGAAGGGCAGATGAGAGTGAGGAAGGGCAGATGAGGGTGAGGAAGGGCAGATGAGGGTGAGGAAGGGCAGATGAGGGTGAGGTAGGACAGACTTGAGTGAAGAAGGACAGCCAGGATGAGGAAGGACAGCGAGAGCTGCCCATGGAACAGTCCCCTCCTCACTGTCTGCAGAGAGGTTTTGCTGCTGCTGCAGCTGGGCTGAGGCAGGAACCTCCCAGAGAGCTGCACAAGACCCCTGGAGCTGGGGAGGGGCTCGGGAGGCTCCTCAGCAGCTGTCCCCAGCTCACAGGGACTGAGATGTGCCCCACACCTCCACCTGCCCAAGGGCAGGCAGCTGCTGGGCACTGGGCTGGGTTTGCTTGGGGTGCAGGGATGGGATCTGGTGGGATGGGGTGGGATGGAGTGGGGTGGACTGGGATGGATTAGGATGGGGTGGATTGAGGTGGGGTAGGGTGGAATGGGCAATAAAGTGGGATAGGATGGGGTGGGATGAGGTGGGGTAGTATGGGCGGAATAGGGAGTATAAAGTGGGGTGGGAAGAAATGAGATGGGGTAGAATGAGGTGGGATGAGGTGGGATAGGGTGGCATGAGGAGATAAAGTGGGATGGGGTAGGATGGAGTGGGATGAAATGGGACGGGGTGGAGTGGGGAGATAAAGTGGGATGGGGTAGAATGAGGTGGGATGGAGTGGGATAGAGTGGGATGGGGTGGAATGAGGTGGGGTAGGGTGGAATGGGGAAATAAAGTGGGATGGGGTAGGATAGAGTGGGATGAAATGGGATGGGGTGGAATGAGGTGGGATGGAGTGAGACAGAGTTGGATGGGTGGGATGGGGAGGTGAAGTGGGATGGGATAGGATGGAGTAGGCTGGGGTGAAATGAGAGGCACTAGGGTGGAATGGGATGGGGTGGAGTGAGATAGGGTAGAATGAGGTAGGATGAAATGGGATGGCAGGGGATAAATTGGGATGGGGTGAAGTAGGAGAGAATGGGTGGGACGGGGTGGGATGGGAGCTTTGCCAAGCCCAGCTCAGGCAGCAGGCACCTGCACAGCCCCAGGCAAGCTGCAGGCAGCAGCTGGTCAGGCTGAGCAAAGGGAGGAGGCTTCCCTTGCAGAGAAGCTCCCTTTGATGACAGACTGAGGGAACTGGGAATCCTTCATCTCCCAGCAACCAGGCAGCTGGGAGCACCCAGGCTGCTCCTCCTGCAGGTATCCTCAGCCAGCAGCAGCCTCACCCACACTGTCTTGCAGCTCTGGGTGCAGAAGAGCAGCCATGAGCAAGCCCCTGTGGAGGATGCCACCACAACCTGCTCTGTGAGGCAAAAACTGCTCCAAGAAGATGAGTTTTGGGGTTTGTTTTTATTTTAAGAGGGTATTTTCAGCATCTTTGGAACCTATTTTCTTCTTTCTTTTCTTTTCTTTTTTTTTTTTCATGATATTTTTAATACCTTTTATTTTTGGTCCCCCTTTTAAAACTGTTTTAGTTTAAGCTGAATCCCAAAATACTTCTTCAAAGCCTTATCTTGGGGTTGAGAAAAAAAAAATAGAAAAGAAAAATATGAAACCTTATTTTGGATGAACATTTTGGGTGAAGCCAAAAAAAAAATTATGTGGTTTTGGTTTATATTTTTGTGGATTTATTTATGGATACAAACAGGAGGAAGGCTCCAGCTCAGGGAATCACAGAATGGTTTAGGCTGGAAGGGACCTCAAAGCTCAGCCAGTTCCAACCCCCCTGCAATGGGGCAGGGACATCTCCCACCAGTACAGGTTGCTTAAGGTCTCATCCAGCTTGGCCTTGAACACCTCCAGGGAGGCTGTGGAGCACAGAAGACCTCCAGGGAGGTTGTGGAGTACAGAATCACCCAACGTGATCTTTGATCACGTTGGGTGATTCTGTACTCCACAACCTCCCTGGGCACCTTGTGCCAGTGTCTCACCACCCTCAGAGTGAAGAATTCTTCCTAATCCAGTCTAAATTTGCCCTATTCTAGATTAAAGTGGTTCCACCAGTTCATCAGTGGGAAGCCAGATCCCCAGAATCAGCTCTTGGGCTTCTTGAGAGCATGGCAAAGCTTCACAGTTGGAGATGTGGGCACACAGGGTAAGGGTGGTGCTGTGAGTGCAGCCTGAGCCATGCCACAGAGGGGGTTGTTGGTGTTCACTGCTGGTAAGGAGGTCCTGGTAGAGGAGCCTGATCATAGAATCACAGAATGGTAAATTTGGAAGGGACCTCAAAGCTCAGCCAGTTCCAACCCCCTGCCATAGGCAGGGACACCTCCCACTAGCACAGGGCACTCAAGGCCTCATCCAGCCTGGCCTTGAACACCTCCAGGGAGGGAGCAGCCACAAGCTCCCTGGGCAACCTGTGCCAGTGTCTCACCACCCTCACTGCAAACAACTTCCTCCTAACATCCACAATCAATCTCTCCTCTGACACTTCAAACACACTCCTCCTCCTCCTGTCATTCCCAGCCCTTGTCAGTAGTCCCTCCCCAGCCTTCCTGCAGCCCCCTTCAGACCCTGCAAGGCCACTCCAAGCTCTCCTGGAAGCCTTCTCCTCTCCAGGCTGCAGAGCCCCAACTCTCTCAGCCTGTCCTCACAGCAGAGCTGCTGCAGCCCTCTCAGCATCTTGGTGGCCTCCTCTGCACTGGCTCCAACACTTCCATGGCCTTCCTGTGCTGGGGGCTCCAGAACTGCACCCAGGACTCCAGAATACTCACACAGAATCATAGAATGGTTTGGCTGGGAAAGCTCTCCAAGATCATCCAGTCCAAGCATAAACCATGGCCACTAAACCATGTCCCACTGTTCCATGGCCACCTCCAGGCATGGGCACTCCACCACCTCCCTGGGCAGCCTCTGCCAATCCCTGACCACTCTTGCAGCAAACAAATTTTTCCTCAGCTCCAATCTAACCCTCCCCTGACACAATTTCAGGCCATTTCCTCTCCTTCCATCACCTGGTGCTGGAGATTCACCTGCAGGAGCTGGGTGGTGAGGCACAATTTCAGGCCTCTCCTGTCACCTGAGACTGGGAAGCAGAGCCCAACCCCCACTTCACTCCAGCTTCCTCTCAAGGAGCTGTGGAGAGCAATGAGCTCTGCCCTCAGCCTCCTCTGCTCCAGAGTGAACTCCTCCAGCTCCCTCAGCTGCTCCTCCCCAGCCTCCAGACTCTTCCCCAGACTATTTTCCCTTTGCTGGACCTTGTCCAGCCTCTCAATATCCTTCTTGGGGTGAGAGGCCCCAAACTGACCCCAGGATTTGAGATGTGACCTCACAGTGCTGAGCACAGGGACACTATCAGCTGCCCACCTCTAGCTCCAGTTGGCTCCAGCACAGTGTGGGCAGCAGCCACTGCCACCTCCCAGGGTTGCTCCATCCCTGCAAGATTCCCACATGTCCCTCATGAGCTTGTTCACAGATCCATGAGGGCTCTGGAGCCACTCTCCAACCATCCTCCCACCTCAAGGCTTGGAGCCCATCACGTCCCAGGGCTCTCCTCCCTGCCAGACCTCCCCTCCCCTCCTGCCTTGATTACAGGGTAGCCATTCAAATCATTTTAATGAGCTGAGCCTGCTGCTGTGAGGCACCAGTAACTATGGCAACTTCATTCAGAGGTGGCTGTGCATGGTGGCTGTGTCAGGGTTTGTGTTTCAGGGAGCTGATAGGAGGAGACAGCACAAGGTGGGTGTCCTTGGGGAATCTGAGCCTTGCTTGCACCAGGGGATTCCTCTGAAGCAGTGACAAGTGGCACTTTTAGGGGGGCACAGGTCCAAGGCAGACAAATGCCCTTTGGTCCAGGGACTCACTGCCCACAGTCCCAGGGGAGCTGCAGTGCTGGGGCTCTCCTCTCCATCACTCTGCCAACCACCACCTTAGCAAATAGGTCTTGAACCCAAGCAAAGAGCTTGGCCTCTGCTTTTGTCTGACTCCCTGAGAAAACAGTTTGCCACTGCAGGCTTCTCTGCAGCATTGCAGGGTCAGGCTCATGGTCCCACAGCCCATCCCTGCCCTATGCTGCCCATGTTTTACCACCCAGCCCTGCTGCTCACCTCTGCACAGCCAGGGCAGCCCCTAAGGCAGTCAGAGAAGTGAGAGAGTTTGTGTCTGCTGTGGATGAGGATCATGGAGAGCTGGAGCAGGAATGCCCACCTGGTAAATCACTGCCACTCCATTTGGGGCTGGCTTGGGCACTGCACTGGGCTCAAGGAGGAGTTAATTCTTCTGTTTGGGTGTCACTGACAGCTGTGAAACAGCTGCTGCAGAGCTCTTCAAAACTATGGAAGGACATGGAACTGTTGGAGCAGGTCCAGAGGAGGCTGAAAAGATGATCAGAGGCTGGAGAACCTCTCCTAGGGAGACAGGCTGGGAGAGCTGGGGCTCTGTAGCCTGAAGAGAAGGTTCCAGAGAGACCTTAGAGAGCCTGAAGGGGCTCCAGGAGAGCTGGGAAGGGACTTCTGACAAGACCTGGGAGTGCCAGGAGGAGGGACAATGGCTTTGAGCTGGGAGAGGGGAGAGTGAGAGTGGAGATGAGGAAGAAATTGTTGAGAGTGAGGGTGGTGAGACACTGGCACAGGTTTCCCAGGGAGGTTGTGGTTGGGATCAAAGATCCCATTCTGTGCTTCTGTGCTCCACAACTTCCCTGGACGTGTTCCAGGCCAGGCTGGATGAGGCCTTGAGCAAGCTGTGCTGGTGGGAGGTGTCCCTGCCCATGGCAGAGGGTTGGCACTGGATGAGCTTTCAGGTGCCTTCTAAACCAAAATCTCATGCTTGGAGCACAAGAAAACCCTCCCTGTGGGCACTGCACATTGAGGACTACTCAACTTCAACCTGACAGAAAATAAGCAAGAAGAGAAATGTTCTCAGCATCTTTTCAGTGGTGTCCTGTGGCAGGACAAGGGGCAGTGGACAGAAAGTGGAACCCAGGAAGTTAGAATCATAGAATGGGAAGGTTGGAAGGGACCTCAAGGATCAGCCAGTTCCAGCCCCCTGCCATAGGCAGGGACACCTCCCACTAGCACAGGTCACTCAAGGCCTCATCCAACCTGGCCTTGAACACCTCCAGGGAGGTTGTGGAGCACAGAAGACCTGCAGGGAGGTTGTGGAGCACAGAATCACCCAACGTGATCAAAGATCACGTTGGGTGATTCTGTGCTCCACAACCTCCCTGGGCAACCTGTGCCAGTGTCTCACCACCCTCACTGCAAACAACTTCCTCCTAACATCCACTTTCAATCTCCCCTCTGACACTTCAAACCCATTCCCCTTGTCCTGCCATTCCCAGACCTTGTCAATAGTCCCTCCCCAGCCTTCCTGCAGCCCCCTTCACATCCTGCAAGGCCACTCCAAGCTCTCCTGGAAGCCTTCTCCTCTCCAGGCTGCACAGCCCCAACTCTCTCAGCCTGTCCTCACAGCAGAGCTGCTGCAGCCCTCTCAGCATCTTGGTGGCCTCCTCTGCACTGGCTCCAACACTTCCATGGCCTTCCTGTGCTGGGGGCTCCACAACTGCACCCAGGGCTGCAGGTGGGCTCTGAGGAGAGCAGAGCCAAGGGGCACAATCCCCTCCCTTGCCCTGCTGCCCACACTGCTCTTGCTGCAGCCCAGCACACAGTTGCTGTCTGGGCTGCACTCACACTGCAGCCTCAGCTTGAGCTTTTCCTCACCCCAGACTCCAAGGTCCTTTTCCTCAGGGCTGCTCTCAGCCATTCCCCACCCAGCCTGGAGCTGTGCTTGGCATTGTGCCCACCCAAGTTCCACCACAACCTGAGGAAAAACTTTGTGTTAGGATGGCAGATCCCTGGAGCAGGCTGCCCAGAGGGGTTGTGGAGTCTCCTGTGGAGACTTTCAACACCCACCTGGATGTGTTCCTGTGTGCCCTCCCCTGGGTGATGCTGCTCTAGCAGAGGGGTTGGACTGGATGATCTCCAGAAGTCACTTCCCAACCCTAAAGTTCTGTTATTCTCCATCCCTGAATCTGAGGTTATTTTCCTGCTCAGGTTAGAGCTATTCCTGACTTTCTCTCGTTGTCCATTTTAATAAATCCATCAAGGATCTCAGTTCCTGGGAATGCAGCAGAGGAGGGGCACAGAGATGAGGAGTCAGGATGGAAGCAGAGTAGGAATTCTGGGATTAATTGTTTTGTTATTTTGGTTTTGTTTTTTTTTCCCACTGGAAAATGCTGACTTGTTCAAAACTGCCTCTTGTTTTAAGAGAAGGTTGGCTTTGATTAATTTGTTGAGTCAGGAAAAAAAGAAAAAAAAAAAAAAGTAACATTGGAAGTGGAAGGAGTTAAGAATTTGTCCAAATGAAGAAGTGTTTTGACATTCCCATGGGAGAAAAAAAAAAGATTCCTCTGTTTTGCAGTTCAGCTGACCTCTTGCTTTGAAATTTCAGCTAATTCTAATTAAACATCTCAAAAAGACAAATCAGCTCAAATCACAGAATCACAGAACCTTAGAGGTTGGAAGGGACCTCCAGAGATCATCCAGTCCCACTCCCCTGCCAGAGCAGCACCACCCAGGGCAGGCTGCACAGGAATGCATCCAGGTGGGTTTGGAAAGTCAGTGGGACAGAGTGCAGCGATGTACACAGATGTGAGCTGCACAGCTGGAGACCAGGCAGATGTTGTTATTCTGGGTCAACCCAGCCCTGGTGCTGGCAGAAAACTCTGTTCTTTTCTCTTTTTTGATGCCTTGGCAGAAAAATCAATTTCTAGGTTTTGAAGAGAGAGTTCAGACAAAGGCTTTGCCTCAGACTTCTCCAAAGAGCAGAGGGGCAGAAGCCTTTAATGACTGCAGCACTCCTGTGGTTTGCAGAGCCATAAGCTGCTTCTCACCCAGGCAAAGCCAGGGCAAGATGAAGCTGTCTCCTTGCAAGCCCCATCCACATTGCTTGGTCAACCAGGCTGCCCCTGGGCATGGGAGAGCTCATCTCATGGAACCATGGAATTGTGTTGCCTGGCCTCAGATCTTCAAAGCTTATGTGGGCTGCAAGATATTAATTCCCCAAGCCCACACCTCTGCTGTGCAATTCCTGCCATGAATTTTCAGGTGTGTACCTGGTTTAAAGGTTCAGTTCTTGCTGCTCTGATCCCATCTTAGGGCTTACACCAAACTGGGAGGAGTTGGTACCACCCTGCAGCTCCTGACACACCAGCAGGAGAAACCTGCTTCAAGGAATATCACCAAACCTCCTCCCCATGTTTCACTCACAGAACCCCAGAGTCCCAGCAGGGTGTGGTTGGAAGGGACTTCTGGAGATCATCCACTGCAAGCCCCTGCTAAAGAAGGGGCACCCACAGGAGCTTGCCCAGGATAGCAATGGCTGTGGGGGTTGGCATCTCTCCAGAGCAGACTCCAAAACCTCTCTGGGCAGCCTGCTCCAGCCCTCCAACACCCTCACACCAAGGAACTTTCTCCTGATGTTCAGATGGAACCTCCTGGCTTCCAGTTTGTGCCCTCTGCCCCTCGTCCTCTCCCTGGGCACCACTGACAAGAGTCTGGCCCCAGCCTCTTGCCCCCCACCTTTAGCTCTTGCTGAGCATTGCTCAGCTGCCCTCTGGGGCTGCTCTTCTGCAGGCTCTCAGCCCCAGGGCTCTCAGCCTTTGCTCCTCACAGAGCTGCTCCAGGCCCCTCAGCACCTTCATAGCATCTACTGGTTTCTCTCCAGCAGTTCCCTGTCTCTCTTGAACTGGGGAGCCCAGAACTGGACCCAGGGCTCCAGATGTGGTGTTGCTAGTGCAGAGTAAAGGAGTAGGAGAACCTCCCTTAACCTGCTGGCCACACTCCTCCTAATGCTCCCCAGGAGCCCATTGGCTTTGCTGGCCACAAGGACCACAGGTCCTGCATGGCTGGACGCACACCCTGGACACACAGACAGCCTCTGGCAGAGAGTGCCAGGAGCCAGGACACAGCTGATCACTCCTGATGTGCTTCCAGTGGGAGGTGAGAGGAGAACCTGCTCTGTCCCTCTTCTGTCTTTGAAGCCCAGAGGATACCAAGGACACAGCCCACCCTGTGCAGAGGACACAGCCCATGTGGAGCCTGAGCACTGCCTTCAGTCTGGGGCTCCCCAGTTTCAGAGGGACAGGGACCTGCAGGAGAGAGTCCAAGGGAGGGCTGTGAGGATGCTGAGGGGACTGAGCACTGCCTGGGGAGGAGAGGCTGAGGGACCTGGTCTGTGCAGTCTGCAGAAGAGAAGACTGAGAGGGGATTGAATCAATGTTTAGAACTCTCTGAGGGCTGGGGTCAGGAGGGGGGGACAGGCTCTGCTCACTGCTGCCTGGGCTAGGCCAAGGAGCAATGGATGGAAGCTGCTGCACAGGAGGTTGCAGCTCAACACCAGGGGCAACTTCTTGCCTGGAAGGGTCCCAGAGGCCTGGCACAGGCTACCCAGAGAGGCTGTGGAGCCTCCTTCTGTGGAGCCTTTTCAGGCCTGTCTGGATGTGTTCTGTGTGCCCTGAGCTGCATTGTCTGCTCCTGCTCTGGCAGGTGGCTTGGACCTGGTGATCAGTTTGGGTCCCTTCCAACCCCTGACATCTGTGATCTGTGATCCTGTGACCCAGGCCAGTGTGAGGCTGCCTCCCAGCCCAGCAGGGATGGGCAGCTCCTGGCAGGGCTCTCCTGGGGTGCTGAGCTGTGGCAGCTGTAATTACAGAGCTACCTCAGCCCACATGCCCAGCAGTGGCACAGAGGTGCTGCAGGACCTCTCTGTCTACTGCTCTCCTTTTCTCTTTCCTCCTCTCTGTTTATTTCTTCCCCTTGCACTGTGCAGGAGCTGGAAATAGCAGCTGCTGGAAAACACAATTTTTGGTTTGATTCTCCCCAGAATATCTCCATCACCTCCTGAATATATACATATAGATTCTTTTTGCAATGAATGCTGATAATGATGATTTTTACCTGCATTAACAACCTGCAGCAACTCAGCCAATAAATACATAACCCCCCCCCAAAAAAAAAAACCAAACAAAAACCAATCCCAAACCAACCAAATATTGTAGATTTAATTATTTTTATTTTTTTTTAACGAGCAACAAGCATCCAGCAGGGGTAGATCTTCTCTCTTTGCCCTTTCTAAAAGGCACCAGCACTAAATTTCTACATTAATTAGAACAATGCTCCTCCTAAGGAAAGAATTCATTTGCCTGCTGTCATCATCTGGCTGCCTTCAGAAATCACAGCTGATGGCTGTGGAGGAGGGGCTGGGCTCAGGCTTTGCAGGAGGCAACTCAGAGTTTCCAAGGGGCCTCAGCAATTGGGAAGCCACATCCAGAGGAGGTGTGAAGTGATGATGCTGCTGAGGAGCACATGGCAGTGCCAGGCTCTGCCTCCTTGGGCAATCTGCCTCTGGGAGTCCTGGAAACCTTCCTGACCCTCTGCAGCCTGGCTCTGCTTCCAGGAGAGGGAATTGTGAGCCAGGGCCAGGGGTGGAGAGGGGAAAATGATGCTGCTGAGAAGTGCTTCCAGAGCATGTTAGCCACAGAGGCCCAGCAGCACAGAGTCACAGCAACATGCAGGCTGGCACAGCCCCTCAGGAGCACCAAGCCCAACCCAGAACCCTGCTCTGCAAGAGCCACCTTAAACCATAGCCCCAAGCACCACAGCCAAACCAGCCTGAAACACAGCCAGGCTTGGGGACTCCACCACCTCCCTGGGCAGCTCAGTCCAGTCCCTGACCACTCTCTATGTGCAAAACCTTTTCCTAATGTCCAATCTAAGCCTCCCCAGGCTCAGCTTGAGGCCATTCCCCCTTGTTCTGTCTCCAGTTCCCTGTGAGTAGAGCCCAGC
>VWZE01002799.1:0-46942 GCA_013396675.1 Eubucco bourcierii
TGCACTCCATTCCTCTGTCCATGTCACTGACAAAAGGGCTACTGAGCAGCTCATCCCTCTCCTGCCTGCTAGCACCTTTCCAATCTCCTAGGTCTCACCGTGCCTTCCTCCAAGCCATCCCACAGGTTGGAGCAGCAGGGCTGAAGGGCCACCGGAAGTTCTCCAGCCCTACACGTCCCTGTTGAGCACTGCCCCCCTCCCATCAAGCATCTCCAATTGTTTTCCTGCCCCTCAGCGAGGTGCGGGCTCAAACGTTTCGTCGCCTGTGCCGCACAGCCCTCGCCACCTCCTGGCGCTAAACCCATTCAACGTGCATGTGCTCTTTTATTCAGCTAACAAGTTCATTCCTTTGTCAGGTGCAGCCTCACATCAGAGGGCTGTGCTGAGGCGGATGGGTGGGGGATTCACGGCTCTGACAGGTTCCTCCTCCCAACAGCTACTCATTTCTGCAGTCCCCCCACACACACACACACACGCGTTTGGCATCCCCGCAGCAGAGCGAGCCTGCATTGCCCTCCTGCGGCCGCCTGCCCCGGCCCACAGCCCCCACATTAATCATAGCAGCAGGAGTGTAAAATTCAATTTTACCTCTCCATTCATTCTGAGATGAGTTGAAGGCCGGCCTTGTACATATAAACCACACTTTACTTCATCAGAGACCTGGTAACAAATGGAGTGTCTTCTTCGGGGAGTTTAACCATCAAAAAGCCCCGTGCCGTTTAATTCCACGCGTGCCTAGGGTCAGAGCAGGAGCTCTTGGCATCAGCAAATGCTTCAGCCCTCAGCTGTGCAGTAAACTATGTTTTAGAGATTGTTCCTCAATACAAAATGATCAGTCCATTTATCTGCTAAAGCAGCCTGTCTCTTTGTTCAGTCTCCCAATATTTTTTCCACTGACCTGATCTGGACAATAAACCAAAGTCGTCTTAAGATATTCACCATTCAATTTGTTACTTGAGTGCCCCCGAGCCTGCCTGTCCCTGCTGTCAGCAGTGTAGGCTCCCCAGCCTTCACCATTAACCCCAGTGCCTGTGCCAGACTCCCCTGACCCCAGGTCTGGACACATGCAGCAGCATTGCCTGCCCTGTCCGTCTCACAAGGATGGACTCACAGCTGCAGTACCTGCACAGCCCCAGCCATGTCCCAAAGCCCTAGAGAGGTCATTTTGCCCCATGTGCCTCTCACTATGAGTACACAAACCACACTTGTACAAGGATTTGGGTCTCTGCTCTCTGGGATGCTGCTGGCAGAGAGGCAGCCACACTCCTTCCCTCAAGCTGATGTGATGTTGGTTATCTTTCACAAGAGGTAACTGATCTCTACTCAGAGGGTGCAGCATGCCCCTCCCCTCCCCATCCCCTTTTTTTCACCCTTGGGTTCTCTTCTGGGCCTGGTGAGTTTTATCACTTACAACTTTTTTTTTTTTTTTTTATGATGCTGAGAGGAGCTGGAGTATCTCTCTGAGAAGGAAAGGCTGAGAGCCCTGGGACTGTTAGCCTGGAGAAGAGCAGCCTGGGAGGGGAGCTTCTGAATGCTTAGCAAGAGCTAGAGGGCAAGGGTCAAGAAGATGGGGCCAGACTCTCTTCAGTGGTATCCAGCAACAGAACAGAGGTAGCAGGCACAAACCTGAACATAGAAAGCTCCATCTAAACGTGAGAAGGAATTTCATTATTTTGAGGGTGGTGAAGCACTGGGAACAGGCTGTCCAGAAAGGTGGTGGAGTCTTCTTCTCTGGAGTCATTCATAGTACACCTGGACACCATTCTGTGTAACCTGCCTTAGGTGGTGCTGCTGTGGCAGGACAATTGGACTAGATGATCCCCAGAGGTCTTTTCCAAGCCTCCACATTCAATGATTCTGTGACTGAAGAGGGTTTTGAAGCCACACCACACTCATCCAAAGCAGGAATTTGCTGCCCATCTATCTCAGCTGATAGTTCTAACTTTGACTCTCTGCAGCAGAGTGTGGTTCTGAGGTGCCAAGAGCTAAAGCCAGGAGCTCAGCATCCATACCACTCTTTGCACACTGGTTAGCAAAGGTCAGTGAAGTGGTGTAACCATGTCCATCTCCCTCAGGAGGACAGGAACTCATGCACAGCTGAATCACTGTTGGTCATCAGCATCCCCCTGGAGTCTGACTTCTGGGTTTCCAGTTTTGGAATTTGTTCATCTATGCCTACATCCCCTTAGAGAAGGCTTTTAGAAACTCAGCTCTATCACACCTTTCAAAAAACCTGTTAGAGCTGAGCTCCCACCAGGACTACCACTTCAGACTTTCCTTTCCTTGGCTGTCTTGGGTGAGTTCCCCACTAAGCAGACCATGAACCTTATCCTTTGGCATCGACAGTCCCTTTGCACTGCGTGGAAGATCAGACATCTACACAATGCTGTGGTGTCCACTGCAGGAGCCAGAAGTAGGATCTCACAGATCCCTGACTCACACCCAGAGCCCTTTAATGCATGTAGCTGTAAATAACTAACATCAGTTTACACTACACCAATGGAAGGATTTAATCTCCAAAGGTGTTAAAAGAGTTTCCAAACCACTGACCCACACTTGCTACTCAGACAAGAAGGTGCCCAGAAAGGCTGCTCCTTATAATCATTAATTTTGATTCACTTGCTATTTTTCATTACCTGGTGGCCATGTGTTGCTCCACTTAGGAGGTCCCCATTGCCTTGTCAGCATCATGTAAGCACCAAGATTTTAACAGCAACCTGCTGGTAGCAGAAGTTTTCTCAATACTTCCCACACCTTGATTGTGTCACAGCAAGACTTCAGCCAGAGCAGCATGGGCACACCAAGCAAACCAAGCCTCAGGAGTAGCACTTTCATTTAGGTACCAGGGACCAGGGATTTGGAGGCCTGCAAACCTGCAGGGGACAGTCTGGAGAGATGAAGCTTAAAGAGCTGAGTAGTTGCAGAAGGCACCACAACCTTAAGCTGGTGCTTTGTGGGTTTTGTTTCTCTTGTTTTAAAGTTTTCATTTAAAAGGTTTAGATAATTATTTTTTTTCCCCCAAGGAAGATTCTAAACTTTAATCTATGCTTCAAAGTCTCACTCTGCTCCTATTGATAATTTTCAAATATATTGGGAGGGGGAGCAGCCCTCACTTGCTCATGTGCATCCTTCTGCAGTGGAAAAGCATGGGAAGGAGACATGGCAAACTGCTTTCTGTCATATGGTAGGAGAAGGGAGAGGTGGAAGATTCACTTTCCCTACTACCTTTCCCCCGGTAACCACACAGGTGTAATTAGAGGAGCATAAGTGACATAAAAAAACCTAAGAAAGAAATTGGAGCGAAAGAAAAAAAATGCACCTCAAATCAAGCAAGCAAAGCAAAGAGATCAGTCAGCATGGAGAAACATGAGATGTCAGCAGTCTGCTCACTCCAGGTTTGGAAAGAGCTTTTGTCAGCCAGCTTTGGCAAGAAAACTCCAAAGGCTCAAACCCACTTGCCAAAACAATTTTTGCCTTCCAGAAAGCATCATGGCTGTGGGTGTCAATATATTTGACAGATGTTGCAGTCTCCCACTACTGCAGGAGATAAAATTTCACCCATATTTACACTTCAGCAAAATGAACTACGACTGAGTTTATCCAACAGCAGCACAATTCAGTGCTCTCTGCCTCCAACCAAACACTCATCCTGGAACAAAATGCTGGAGGGAGGAGGTGGATACATGTTGGTTGGCTTCTAACTTTTGTAAAAACACACAAACCACCCTGCTCTGAAGTAGTCTGCAGTATCCCTGGATTTCTGGATGGTGTTTCTCCCTGAGAACACACCTTGGGAAGGCCTCACACTGTGCCCACTTACATGGCTCTGCTGGTGCTATCAACATGGCTTTGTCCTGACTGAAGCTCTGTCAGTCTCCAGTCTCAGCTCAATTCCTCTTGCCCTGTACCTCAAAGGTAATAAAGCCTAAATTACCTGACTTGCCAGAAAATGTTGCTTGCTTAGGTACAAGGGCTCCCAGACAGTTTCCAAAGCCTAACAAGAACTCCACTCAAATGACTGAGGTCTGAGTAGTAGGTTCCCATGTATTTCAGCTTTCCTAGTCTCTGAGATCTCCTCCTGCCACACATCTTCCCTCTAAATTTCACCCCTCAAACTGACAAGACATCTTTAAAGGGCTTGCAATGACAGGACAAGGGCTGATGAGTTTAAACTGGCAAAGGGGAGACTGAAACTGGTTTTTAGGAGGAAGTTGTTTGCAGTGAGGGTGGTGAGACACTGGAACAGGTTGCCCAGGAAGGTTGTGGCTGCTCCCTCCCTGGAGGTGTTCAAAGCCAGCTTGGCGGAGGTCTTGAATGACCTGTAGTAGAGAGAGGTGTCCCTGCCTATGGCAGGGGGTTGGAAGTGGATGGTCTTTGAGGTCCCTTCCAACCTTACCGTTCTATGAAATACATTAAAAAGGACTTGGCAAAAAAGAGACAAGAATTAGGGTGAAGTTTTTTTTACAATGAGGGTGGTAGAACAGTGAAATAGGTTATCCAGGGAAGTCTCATCCCTGGAAATATTCGAGGCAGGCTTGAGAGGGCTCTGAGCAACCTGCTCTAGCTAAAGATGTTCCTGCTCACTGCAGGGGTGTGGGACTAAATGAGATTTAGAGGTCCCTTCCAACCAAGTACATTCTGTGATCTATATAAAGCTTTGAGATGCAGAACAGCAGGAGGACATGGAGCAGACCCAGAGCAGCAGCTGTTCTTCCCAACCATGCACCTGCAGCTCTCCTCTCACCTTCACTTGGATCTTAAAGGTATCTTCCAACCAAAATGATGACACAGTTCTAGACCAAGTTACTCAGAACCCTATCCAACCTAGCCTGGAATGGTTGCAGGGATGGGGGAATCTACCAACTCTCTGGGCAACCTGGGCCAGTGTTTTGCCACCCTCAGCATCACAATTTCTTCCTTGCTGTGCCCAGCATCCGCCTAAGGATCTGCAAAGAGCCCTCCTGGCTGGCCTGAGAGTTCCCAGTGGCCATCAGTATTTCATGTCTCAGGCTGTGTTTACACCTTGGTCACTGCCACCAGTGACTGTGTCCACAGGCAGCTGGACCAGTCCTGCCTCCCCCTCCCCTCCCTGTGGCCACCTCTGAAATCATGGTGGGCACCTGTAAAAGCCAGACACAACAGCTGTTAGTGGCACCACCCTCTCACCCTGCACACTGCTGTGCCTCCAGCTACAGCTCATGGTTCCAAATGTCATTTTTATGTCTCTGAGTACGACTGAAAGAACCTCTGCGGAATTTATCGGTTGAGCTTTTGGGAGCATTTCGTTCGCTCTTAAATCAGCAGGGCACAGCACTCCAGGTGCTCTCATTCGCCTCTGCACTCAGTTTATTCCACAGCCATCAGGAGTTTTTTCCCTTTACCCTTCCTCATCCCACTTAGCACTGAACTAATTTAAAGCTAACACTGGAAAACAAGACAAACGCTTACGAACTGACCAATAATTTGCTTCCCAAGACGCTGCTTCTTAAAATCGCTGCCTGCCATCTACTGGCTCCTGCCTCAAAATGCAGCCAGTTTTCACAGTCTCACAGTCTCACCAAGGTTGGAAGAGACCTCAAAGATCAAGTCCAACCTGTTATCACAGACCTCAAGACTAGACCACGGCACCAAGTGCCACGTCTAAACACGCCTTGAACACCTCCAGGGACGGTGACTCCACCACCTCCCTGGGCAGCCCATTCCAGCAGTCAGTGACTCTCTCAGTTAAGAACTTTCTCCTCACCTCCAGCCTAAACTTCCCCTGGCACAGCTTCAGACTGTGTCCTCTTGTTCTGCTGCTGCTTGCCCGAGAGAAGAAAGCAACCTCCTCCTGGCCACAACCACCCTTCAGGTAGTTGCAGACAGCAAGAAGGTCTCCCCTGAGCCTCCTCTTCTCCAGGCTAACCAATCCCAGCTCCCTCAGCCTCTCTCCATAGGGCTGTGCTCGAGGCCTCTCACCAGCCTCGTTGCCCTTCTCTGGACACACTCAAGCACCTCAATGTCCTTCTTCAATTGAGGGGCCCAGAACTGGACACAGGACTCAAGGTGTGGCCTAAGCAGTGCAGAGTCCAGGGGGAGAATGACCTCCCTGCTCCTGTTGGCCACACTATTGCTGATGCAGGCCAGGATGCCATTGGCCTTCTTGGCCACCTTGGCCACCACTCTTTTTTAAGTCAAAAAAGAACATCTCTAGGGAAGTTTACAGAGAAAGTTATTCATTGACAGAAGAAAAACTCTGGACAAGCTCTCAAGACAAAAGTTCTGCAAGTCTGAAAGGAGGTGTTTTGTTTTTTTTTTTCATAAACTGCATATTGCAACTTGCATTTGTAAAGTCCCAGCAGAGGAACTGACTCTAAAAGCTGAGTTTTATTGTTGACTTCCTTTGCCAACTGTTGACAGCCAGCTAACTTGAGAGAGAACAATAAAAATATAGGAAATTACAGTAATAAACACTGGTTCCAAGTTGCATTCAATTGAATGAGTCTAAACTGATGAGACAGCCCAGCAAGAGACTCTTAGCAGAGTGACCAGGATGACAACACTTTCCTCTGCACATTGATGCTCCCAAGTGAGGGGGCCCTGGAGGGCTGGTGGAGAAAACAGATACAGCTGATTTCCTTGGTAGAGAGCAGCTGAAACACTAGGAAGGATTTTGAGAACTAGGGGGGAACTGCCTGTCAGGGATGCTGTGTTGTGCAGGTGATTTTCACCTCCAGCAAGCCCAAGCCCAGGCTCCCATGACCTCCACAGCAGTGTGGCCATTGTGCCTGTGCTCCTACACCAGTCCAACAAGTAGTCAAGAACTCGACTCCAGGACTGCTCACCAGGGGTTTTATCACAAAAGCCACACAAAGGGGACAAGCACAGCAGTTCTGGTTCAGCTAATCAATTCCCAGTCTGAGCATCTAGAAGTTCAGTTTCCCACCAACCAGGCCAGCAGCTCAGCAGCCACCTGCTCAGCAGCACTCTCAGTAAACAAGCAAAGCACTGCTGTGAGTCACCGTGGGAACCAATGATGAAGAAACCCTGCACCTACCTGCACCTTCCCTGCAGAGACCTCACTGCGTCTTGGCTCTTTTCTCTTCCTCCTTCCCTACAACCAAGATTCCCAATGGAATCAAGAGCCCAGCCCTGCCTTGTAACCACAAGTGTAACTGCAGAATACAGCTGGAATTATGGATCATAGAAGCATAGAATTGTGAGGTTGGAAGGGACCTCAAAGATCGTCCACTTCCAACCCCATGCCATAGGCAGGGACACCTCCCACTAGCACAGGTCACTCAAGGCCTCGTCCATCCTGGCCTTGAACACCTCCAGGGAGGGAGCAGCCACAACCTCCCTGGGCAACCTGTGCCAATGTCTCATCACCCTCACTGCAGAGAACTTCCTCCTAACACTCAGTCTAAATCTCCCCTCTGCCAGTTCAAACCCATTGTCCCTTGTCCTGTCATTGCAAGACCTTGTCAATAGTCCCTCCCCAGCCTTCCTGTAGCCCCCTTCAGATACTGGAAGGCTACTCTAAGGTCTCCTGGAAGCCTTCTCTTCTCCAGGTCTAGTGCTTTACAGCCCTGCCATCCCCCACGCAGAGATGCTGCTCAAACATCCTCCCCACCTCAACATCTCTACCCTGTTTTCCCATTTGCTGGAAGAAGAGACTATTCCCTGTTGGCACATGTCCAGGAGCCAGAAAAGATCTGACACACTCCATCTAGAATGAGTCACTGCTATCTGGTGCTGGCAAGCTGCTTATTTTTCTTTAAAGACTCATGCCACACAACTTGACACTTTCACTGAGCCTTTCACTTTGTCTATAATATGTTTTTTTGTCACACATGGATAAAATGAAATCAGCTTAAAAATTCCATCACAACATCCTCAGAACTGGCAGAGTGGCCATCCACTGACAGTTCCTCACAATTCACACCAGCACAGCACAACAGCCCAGTGCACTGGGAAACTCTTTCTCGCTTGTTCCCAGCAATATGACAAGGACCAGTGAGTACAAACTGGAATCCAGGAGGTTCCACATGAACAGGAGGAAAAGCTTCTCTCCTGTGAATGTGCCAGAGCCTGGAGCAGACAGCCCAGAGAGGTTTTGGAGATTCCAGACTCACCTGGACACTGTGATCCTGAGCAACCTGCTCTGGGTGATCCTGCTTGAGCAGGGCAGTTGGATTGGATGATCTGCAGAGATCCCTTCCAACCCCCACCATGCTGGGATTCTGTGAAACCACCACTCCTCAGGCCAAAGTGATGCATTCTCAAGCTTCCTTGATTCAATGGTTTTATTTTTCCTAAGAATACTTCCAGAGGACAGAGAGACATGGACATTTTACAAGGATTCATATTCAGCTCTTTCTCCAATCCTTTAAGAGGAAAAAAAAAAAAACAAACCTGCAGAGTGAATCTTTTTCAAAAGTGCCAACACTGCTCTCAGCTCTGGCTAGGAGACAGTCCCTGCCCCAAAGAGCTTCCACTCTAAGAGAAAAAGTAACACAAAGGGGAGGTTCAGCAGGAAAACAAGGAAGGTGACATGGTTTGTCAAGCTGCTGGTGCCATACATGGGGACTGGTACATCTGTTTGTGCTGGCAGTCAGTACCCGGACACAGGATAGACCACACACTGCATGTGACAGAACATGTTCTCCCTGCAGGTGTTTGGAAGGGAGAAGATAAAGAAGCTCTCAAGAAAGTGTCCAAGGCAGTCTTGTGATGAGGAAGGCATTTGTTTGCTGTAGAAAGTTTGGCCTATTTACATCCCTTTCTTTTTTTTTTTTTTTTTTTTTTTAATTCTTGAAGAAAATAAAAATATAGTTAATATGTGAAAATCATTCATTAAGTCAGCTGCTTTACAAAAATAAAATCTTCCAACAATGTTTCTAAAATAAATATCAATAGGGTTGGAAAAAAAAAAAAAATATGTGCCCAAGCTATCCTGGGAAAACCAAGTTCCTTACTGGAAAGTAGCCTTGGAGTCCCAATCAAAGCAGGAACTGCACACAACACTCTTCTCACAGCAACACATGAAGAGGAGTCCCAAGCAGCAAAGAGACTCTCAATAAAGAAAGATAAAGGATTGTGTTCCTTATAGGAATGTACAGAACATTTGCATCTTTGCTGAATGACAGAGGCTAAACCAGAGTGTTGCATGCCATAGCCCTGCTGAAATGTTCTGGTGCTTCCAGCAGGGAGGGGCTAACAACCTCTGGCAGGAACAGGGATAAAACAAAAGCAAAGCCCCACTTGTAAACGTGACTGTTTGTGAACATCTGTGTGTATTTCCCTGACTGAGCAAATAAAATATTCCTTCTGAAAAAATGTTGAGCTACTCTTCCTCTCCCTCCTCAAACAGCAACTCTCAGGTGGAAGTGAGACGTTTTAACACAGAGCTGCTTACAGAAGGACTGTTACAGCCCAGGGAGCCAGGGGCAGCTTGGTCCCAGGCAGGAGACTCTCACTGCTTGGCAGCACCAGCTGCACTAGTTTAGGATGGTCCAACTTAAAGTTTCCATGGCAGCCCCTCACATTCCAAGGGCTAGTTCAGTGTCTGAGCTCCTGCTGGCAGGAGTCAGTCTCAGTTTGGCCGGTAGTAGTCACAGTGCTCTAGGTAACAGGAGGCAGGGTACCCTATTCCCCACTCTCATAAGGCAGCCATACCACACCAGGAAATCAGTTTCCTTCTTGAAGGTTTCAGGTTTTGGTGATCCTGTATGTCCTCTTACTGATTGAACTCTTTTTCTTTTGGGTTTTTTCTCCCCTACCTATTTAAAAGGAGCAACATGCCCAGATTAACAACAGTGGTCAAGTAGGCAAAGAATAAAATGTCCACGATGCAAGCTCTACATAGGTTTACAATGTACTTGGTCATGCACCCCTACAGATCCTGGCAGGCATTTAAACATCTACACTGATGTAAGATCAAACTGCTAATGAACTGACTGCTGAATGGACTGTAGCCAGCTTGGAATCACTGGTAGGTTCTGCAGCTAATGTCACAAGACTGAAGTCAAGTCGAATCAGTGGTCATCTACTTTAGCTCTTTTTGCTTTCAAAGAAAGATGCTGCAAGAAAAGAAAAAATGTTTAGCATGTACACAAACAGAAGAATACTCAGCTACAAAGCTTCCAGGCTATCCCAAATCAAATAGATTCTTATACAAATATCAAAGACCACCCTGCCCAAGATCTGCTTGTTACTGAGACAGCTAAAATAAATCTACGGACACAACACCACACATATCCCAAAGTGATATTCTGGTTTGGTATGAAATATCATCTTCTAGCACATCTGTGATCAGCGCAAGCAGAGAAACAATCTCCCACTGGAAGCAAGCTGCCAGCTTGCAAAGATGCACAGAAAGGGACATGTGCTCCCAACAACATGCACAAACACAAGGAGTGAGTACACGGAGTATAAGATTTTCACTGGTTCAGTTTTGGGGCCCTCACTCCAAGAAAGACATCAAGGTCCTAGAGTGGGACCAGAGAAGGGCAACAAAGCTGGTGAAAAGTCTGGAGAATAGATCTGGTGAGGAGCAGCTGAGGGAACTGTTTTGGTTTTATTTTAGCCTGGAGAAAAGAAGGTTGAAGGGAGACCTCATTGCTCTCTACAATTCCCTGAAAGCAGGTTGGAGCCAGGTGGGGGTTGGTTGGTCTCTTCTGCCCAGTAACAAATGACAGGATGAGAGAAAATGGCCTTAAGTCATATCAGAGAAAGTTTAGGTTGGACATTAGAAGAAACTCCTTTGCTTAAAGGGTTCTCAATCACTGGACCAGGCTCCTCAGGGAGCTGGTTGAATCCCCATCCCTGGAGGAGTTTAAAAGATGCAGAGATGTGGTGCTGAGGGACATAGTTTAGCATCAGCCTTGGCAGAGTTGGACTTGCTGATCTTAAAGGTCTCTTCCAGCAGAAGTAATTCTATGATTCAATGATATGATTTGATTCACAGAATACCTGCAACAGTAGTAGTATTACTTTGAAAAACACAGCCAGCTAGGTAGTTCTATTCCAGAGAAGCCTTCTACACTTTCAGAAAGTAGCTCAGGTGTTGCCTGAACAAGTCAGAGTCACATCCCCAATACAACCTACCTAAAGGAAAACCTCAGCCCAAAATTGGCCCTGTGGAGAGGTCATAAGATAATAAGATGTTGTATTATGTATGGGATGTTACAATATGTAAATATGAGATGCCAGGAGCAGATCTGATGCAAGTGAAACATCAGCTCATCTCCTTTTCACATCATACCTGCAGACTGCCCAACAGCAGCTTTCGTTACATGCCTTGAAAGTAAGAAAGGCAGAAAATATTCAGCTACTTAGTAAGTGCCTTTATAGATGGTGTCTGCAACACTGAGATGAATTATCCAAGTTTACCATCAAAACCTGAGCCTCTCAAGTCAATTACATGGACAAATGCTACTGTACACTATAACCACAGGGGTACATCCTCAGGAGCTTCACGCACCACAGAGGTTTTCTTTTCTCCAAAAAACTCAGGAAGTGAAAGAAAAATATCAGATACTGAGAAAAGTTCAATAATGTAGCAGATGTTTACTCAGAAACAGCCATTTCTGCTCACATGCACGACCAGGTCTCTTGTTTTGCACAGGCCTGATGCACAAGTGCCTTTGTTTCCACTCAGCATTTGGAAATACTTCACTGTTTGGAAATCCTTCACTATTTTTTGACTCAGTATTTTGGAAATACTTCACATAAAGCTCAGTGGTTATTAATCTCCCATGGGAAATTCATACCAAGATCACTTTGGCAATCTTGCCCGTAGAGTCTTTCTATGCAGTGTGGCATCAACAACTCCAGCATAACTAATGCCGAGATGATATTTCATACCAATCCAGTTCTCAGAATGGCCTGTGAGTAAGTCTAGACTGACAGATTCACCTGACACAGAGCTGATAAAGGATGGTGACAACAAGTAGAAGATACTTGTAAAGATAAGGTTTATCACACCCAACAGAACTTGTAATCAAGGCTTGCACAAAAAGCAGCTGTTCCTTACCATTTCAAGTCTCAACAGATTTTTCTTTTTGCAGTAAGAATAATTAATACTCAAAAAAAAAAAAAAGTCTCAGGGTTTGCACAGACATTTGCAAAGCATGCAAAGGCTCTGTAAAATTATTGTGCACTTCATGACCACTGTCTTGCTCTAGTGCTGCTCAGGTTAAGTGCTGCCAAGTGCCTGTGTTTAAGTGAAGTGGTTGAAGGCTTCATTTACCAATGATACTCTACTTTGTAACTTTGAGGTCATGTCTGTTGGCTGGATAATACAGAAAAAGCTTTCATGCATCCATTTGTTATCCTCTCTATATTAAAACCACTACAATGAACAAAACCAAATTAATTTGTGTACCACTAGACAGACAACAACAAAACACACACACTTGAAAAGGTCAGATACAAGAGCTGCTAACACAGCAATGGTACCGTTTGGGCTTTATGCCGATTCCGTACCGTTCCTTGCTGGTAGAAATGAGGAGCCAGTTCCAACAGCCATGCAGACTCCACAGCAGTCACATCTCTCATGTAATACTTAGCAGTCTGTATGACTTCATTGTAGACTACCCTGGGAGGAAGGAAAAAAAAAAGACAAACCCAAGTTATTGCTGTAAAGCAATCAAAGAGAGTTGATTAACAGCACACTGAGACGGTTTTTCTGCCACAGGAGGCATTTAGTGACCAGAGACTCTTTCAGCTTTAATGCAGCCTCTCACCTGCTTTCCCTCTGGTTGTTCAGTGCAACCTGCATTAAGGTAACCTTTGGAAAGCCATTAAAAACATCTTGACTCACTACACGTACAGATGCAAGGTATAAAAGAAAGAATATTTGTCAAAATGAAGCCATTTCTTATCACAGGACCCACAGACACTTTGGACTCTTGTCCAGGTATTAGCTACTCTGTGATATCATGGACCACTCACACCAAGGAGGACAATGAGTTGTCGAAGGGGGTACAGAGAAGGGTCTGGAGAGGAGCAGCTGAAGGAACTGGGGTTGTTTAGTCTGAAGGAGGTTGAGGGGAGGCCTCATTGCTCTCTACAACTCCCTGAAGTCATGTGGGTATCAGTCTCTTCCCTCTAGTACCAGATAACAGTACAAGAGGAAATGGTCTGAAATTGTGCCAGGGGAGGTTTAGGTTGGAGATTAGGAAAAGTTCTTTACTGTAGAGTGGACAGGCACTGGAACAGGCTGCCCAGGGAAGTTGTGGAGTCACCGCCCCTGGCAGTGTTCAACAAATATGTGGACATAGCACTTCAGGACATGGTTTAATGGCCATGGTGGTGTTAGGTGGACAGCTGGACTCAATGAGCTTAGAGGTCTTCTCCAACTGAAACAATTCTATGATTCTATGATTCTGTCATGAGGAGGGATGTCAAAAGTATCAGAGCCCTGGACCCATGGCAAGCAGGACACAAATCCTAGCATGACTATCCCTGGTCCCTGCCTGCAGACAAGCCAGATAAGGATTAGAGGAGGAAATCACCTTTTACTACTGCCAGAAGATCTCCTGGTAAGAGATTTAGAAGCAGACAGCCATGTGAGCTTAAGTCCTTGCTGCCAGCACGGCCAATCTATTTCTGATGTCACCCTTCAGTAGGCTAAGTCATTCCTAGCATGGAAGCAGAAACCCAAATGCTGAACCCAAATCACTGGAACCATAGGTCATTATCCACACTAGAGCTGCAAACCCACAAGTTTGTGGCCTCTCATTACTGGCTACTTCTCTCTCAAAAGCAAAGAGCAATTCCCACTGCCAAATAAGGTGTTGAAAAGGGGTCACCTAATTCTGCTTTGCACCTTTTGATACATTAGCATCGCTTTATTTCCCTGATCTATTTGGAATATTGCTTTCAAGAAATGCAAGGGAAATACAAATTGAATTCTCTCTGTGGGAACCATGACCTTCTACATCTGTTCCTTTACTGATGGAGAAAAGTCATTCATGAAAGCATCTGGTTGCTGAGTGTCCTATAAAGCTCACAAAGCAAATGAGTGCTAGTTTGAGGCTAATTGGAATATTTTAATAGAGAAAATTACACTACAGGCTGTGAAAGGAAAACATGGTGATGTCTACTTCACCCATACACTTGCTGAGATTGTTTTGGGAAAGGAACATAAACACAGATAAGGCATTCTCTGTCTGTCTCTCTCTGGGGACACAGCACAGCAGCTTGGGTGGTCTAGCAGCTTCTGGCTCTTTCTCCTCTGCCGATTAATTTTCACTAACCACTTTTCTTCTAACCCACCTGGCTGATCCTCCTAATTCACCTTGAGTGTAAGGCAAACCTTGGGGTAAGGTTTTACAAGCCCTATGAAGAGAGGCTGGGGGAGGTAAGATTGGTTAGCTTGCAGAAGAGGAGGCTCAGGGGAGACCTTCTTGCTGTTTACAACTACCTGAAGGGTGGTTGTAGCCAGGAGGAGGTTGCTTTCTTCTCTCAGGCAAGCAGCACCAAAACAAGAGGACACAGTCTCAAGCTGTGCCAGGGGAAGTTTAGGCTGGAGGTGAGGAGAAAGTTCTTGANGGTGATACTGTGTGTGATACTGTGTGAAGGTACAGGGAAGGGGGAGAAGGTGGAAGGGTGGTTGGGAGCCCCTCCTGAGGTCTCTGATTTCTGGGAGGGGAGTTGTGTTTCTGTATTCCCTTTAACTTGTCTATGTCTGTAACTATTCCTGTCTGTTGTGTATATCTCTGCTTGTACGTTGTGCTGAGCTGTAAATAGAGCTTCAGTCCTTAACTTCCAGCTGGCTGAGTTCTAGTCTGGGTCATTTTACAAAGTGTGGGGGGCAGGGAACTCCCAAACCATCACAAAATGAAAGGAGCTTTGACTTACCAGCGGGGAGGTTTCTCTGCATACAGCACTGAAGTGGGATGGATATGAAGTTCATGGTCATCACGGATAGTCCTTGAAAGCAAGACACTATTTTAGACTGCATGTCTGTTTACTGCTTAGCATTTGGTTCCTTTCATCACCAGCAAGAATGTTTAATAAGACACAACAGTGAAGGAGCTGGAGCAAATTAAAAACATTTGCATTTGAAGAACAGGCTTTCAGATGGAACCAGGCTTAAGAGTCGGCCAAATAAATGTCAATTTAACAACCTAGAAGAGTTCTAGCTATATTAAATGGAAAAGTAGTGTTTCACGCTTTTATTCAGTGCCCTGGGAGTGCTAGAGCAAAGATTAGAGCTGGGTCTCTGTAGCTTGGAGTGGAAGAGCCTGAGGAGTGACCTCATTCATGTTTATAAAGATGCAAAGGATAAGGGACAGGAGGGCAGAGCCAGACTCTGCTCAGTGATGTCCAATGATAGCACAAGGGGCAGTGGTGCAAGCTGGAGCAGAGGAGGTTCCACACAAACCTAAGAAGAAAGTTTTTCACTGTGAGGGTGACAGAGCTCTGGAACAGGCTGCCCAGAGACATTGTGGAGTCTCCTTCTCTGGAAACATTCAAAACCCACCTGGATATGTTCCCATATGACATAGTCGAGGTGACCCTGCTCTGGCAGGAGGATTGGACTGGATGATCTTTTGCAGTTACTTCCAACCCCTAACGTTCTGTGATTCTGTGACACTGCACTTATAGAATCATAGAATGGTAAGGTTGGAAGGGACCTCAAGGATCATCTAGTTCCAACCCCCTGCCATAGGCAGGGACACCTCCCACTAGCATAGGTTATTCAAGGTCTTGACCAACCTGGCCTTGAACACCTCCAAGGACGAAGCAGCCACAACCTCCCTGGGCAACCTGTGCCAGTGCCTATCCACCCTCACTGGAAAGAACTTCCTCCTAACATCTACTCTAAATCTCCCCTCTGCCAGTTCAAACCCACTGCCCCTTGTCCTGGCATTGCAAGGCCTTGTCAATAATCCCTCCCCAGCCTTCCTGTAGGCCCCCTTCAGATCCTGGAAGGCTACTCTAAGGTCTCCTGGAAGCCTTCTCTTCTCCAGGCTGCAGAGCCCCAACTCTCTCAGTCTGTCCTCACAGCAGAGCTGCTGCAGCCCTCTGAGCATCCTCGTCGCCTCCTCTGGACCCACTCCAACACTTCCATGTCCTTCCTGTGCTGAGGGCTCCAGAATTGCACACAGGACTCCAGGTGGGGTCTGAGGAGAGCAGAGTAAAGGGACAGAATCCCCTCCCTTGCTCTGCTGGCCACGCTGCTCTTGATGCAGCCTAGGACTCAGTTGCTGTCTGGGCTGCATGTGCACACCACAGGCTCACGTTGAGTTTTTCATCACCCCTGACCCCAAGGTCCTTTTCCTCAGGGCTGCTCTCAGCCATTCACCACCCAGCCTGTATTTGTGCTTGGGATTGTGCCTACCCAGGTGGGTAGAATGCTGTTGGATTTCATGAGTTTGGCCTGGGCCCACCTCTCCAGCCTGTCCAGGTCCCTCTGGATGGATCCCTGCCCTCTAGCAAGTCGACTGTGCCACACAGTTTGGTGTGTCATCTGCAAACTTGCTGAGGGTGCATTGATTCCTCTGTCCATGTCACTGACAAAGATGTTAAACAGCACTGGTGCCAGCACTGACCCCTGAGGGACACCACTTGGCACTTGCTTGTATTGACACAAGCTCATTACTGTCAATAACAGCTTCCCACTACCTAGGATTGTTTATATTCACCAAAGAAAAGAGATAAACACTGAAGCAGTTTGAAGATACAAAACTTAAAATATTTAGTAAATCAAGTGCAGGTGTCCAGAGAAACATCTGTGTGTTGATTGCATTTAGATGTATCCAAAGGAGCTTTTAGACAAAGCAACAACTGCAATGAACCTATATTTACCTGTAAGCTCCTGTAGAGTGGAATTTAGCTGCATTAGCAAAGAATCCAGAAACTATGCATCTCAAAACAGGATCTGGATCACCTGAAGGAAAGAATTTTCAAGTGAAATGAGTCAGTGGAATAGCAAAAATCCATAAAATGCCACTTAATCACCTCAAACAACTATTCACATTGCATCAGGCTTTGACAGCAAAGGCTTGAAAGCAGACAAACCCTGCAACCTCTTTCAACTTCCATTTCACAGCAAATCAAAATTCCTATGTAAAAAAGCTACTGTTGCCACAGGAAGAGTTTCACAGTCCTTAAAGTAACCTTGTGTGGTTGCTCAGCACTGAGTCTGATTTTTCAGAGCAGTTAAAAGAGGGGTGCTGGGAAGCAGTCACGGCATCCATGCACACACAAGCCAGATAGAAATCAGATCCCAGTGCCTGTACCTACTAGAAAAACAGCTTTTTGAAAAGAGGGAATGAATTGACCTGTTTATGACTCTTCCAGTAAGTCTGCCCATTAAACAGATAAGCAATGGTGAAAACCTCTTGCTGGAAAACTTAACTAATGAAGACTGGACCAAACGTTAATTGTAGAAGAGGGCTGAAAGGCTCTTCTGTGGTCATTATCACAGAAAAGAAAAATAACCTGGTTTAAATTAATTTTACTTTTAGGCCAGGGAGAAAATACTTCAGAAGTAACAAGGAAAGCAGGAAGCAGAGTGGCAATCTGGCAGCTACATTCCATACACAGGTTAAAAATAAATAAAAAGAAAAAAGTGTTCACCTTCACTGGACTTCTTTGGCACTTTAAAGCGGACAAGAAGCTTTTTCAGCTGCTCTCTGACAACACAAGCTCTGACAAGGCCTTTGTAGTTCAGAAAGTGTTCCTGACACCACTGAGAGCTCTTGCTATGCTGAAGAGAGAGAAGAGCAGGGAAAATGACAATGAAATACCATTAGCAAAACAAAACCCAATCTCTTGGATCACATAGCCTTGATCTGTTTTAATTCTGCTGCCTACAACATGTTTGTTGTGGTTTTCCCTGAAAATTACCTATTTATATAACAACTAACAAGGGTAAAAGAACACCAGTAAGTACAAAGTATGTCTCAAACAACATCACAACAGCAGCAGAACCAATGCCATGGGATATTTTCATACAGATGTGCTTCATTTCTTCATATGTGGTGAAAGAGAACAACATCAGTCACTGCAGTCTAAATCATAAACTTGTCTGGTTTTAGTTTCAACCTTTTCTCTACACTGTTTTTCCCTTAGTTTTCTCTATGCAAAGAGCTATCTATCTAGAAGCTATTACTCCAAGTCTCTGCATTTGGCTGTTTCAAACAGAATCAGGTATATATAAAATTCAAATAGCAAAATTGCAGGTGGTGCCTGATTGAATGCTTTGAGGCTGGGGAAAGGGAAGTCAACCCCTAAGCACCTGAGTGGTTGTACAGCTTCAACTCAACACTGCTGCAAACATATTAATACAGAAGTGCTTCATACTAGCAAAGTATGCTTCACCCAGAGAGGCAGAGCACTTCAAAACCAGTAAGTAAAACTTCAACTAACAGTGAAGTAGTTAGATTGGTGTTAAACTTTAGGGCAAATACATAATGCCACCTGAAAAAGAGGATATGATGATCAGTGAGGCATTCTGCCAGATTTAGATACAGTTTATAGTCAGTAAACCCTGAGGCACCTATAAGAATATGAAATTCATTTGGAATTTGGAGCCCTGTTTTACCTAGACCCTTCCAAAAAAAAAAAAAAAAACCCAGTCTCCTTGAAAACACAGTTGTCTACTCATTAAGACTTCTGTGTTGTACCCAAACTAAATTATTTCTATACCTTGCTCAAAAGGCCTGTGGCAAAACACAACCAGAATACCTTTTAAAGCTGAATTATCACTGAATACATTTGCTAATTCTTCAGCTATGAGGATGATACATCCAGAACCTCCAGAACCAGAGTGAATACATTTGCTAATTCCTCAGCTATGAGGATGATACATCCAGAACCTCCAGAACCAGAGCTGAGGACTTCAAGTGGTTTCCATCCCTGCAAATCCACACCCACTTGAACTGACTTACTTTGACAAAGGCTTCATAAACATTAAGCATAGTGAGATGATCACCTTCTTCCACAGCAAACTTTCTGTGTTGCCTGGCCTGCAGAAGAAGAAATGCATTTTATTAGGCTGGCTGATTTTGGCATAAATCATGTCCAACACTCTAATCTCTCTGCATCTCCACATTTCCTGTTGACTATCAAAATTCTTAGCTAGTAAGTAGGTCCTCTGAGAAGCAGCACTATTTTACTAGCCCATCTATATTCTAATTTCCAAAAACTGAAACTGGGAAAGTAAGCTGAAAGTGAATCAAAATCCAAGGGAGGGATGCATTAAAATTAGGGTTTTGCCACAAGGATTTGCTACATCCTAACACTTCCTTTATTTGTGTCTCTTGAAAGGAGTTGGTATTTGGGAAGGCTTAGTAGTTTTGGTAAACCTTTTCACTGGTTTATAAACATTTCATGTCACTGGTCCACAGAAGAAAGCTTTTAACACTATTAAACCACTCCAAAGTTCCCACTGTTATTCAGTTTCTTCTTTTACCTCTAACCAATAGGTACAGTTCAAGACCTTGCTTCACTTTTACTTGCAGCCTGTAACAGGGAGCAGTAAAATACTTGGCAGAAATGTGGAAGCAACAAAGGGAGCCACAACTGAACTTACAGCCTGAGCTTTTTGATTTGGAGGGATCACAAAGATGTTTTGAATCTGCATCATGGCAGCAATTGTCAAAATCTCCTGGGAGCAGCCAAAGTTTCCTGAGGAGTAAGAATAGAAATTCAGTAAAAGAAGTCTTCCTTTTAACTCACCCCATACAAAATCAAAAGCAAAAGGAATAGAATATATTTGTATAGGATATAAAACCAAAATACCTGAGCTCCTGGGGTTTTATTAGTGTAACAGTGAATGTTTTTAACAGAAAACTTCAAACCTAAATTTATTAGGGTGTCAAATGTGTTTCACTTACTAGAGAGCTCCACAAATTTAACCAATTCTTTCCAGCAAGCATCACATCAGGATGAAATATACAGTTTGCAAATGTCTACTACTGCACTACAAGAGGCAGTATCCTCTGCTCATTGCAAGACAAGGAAGAAAATCTGATTAGTTCTTTTCTCCTACCTGATTCCAGAAGCATCTTTGCAAACATAGGGTTCAGAGGAAACTCTGCTATCCTCATGCCAAGAGGCTCTGTTAGACGGCAGTGCATATCCAACCCTGCAGCATATCAATCAACACACGCAGCTGTGACACAGGCACAACAGCACAGAAAGGCTTCTTGAAGAATTTATTGTGCATTAAAGAGCAGAATTATGAACTAAAATATGCACCTGAGAGTTGCTGAATGGATACTGAACTAAGCTTAAAGGCACATCTGTGTACTCTTCCATGGGTCATTGGTGCATTTGGACATAGGAGTTTTTTCATTTTGACTAAGACTCATTGCTACTGGCTGACAGGGACTTGGAAGTCACTGCAATGGTCAGAATGTCTGTCAGTTCTTAGACTGAGCATCTGCTTCTTAAATACTCAGCAATGCCTGTTTTCATAGAGGTGGGAAGCAGGAGTCCTGGTGAGATTAAAAAAGGGAATCATTATGGAGCAGGCATAACTGTAGAAAGAGGAAGCAGTGCTGGGAGTGGCCTAGGGTGTCATTTTTATGAGTCACATCTGCTTAGGTCACAGGAAGCAAGGACTGAACTTTTATACAACCTAGAGATGGGTAGCTGATGAAGATTCCCTACAGTTTAGTCTGACTAATGGATCAAAAGCTGTCAGTCACGTTCCACCTGCAACCCTTTTACTGGAGATGGCACAGGAGGTAGGGATGATTCTTGATTCAAGAAGGACAGGAAACTGCTTTAAAGTGTTAAGTGCAAGGCCAAAAAGAAGAAGGCAGTGGAACATCTCTCTTGGGAGGAATGGCTGAGGGAGCTGGGTCTCCTTAGCTTGGAGAAAAGGAGCCTGAGGAGTGATCTCATTCATATTTATAAAGGCGTGAAGAGCGTCAGGTGGATGGAGCCAGGCTCATCAGTGATGTCAAATGATAGGACAAGAGGCAGTGGGTACAAGCTGGAGCAGATGAGGTTCACATGAGCATAATGAGAAGTTTTTTCACTGTGAGGGTAAAGAGAGCTCTGGGACAGGTTGCCCAGAGAGGTCATGAAGTCTCCTTCTCTGGAGACATTTCAAGTCCATCTCGATGTGTTCCTGTGTGACCTTCTCCAGGTGACCCTTCTCTGCTAAGTGAGGTCAAATCAGCCACAAACTGGATCTGAAATAAGGCTAAAAATAAAACCACTCTTTCCCTGCTTATTTACTTCCTCAGTTATGCTTAAAACAATAATCTCCAGCTGACAACTCAAGAGTTTCAAACAGACATCAAAGGAGAAGGCTGAGGAGAGACACTCCTGATGTAATCAACTTGCATCAGTGTACAAATAATCAGTCTTAACACAGTGATGTGTTTATTCAACAGAACCATCTCGCCCTGTGTCTGCTCTGCACAGGTTTCTCTGTTGGCACTACATTGGCACAACAGGGTCCTGACCCTAAGCTTCACATTTGCATGCTATTACTATGCAAATGATGAAACACTTGTTCACGCTTGCACAAGAGAAATTTAATCCTTGCTGCACCTGCAAGCACTTGGGGGGCAGTTTCACTTCTGCAACTTATATAGAAATCTCCACAATAAAGCACCTAAAACCTTCAACTTCAGCAAAAAATGGGGAGCAAGTCCATACATCACACACATTTCTTTCTATCTTCAACACCAACATCAGCACTTCTCTGCTTCACTACAATAATTGGGCAGCCAATGAGTATCAGCTCTGCTTTTCTGTGAAGTTAGCAGGGGCATAACACTTCTGCCAAAGCATTAAACAACTAATCGTGGAGTTCATTGACCTTTCCTCTCCATTTCCCCAAAGTGGTTTTGGCTGTGAATTTTCTGAGCCACTGGGAAGGTCCTTGTTCCAAGGTGGAAAAGGTTGCCAAGAATCAAGTGCCTTAAATGAAATCCTCCTTGGCAAGATGGCACTGAAGCAGCACAGAGCAAAATCTGGATGAGGTAAGTGATTCTCCCCCTCTACTCTGCTCTCGTGAGACCCCATCCAGAGCAGTGCACCCAGTTCTGGTGCCTCCAACATAAGAGGGACACCAAACTGTTGGAGTAGGTCCAGAGGAGGCCACAAAGATGATTAGAGAGCTGGAGAACATCCCTTGTTGGGACAGGCTGAGAGAGTCGGGGCCCTCAGCCTGGAGAACAGAAGGCTCTGGGGATCTCTCTAGAGCAGCCTTCCAGTACCTGAAGTGGGCTACAAAAAAGCCAAGAAGGAATTTTTTGCAAGGGCTTGTAGTGATAGGATGACAGCGAACAGAGGAGGAGAGAGTTAGACTAGAGATTAGGAAGAAATTCTTTACCATGAGGGTGGTGAGACACTGGAACAGGTTGCCCAGGTAGGTTGTGGATGTCCCCTCCCTGGAGGTGTTCAAGGCCAAGCGGCATGAGGCCTTGAGCAACCTGATCCAGTGGAAGGTGTCCTACCTGTCCATGGCAGGCAGTGGTAGGGGGAACCAGATGACCTTCAAGGTCTCTTCCAACCTAATCCATTCTATGAATCTCTAAAAATTGTGACTGAACAGAGAATTACACTTCCATGAGAATAAGAAGAGAGCAGCCTGCCACAAGTTACAACACAGCTCTGCTAAGTGAGGTCAAATCAGCCACAAATCTCTGGAAGCTTCCAAAACTGACACAACCTCCTTTACACCAGGCTTTTTCCTCATGTTTACTTTATGGAGCATATATTGTTAACTCTGAACTGACTTTAAACTTAATGGTTGTAATCAAACAGAGTTTCTTTTGATGACTTGTTCCCGTGTCAAGTTTGTTTAGTTTATGTTTGTTACATTCAGAAAGATTAAACAGCTGCCAACAACTCCAGCAGAGCAACAGCTCTTCCTATAAACAAAATCAGACAGCACACAACACAGCAAAAAAAAAAACAAAACAAAACTGAAAACTATGAATAAAAATATTGCTACAGTGAGACTTGAGTGTCATATATACTTAAGAGAGGCATAAAGAACAAAACTAACATGAACACATCTAGAATCACAGAACATCTCAAGATGGGGTGGAACAGCTCTCCTATGAGGACAGGCTGAGACAGTTGGGGCTCTTCAGCCTGGAGACGAGAAGGCTTCGAGGGGACCTGATAGTAGCCTTCCAGTATCTGAAGGGGGCCTACAGGAAGGCTGGGGAAGGATTATTTACAAGGTCCTGCAATGACAGGACAAGGGGCAATGGGTTTGAACTGGCAGAGGGGAGATTTAGACTGGATGTTAGGAGGAAGTTCTTTACAGTGAGGGTGGTGAGACACTGGAACAGGTTGCCCAGGGAGGTCGTGGATGCTCCCTCCCTGGAGGTGTTCAAGGCCAGATTGGATGAGGCCTTGAGTAACCTGTACTAGTGGGAGGTGTCCCTGCCTATGGCAGGGGGTTGGAACTAGATGATCCTTGAGGTCCCTTCCAACCTTACCATTCTATGATTCTATGATTAGTAACTCAGAGAACACAGTAAAAAGTATATTCTATTCAGGAGGTAACTAGTAGAGAAGTACTTTGAATTATACTCTCAGTGTCTATCAGATTAGTTTTCTCTTCTTTCCATTACATTTTGGAGGAGCCCCCAAGAGCCCCCGGGATACAGCTGTAGCCAGCTCAAGTCCGCTGCCCTCACTGACTCCAACCTGCTAATGACCTGCAGCCCACAGCAGGCCTGGGATTCCAAACCAGTAAAACCAGAAGAGAGAACCATAAATAAAACAAAGCATAATATTCTCACCTCCCAAAGCATACAGTAACTCCAAAGCTTGCACCATTGACTGTGCAGGAGGTGGCTGTGAAGAGAAAATGGACATACTTTAAAGCCACCCAGGACTTCTCACAAAACTTCTTACATCTTGCAAAACCCTTCAGTCCCCACTCACACAACCTTTCTATTTATGCAGACTGAAGAAAGAGCTCTCAGATTCTTCCTGTCATTCACACTGTGAGTCAAAACCATCCCGACAGGCCCAGCATCACCACTATGATGCTTTCAGGATCTCAGCTAGACAAGCCATACTTGCTTTCCTCAACAGTGAGGTCAGCAGGAGCAGACCAATTGCTTCATTTTGTCTTCTACATCCACCATGTTAGTTTCCCACACCAGCACAGCAGTAGCTGGAAACTTTATAGAAAGCAAATCTAAAACTTGGTGCTGCTCTTTATAACAAGGCAGACAAGCATAGGTTTAGTTTTGGAGACACCTTTTTTTTCTCCCTTCTTCATAAACTGGAGAAAGTGCAAAGGGACTTCAGTCATAGTGTTGTGCTATCTCAGTCTCTCTAAGCCTTTCTTGAGCTGTCAGCTTCTAACAGCAGACTCACAAAGAGCCATTTCTAACTCGTCACACACATTGTTTGCAGGAGTCAATTCTCAACAACGCTTGCTGCCCAGTAGTGGAGAACAAGCTATGCTTTGCTGGTCAGCAGGGCTATAGTCACAATGAATGGTTCTGTGGGCTCTCAACAAGTCATCTGCTGGTCTCTGTTCACACCATGGACAGATGACAGACCTTACAGCCCAGGACTCACCGAAAGGAAGGGGAACCTGAGCACATTGTCAATTCCCAAAGCCTTCAGCTGCAGAATGACAGGTGCCAGGTTGCTGCGCTGCATCTCTGGAACTGTGGACTTAGGCAGCTTCTCAAAGTCCTCCTCTGTTGTGAGAGAAAACAAAGCAAGCTGGATCTGAGTTTCAGCTCTTGCCCTGGGTATCCAGCATGATAGAATCAGACTCGTTCCAAGTTCAAATTATCAGATGTGAAGACTTAACAGGTGTTGAAAGAACTCTAACTCAAAGTTGATTTTAAGGCAGTTTAAATGGAAAATTCAATGGTTTTGACTAATTGCTGATTCTGGGAGCTGGCCCACTTATTACAGTTTGAAATGCTACACATTGTTCATAGAAATATGAATGGTCTTTAGCTCTCTTCTGTTGAATATTTTTATCAGGAAATACCCTGCTCAGTTTGTGTTTCTGTTTCACACAGGGATTCAGTGTCCACTGCTTGGCACACATGAACACTGTGTTTTTAAATCAGCCAGAAGAAAGTCGAAGGGAAAATTCCATCTCTCACTGAAAGAAGAACAAAATGCCTTTTTTGGATTCCTTTCTTAACACTAAGACCACTGCAAAACAAAATGCAAATCACACCAGCAAGCTTTCCTTCCTCACACCTTGAATTCCTGACCTGTGTAAAGCCTGTAGCACTTGCCAGAGCGGTTGCGTCCCGCTCGCCCTGCTCTCTGGTTAGCTGAAGCTTTGGACACCGGCACCACCACGAGGCATTCGATGGCTGTTTTGGGGTTGTAGGCCCGGAGCTTCACAAAGCCACAGTCAATGACATAGGCAATCCCATGGATGGTGATGGAGGTCTCAGCAATGTTGGTGGCTACGATCACCTACAGCGACAGACACAACCAGGAAACTGTCAACTCCTCAAGCCCCAGCATCGCTGCACCAGGACCAGCCAGCTGAAGCATCTCAGACATAACTGCTCCAGTAAACACACCCTGGAGCACAAAAGGATGCAGTGCAGAATGAGCTGTCAGCTTGAAATAAACCCAGTTTTCACAGCTTCACAGTCACTTTCTTATTCAAATTTATCTTCTCTTCATAAAAGCAGAAGAACTTGGCAGTGTTTGCAGTGAAAACCATTGGCAGTGTTTGCAGAGAAAACCATCAACTGCCTATAAATCAAATACACTTGTGTAGCAAACTGAAAATATTTTCCTTCTGCTTCTCAGTTCTGTTGAGCTGTTTCTTGTAACACTGGGGTGAGGCAGAAGGTAGGAGGGGAGTAGAGTTGATTAAGCATTCCATGCTCAGTATTCCTGCAGAGATACCCTTATATTCATGTCCTAAAATGCTAAAAAATCACTGTTCCCAGATGACAGAAGGAAATGTAATCCTTATTTCACCTGAAATTTAAAAAAATACAATCTGGAAGCTAATTGACTAATGTGATATCCTGGTGAGAAAAGAAAGGTTTATAGTCAATGTTCTTCAACACCAGATGAACAATTTCCCTTGTTAGACTCCAGCAGGCACAAGAACTCTTAACATGTCTGTGTAATTCTGTCACCTCATCTCAGTCCCAACACAGGGCTAAAGCAGAAAGCACTAATCATGACCAACTATCTACTTCCATGATCTTAAATCCCTGAACAAGACTTGTAGAAGTCAAAACAAAGCCTTTTCCTACTAAACCCAAGCAAGTTTAGAACTTAGGTGAAACCAGAGCATTTAGCTGCTCCATCACTCAGTTTTACATTACTGGTGGGAAACAGCCATGGGCACTTAGCCCAAAGAAATACAACCAGGTAAAAAGCAGAGGACTTCAGAGTGTAAGAAGTTGGAACTGGACACAGACAAATACAAGGTTGTACAAAGAACTGAGAAGTTGATGAGGCAGAGGAGTTAGCACTGACATGTCTGGGACTGAGAAGGGGAATTAGAGAACACATTCTTGGTTCAGTCTGAAAACTGGCAGACAGTGTTAGGAGGTGCAGAAAGCCCCCCTTGACAAGAATCTGCAAGAGACCTGTGATATGAGCCTGATCCATACAGATAACCTGATAGATATGGTTTGTGTAATGCAGACACCCTTCTGGGTGGTAGAAATTGAGCCATACACAAGAGTCTTACCTTCCTGACACTGTGAGACACTCTCTCAAACACTTTCATTTGGTCAGGAGAAGGCAGCCCAGCATACATGGGGAGAACACGGAGGTGCTTCTTCATTCCAGTACGAGACAGGGCCCGAGCCTGTTCTATGAGCATAGAAACAACAGTCTCCACTTCTTCCTGCAGCCACAGCAAGACAGGGGACAGGAGCAGAGAGGTTTCACTTTATCATCACATGGCTGTCACCTATATCCAATAATGCACCAAAAGAATCCCAGTATGATTCTAGTGGTTCAAGCTCCAGAAGTTTCTGATAAGTGCCCTCAGTTCTGTGATATTCGTAGATAAATTGCTACCCATGATAAATAGACATAAATATTTATGCTCATTGTCATTTGAGACAATGTCACTCACACATGAGACAAAACACATGGGAAGGACTGAACAAAGTTCAGGAGGAAGGAGGCTGTTGGTCTGTGCATCTCAACTTGTGAGGCCAGTCTAGTTTAACCGGGTAGAATGCTTTGGGTCTTGATCAGGAATGACACAGCAACAGCATTAACACTTTTTGCTCAACCTCACGTTTAATCTCAGGGATCATCTCACCATCTCACTCTTTAATAGCACAGACAACAAAAAGTTTAGAGATCACCTTGTCAAATACCCAATTCACTCCTTCAAAGTCAAATTAATGACAGGGATGAAGAATTTATGCAAAAAAATAAGCAAGATGTTATTGAAGCTGAAGGCAGCTCCTCACTGGATAAATCATAAGCTGCCTCCCCTTTATTCTGCTCAGCTACAAAGTGAGCTGACAGGCATAAATAGAGCAGAAGAGGCTGGCAAATTTTTGTCTCACTGCAATTTGTTTTTCTGTCAAAGCCTTCAGAAGTTAAGCCTAACAAATGTAAATTCCATTTGCCTCCATTATTAATGGTGACTCACTGTCAGCTTTGTAGCTGTGACTAGCACCAAAACCCCACGCGCTTTTCCACTTCCTAGCAAGGCTGAAAGCATACAGCATTAAATGAGAAAAACTATCATCCATCACCAGCTTTGTCAAATCCAGACCACAATTACATTCTCTAGAAGTCTTTTGGACTGGTCTAATTCTGCTCCCATCAATGCAGAAATATTTGTCATCTTTAACGAGATTAAAGCAAGTACAGCTAAAGAAAGCCGGAGACTGAGGCAGTTTCACAAAGCTCACCACACAGCACTGCAAAGGAAAAAATAAAACTTCTGTCTATACCTGGCCAGTTAAAAATGCCAGGATATCACCATCATTCTCCACTTGGTGAATTTTCATTGCAGTTTCCACAGTTGATTTGATATAGTCTGGAACGGGACTATAGGGAGAGAAAATGGCAGAGAAATTAGCAGAAAAATAGAAATAGACTCCTGACTCCCAAAAGGAACAAATACAGAGCTGGCTCTGGACACTCCACACATCAGACTCCCGACTCCCAAAAGGAACAAATACAGAGCTGGCTCTGGACACTCCACACATCAGACTCCTGACTCCCAAAAGGAACAAATGCAGAGCTGGCTTTGGACACTCCACACATCAGACTCCTGACTCCCAAAAGGAACAAATACAGAGCTAGCTTTGGACACTCCACACATCAGCCATGCCATATTTAGCTCACCATGCCTGCTTGGCAATCAGCCTTCAGCAATTAATTTGTTTCTTTACGCTACAATAAACTCACAAACGTGTCTGCTGCTATGAGAAATATCCAAATGCTTCCCAAATGGAATGTCACGTGCCCTTGCTATTACTCTGTGAATTTATGAGCTCTGACCTAGACAAAATGATAGCACACCACAGCACACACTTTCCTGACCATCACTGACAAGACCAAACAGGAACACACCTCTGTATGTAAAAGATGTCCACTGGAAATGTTCTCCCCTCCACCGTAAGGATCACGCTGGTATCTTTGCTGGGGTCACCAGTATCATTCTGATTAAAGAAATCTCTGAATTTCTATATTAAAATAAAAACAAACACTTCCAAGTCAGATATTTCAAAGAATCAAGAGAGAAATCTAAAGAGTCACAGATTACATTGGGTTGGAAGGGACCCTCACAGGTCATCTTGTCCAGCCCCTGTGCAGTCAGCAAGGACACCTTCAGTTAGATGAGGCTGCCCAGGGCCACCTTGGATGTCTCCAGGGGTGGGACCTCCATCACCTCTGTGGGCAACTTGTTCCAGTATTTCACCACTAAAAGAGCAGACCAAAAAGGAAGAAGAAATGTTTTACACTGAGTGTGATGAGACCATGCCTCAGGCTGCTAAACCATACATGGAAACATTCAAAAAAATTCATTTTCCAGTCCACCTAGCAGGTCAAGGTCAGTCAGCAGCATGCAAGAAGGGAGCCTGAAACTGGTGATTTGACACCAGCAGACCTCTAGCACAGTAGGTCAGGCCTTCCTGCAGTACATGGACAGCAGCACCTTATAGTTGCTATAGGGTACTGGTACTGGTCTGTTGGGACAGGACAAGGGGTGATGGTTTTAAAGCAGAAGATGGAATTTAGAAAAGTGAGTTTTTTGGGGTTTTTTTATACACTGAGGGTGATGAGAACCTGACCCCAGCTGCCCAGGGAGGTAGTAGATGCCACATCCCTGGAATCATTCCATGTCAGATTGGACAGGGCTCTGAATCTGGTCTATTTGATATCTCTGCTGACTGCAGGGTGCTTGGACTAGATGACCTCTAAAAGTCTCTTTTAACCCAAATCAATCAATGATTCAGTGCTACACACATTTCATGAAGGACATGGTGAAGTTAGAAGCAGCACAGAGAAAAGTACTGAACACAATAAAGGAGATGAAGCAGCTGCCTTACGAGGAGAGACTGAAAAGGATGGGGCTGTGCTTGAGGAGCAGAAGGATAAGAGGATGCACACATGAGGTTTACAGAATCCAAGGTGACAGGTAAAAGAAATACAAAACTGATTTGGGGTTTTTATTGTTTGTTTGTTTGGGTTTCTTTAAGCCCAAATCCCACAATGCCAGAACTAGGAGGCCCCTGATGAAACTAGCAAGCTAAAAAAAAATTGACTCAAATACTTCATTATACAGCAGGTGGCAAACCTCTGAAAATAGCTCTCACATGGTGTCCTGGAGACTTACAGCTTCAGCAAGCAGATTCAAAGACAAATTAAGAAACAGCAGGTCCATAAACAGACACTAGCAGGAAGCAGCAGGAATTTGCTGTCTAATGTCTCTATTACAACAACTGTGGATGCTGAGGCAGCTAAGAAAGAACAGACCCACAGCAGGTGGAGAGACTCATACACTCTCCCCTAAACAGCATCTCCAGTTCCTGCTGCTACTGCAGACAGAACAGCAGGTTGGATGAGACATTGCTCTGATCTAGCAGAGCATTTCTTATGTTCCTACTCAAAATCAAATTAACCACATTTTTAGTAAGTTTCCACAGGCCACAAATCAATCGCGGAACTTGTGAGATCTCACTGCAATTAAATCTACTCTTTTATCCCTTGTTTTTAGTGGTCTGTGGTAGTCTCAAATTATTGCTGTCAGCAAAACAGAGCTAAACAAACACTTCTTAGACTAGTTAAAGCCAATATGTTTTGATATAACAATACCAATAAGAAGGAGGAAAGGCACCAAGACATGAAAATACATAAGTAACAGTTTCATATTTAAATTGGCTTCCAAAAACGTTTGCTAACATAAAATGAAAACCAAGAACATCAGCCTAAGTACAGCAGCCTTTTTTTTCCCTGCACTCCTTCCTCTCTTCATCATCACTCACAACAGAAGCAATGCTGCACAAGAAGCAAGCAGCACAGAAAATAAGCTGTGTGTAAACAGAACTGGGGCTGCTTCATTTCAAATCAAATCTGTGAGCTATACCTCTGCATCCAAGGTAGCTGAAGCCACAATCAGTCGAAGGTCCCCACGTTTCTTCTGTATCTAGGATAGAAACCAAGAACACCTAGGGTAAAAAGGCTTTTCTGAGATATAAGGCTAAAACCAGGGGTTTGAGCATCCAGTTTGCCAATAACTTCTCTCTGAAAATACTCTGAAGTTACAAGACAGCTGAAGAAGTGAAACACCCACATCAGCCCTAGATCTAATGACCTGATGACTGAAGTTCTATATATTCATTTGAAGGACATGGAGTCTGTAATCATTCTGGCTTACTCTTAATTTCTGATGGGAGTCAGTAGGTTGAAAGCCAACAACAACCTCCCAGTCAGATCACCTCACAACAGCAGCAACAGAATGAAGACTAATCTTTCTGCTCACATTGTTTAATATCACTGGTATGGAGGGAAATCAACGGAGGATTTTGAGTGTCAGATGTCTACAGCACAACAGGCTGTAGGAAAAATGAGGAATTAGAAATCATTCTGATTTCTGAGCTCTCCAAGTGAGCTCAGTAACTCGGCCATCAGGATCAGAAATTCAATAAAAAGGATGGAGATGAAAACAGTTACAGAGAACATTAAGAAGAAATAACCTTTTTTAGTAAGCCAATGGCAATATCTGTATAAAGAGTCCTTTCGTGGGCTTCATCCAGCATGAGAACACTGTGAATAAAGCAGAAAGAGAAGATTTCAGAAATGGTTTGATTTACACTAAAATCAGTGTCTTTTTCTTTTCTAGAAATAACCATTCTTTGAAATCTGCTGCTGGACTAAGCCTGTTTACACTTAGGAAATTGTGGAAGTTTAAAAAAGCACAGACATGACGCAGGGAAAATAATGTAAATAATACCATGTGGCACATCCATACTGTTCTTTATTCAGGATAGCTTTTGGAAAGAGGTAGGAAGAAAAAGATCTATTTTTACTGTCCTGCATAAGTATTCTGGACTCCAGAACATCCTATGTTTGTTGCTTTGTTGGGATTTATTATTAACTATCATCAGAAAAAGAAAAAAAAAATTATTTAAAACAAGTAAATGAAGCAATTTAGACTCCATGAGCTCCACTTAGCTCTTCTTCCAAAACCACAGTATCAAATTCTGCCATGTTTGATATTCCAGTGATCAGCTGATTTTCCAAAAGTCTTTACAACATAAAAGGAGTCAAACTCCTAAAATAATTGTCATATCTTCTGGCATTTAATTTATAATAGCCACACCTTGGATCTAAAAAAATGCAGTTGTTCACCAAATTACACTTCTGCAAGAGTGTATTCCATGTTTCCTTACCTGTATCTTGTTAACAAAGGATCAGCCATCATCTCCCTCACCAGCATCCCATCAGTTAGAAACTAAGAGGGAATGCAAACAGAAATGTAAACATACCTCTTAACAGGCAGTTTTGATAGACTTCTGATTTTTAAAGATGATTTCCAGGCCTTTGCCTAAATTTTTTCTTGTCTTCTACTTTCTAATGATCTATTAAATTGATCTGTTTTCAGCTATGGAAGGTAAGGATGTGTTTCTGAGTGTGAACCCCAGAGATAAGCAGAGTGGTTGCTTCTCAACCAGTATTGGATTCCTTATAAATAATTATTTTGTAAAACAAAACAAACCCAAAATCAAATTGGCAGCACTGGAGCATGGCAACAGATGTTTCCTCACTCTTGTCTGAAAGGAAGTTAAATCTGCTTTACCAATAACATTCTGTCTGCCCATTCACTCTTGATCATCTCAAAGCAGGCTACTTAATATCCACCACACACCTCTGACCAGAACACAAACCTTAACTTCTCAACATAATGAAATGCTCAAATTTCATGCTTTGTTCCTACTAGCAAGTGGAAACCCACCAGCTTCATGCAGCCATCAGAGTAGTTTCACCTGGGATTCCAGCTGTGGCCTTGAATTAAGCAAGAATTGGTATGCAAGGCAAAAACCTCCAAACTTCCAACTTCAAATGATTAATCATCACACTCAAAAAAAAAGAAGATTTCAGCTGTATTTAATGAACAGACATTTCCATTTCTTTCTCTTCTAAAGGGCTGCTAGCCTCAGAAAATAATCACAGAGTAAATTGTCTCATTCATCATCATTGATATTGCAGCATAACTAAGGCAAACTCTCATCTATACCAACACAAGCAGTATTAATATGGCTCACAGCACTCAAGAACAGCTGCAAAGCTTCCTATTTAATCCACAGCAAATCACTCTCACTTAGCCTGCTCATCTTGGGTTTTATCTATGCTTTTAATCCAAATCTATTTTCAGGGTGGTGAGGACACTTTAGCTGTGATTCACTGCAGTCTTTCACTCTGACTTTGAGTGATGTAACAGGTCACACCAGCACTACAACATCTGGCCACCCTTACCTTGGAAACCTTCAGTTTTAAAACAGTGGCTGTCAGGCTAGGGTACACACACCAATTCCATTGAGGTTTGGATGGCTACAGCCATTTCAAGCACGCTCTTGGGGTAGCCACATGGCAAAGTGAAATGTTACTTAATCTCTACTGGGCATCAGAAGGCTGTCATTCATGCTGCAGAGTTGTTGAAGAGTTTCAGCTAAGCCTTTCAGAGGAACCACATCCTGTTCATGTTTCACCTTAATTCTTGTAGCCTGTGGATCTGTGCAGTCATCAAAGCGAATACAGTAGCCAACTTCATGCCCCAGCACTGCACCTCTTTCATCAGCAACTCTGCCTGCAACCTGAGAAAGAGATTCTAATAAACAAGAGGCAGCTCACAGCACACATCTTCATCACATCATTACTTCAACCAGACAGAACTCCCCTCAAAAATGATCTGAGAGCTGGAACTCCTCTTCTGCAAGGCCAGGCTGAGAGTGCTGGGGTTGTTACGCCTGGAGAAGTGAAGGGTCCAGAAGACTTTCTTGGGGCCTTTCAGTACTTAAAGGGGTTGATCAGAAAGTTGGGGACAGACTTTTGAGTGGGGCCTGCTGTGACAGGACAAGGGGTGATGGTTTGAAACTAATGGAGGGAGATTTAGACTAGATAGTAGGAAGACAGTTTTTCCACTGAGGGTGGTAAGACCCTGGCCCAGGTTGCCCAGACAGATGGTAGGTGGCCCATGCCTGGAACCATTCCAGGTTAGGTTGTTTGGAGATTCTAAACAATTTGCTCAAGTTGTGGATGTCCCTGCTGACTACAGGGATTAGATGACCTCTAAAAGTCCCTTTTAACTCAAACTTCTATATGTTTCTATGCAAACAGGATCAGAGAATGGTTTGTTCTTGTTCAAACACTAAATTCTGATCAACATAACAGCACATACTGAAATTGCAAGTGGTGAATGCTGTCAGAAGGTTTCAGCATAACTTAATGAACCCATTTCACTCAGCTGCTGCTCAGGAAAGCTAGAGGTACCTTTCTCTTAAAAGGTCTGATAAACCTACAAATGCAACCACTCAAGAAGCCACTCCATTGGGCAATGAGCCCCTATCAGAAATTGCAGGAGTGCAATTTAAGAACACAACTGGAACACAAAAAGGGAAAGAGTTCAGAGACATGTCATGCAGCAAAAAATTACCATGTAAGCTGATGTGTCCCTGAACTTACTTAGACTTAAATGTCTAGCAAAGATGCTGCTCTTCTTTTCATAATACAGACTTGTCTATGCAGGAAACAGATAACTGGCAGAACAATTAAAAGAAACATTCTTTTTGGAACAGTACTACTCTGAGCCAGTTTTATGGCTATAGCTCCTTTAGCTGAAAAACTTGAATTATTCAGACTAAGTCTTCAGAATATTAGGTACTACCAGACCAGCAAACCACAGAGATATTTAACAGCTAATGGCACAATAAAACTCAGAATGCACACACAAGTCCTAGCAGAATTGCAAGAGGAAGCTACTTTCAGTCACTGGAGTGACATTCTAAATCTTATCAGCAGGCAGTGAATTCATTTCACTTGGAATCTTATCACTCCACCACAGTCAGCTCAAGCACTCAGTATAACTGACACTCAGGGCAATGTAAGCAGAAGTTCAGGAATTGTTAAACTATGCCCTATGCCTCTGCAGCTATCCCTCTATACTTCTGACAACCCAGATAATCTAGATGGGAAAGCAGATAGGCACATAGATAAAAATGAAAGATCACTTCCAATTCAAGACAAAGCCATAAATCATCAACTATATCCCTAACACTATCCCTCACCTCCCTGCAAGCTGCATGGTCCAGGCAATTTGTAACAACATTCTCATAGAAAAACCCTACTGTGTATAAATACTAAGCTCTGATTCAGTAATCTTTTAATTTCAGGCTTAAAAATAACATGTAAAGACATCAAAGGGAAAAGAGAAGTAAGCTTGTCCTAAGAAATCATTGCAGCATGCTCAACATCTTCCGCAGAACTGTGCACTGTCAGCTGGATGTCCTGTGAAGGAGAAAAGGGAGGAGACTGCAGGCAGACTGCCCAAAGCACAGGATGCAGCTCACTGCTAGAGACCTTAACCACACTGGATCAGGTCAAAGAAGACTGGATGAGATGAAAAGGCAGGTGGTGCAGCTGCTCATCTGCATGCTTTTCCTAGGGACATAAACTGATCTGTTGCAGCTTCCGTTAATATTTTATAAAGGACAAAAAGATGAGGGTTACAAAATGGCATCTCAGTTTTCCCCACAAACAGAAAACTGCAGCAGACATCTCTGCTCACCAAGTCAGTGTTTGGCAGCAGGCAGGGAGATGAGGAACACTGAATATCTTCTGTGCAGACTGTTGGGGTAAGGTACAGTTCAGCATAGAATCATAGAATCATAGAATGGTAAGGTTGGAAGGGACCTCAAGGATCAGCTAGTTCCAACCCCCTGCCATAGGCAGGGACACCTCCCACTAGTACAGGTTACTCAAGGCCTCATCCAATCTGGCCTTGAACACCTCCAGGGAGGGAGCAGCCACAACCTCCCTGGGCAACCTGTGCCAGTGCCTCACCACCCTCACTGGAAAGAACTTCCTCCTAACATCCAGTCTAAATCTCCCCTCTGCCAGTTTAAACCCACTGCCCCTTGTCCTGTCATTGCAGGACCTTGTAAATAATCCTTCCCCAGCCTTCCTGTAGGCCCCCTTCAGATACTGGAAGGCTACTATCAGGTCCCCTCGAAGCCTCCTCTTCTCCAGGCTGAAGAGCCCCAACTGTCTCAGCCTGTCCTCATAGGAGAGCTGCTCCAGCCCTCTGATCATCTTTGTGGTCCTCCTTTGGACCCGCTCCAACACTTCCATGTCCTCTTCTTCCTTCTCATAGTACATCTAACTGAGGTTATGCCCTTTTAGTCATGTGTATGAAAAGATTTCAAACAATAAAATTGTTTTGTCATTTCCTTGACACTCTTAAAAGGGGACACAAATGAAAAAAACACAGCTCACAACAACAAATGGTGTGAATTGTCAGAACAAGCTACACAGCCTCCTCTTCTCCTTTTTCTTCCACTGGTAATCTTAAACTTGTGCACAGGTCTACATCACTACTTCACATTGTGAAGGAAGTTAAGGGTATCACAGGCACAGCTCCAGTCCAGAGCCAATCATGCCTCAACTCAGTGCAGCTCTAACCTCAGCACAGGGTTCAAAGAATCCCAGCATGGTGAGGGTTGGAAGTTACCTCTGGGGATTAAGGCCAGGCCCTGCTAAAGCAGGGTCACACACAGCAGCTTGCCCAGGTGAGTTCTGAAAGTCCCTAGAGAAGGAGACTGCACAACTGAGTGATTCACATTCCACTGATACCACTCAACTTCATTTCAAAGCTTCTACACCTGCAATGCTGACCTTGGTATGCTTGGCAAGACCTAGTAAGCAGGTTCAATTCCACCTACAGCACCAGCATTTCTGTGAGGAAGATAAGCAGGAACATCTATTCACTCAGGAGCTCATGCAGTTATGATTTCTGCTACTCAGCAAAACCTGCTAATAAACTGGAGGTTATAATGATAGCAAACATGGACACAGAGAAACTCACTGTAACAGCAGCGACTCGACGAGGCTGTGTCACTCCAACAACTCTTCCTTCAGCTGTCCAGCCAGCTTCTGCCAGGTACTGCAAACAAATGTGGAGGATAAGAATGTGGAGGTCACACTGAGATTACAGAAGGTGTTGGTGCTCCTTATTGTGTGCTCTTTCCTGGCTCAGACTCTCGCTGATGCATGACCTTAGGCAAATCAGTTACCTGAAGATGTTGTGCAGTATTGACAGCACCACTGAAAGCACTACAGTACAATACCAGCTTCCTGCGTACAGACATTGCAGGAACCTTGAGAAGGGTGGATTTAGACTGGAGATTAGGAAGAAACTCTTTACAGTAAGGGTGCTGAGACACTGGAAGAGGTTACCCAGGAAGGTTGTGGATGTCCCCTCCCTGAAGGTGTTAAAGGCCAGGTTGGATGAGGCTTTGAGCAACCTGGTCTAGCAGAAGGTGTCCCAGCCCATAGCAGGGAGATTGGAACTAGATGAACTTCAAGGTCTCTTTCAACCCAAGCCATGCTATGAGTCTATGGTTTAGTGGTGACCTGGTAGTGTTGAGTTAATGGTTGGACTCAACGTTCTTTAAAGGTCTCTTCCAAACTAAATGATTCTATGATTCTACAAAGCATCTATCAGCAGTTCTTGGGGTCTTATGTACTTTTGAACTGCTTCATTTTTATCCTCTTCTTTCATTTTATAGTTTCTTTAAGAAGAAAAACCAAGCAGCACAAATCCTGTGCTTGCAATGAAGCAGATGGTAACCATCAACAGACTGCATTTTTTAAAGTTAAAATCAAGAACCAACTTTGAAATATTCTCAGGCTTTTTTATACCTGTCATGAAAGAAAATGTTTTGCAAAACCACACAAATTTCAGTATTTCAAAGGTTTCCAAGAGGAGGATTTATAACAAAATGTATCTCTTTATTCCTTCTGGAAAATATGTCCTCAATAAAATGTTTTAAATGATTCTGATAGAGTAATAAACACTTGCCATAGCACAGTGACTACTGTTTGTACCACCATAAACTTGTTTGCAGTGTATGGTCCTTTCCTGTAGTGGAAGAAGGGTTTCTCTTAGAGAAATATCAGTTCATCCTGTTTGCTCCTTTTGTTTCTCTCCTTTTTGGTCACCCAGGTGAGTTCCAGTCTCATAGGGCAGCTCTTGGTTGCTGGGTTGACCTTTCATGTAAACCCCTCTGAGGGAGCACCTGCTTTTCCCAAGTCAAACAGACACTTACTTGTGGAATCTGCGTTGATTTCCCACAACCTGTTTCCCCAACGATGACCAGAGTTTGATAGTTCTCCACTAGGTAAAGTATGTGATTTCTCAGCTGGAAGAGAAGATGATATGTCTGTATCAAAACCAGATGTGTACAAAAATAAGCAAACTATTCAATCTGTGATATTTTCACATCAGACGCAGACGCAGCAATCCATTTCACTTTAAGTTTACTGCCAAAAGCTAAACAGTTCTTTCAACTGTGTAAACAACACCTCCAGCATATCCTCAACATCATCAAGCATAGAATGGTAAGGTTGGAAGGGACCTCAAGGATCAGCTAGTTCCAACCCCCTGCCATAGGCAGGGACACCTCCCACTAGTACAGGTTACTCAAGGCCTCATCCAATCTGGCCTTGAACACCTCCAGGGAGGGAGCAGCCACAACCTCCCTGGGCAACCTGTGCCAGTGCCTCACCACCCTCACTGGAAAGAACTTCCTCCTAACATCCAGTCTAAATCTCCCCTCTGCCAGTTTAAACCCACTGCCCCTTGTCCTGTCGTTGCAGGACCTTGTAAATAACCCTTCCCCAGCCTTCCTGTAGGCCCCCTTCAGATACTGGAAGGCTACTATCAGGCTACAATCGACAAAGCCTGTCAAAGTGACAGCAACAGTCACCACCTGGGACAAACAATTCCAACAAATAAAGACAGTAGGGTCTGAAAATGGTTATTTTGTGTTGCAAAGTGATCCTATAGAGATCTTCCAAAGACACAAAACGCAGACATCATCCAACAGATTTAGCATACTGAAAAGAACTCCTGTACCTTAAAAACAGGCAGCTTTTGTCTTTGCTGTTCAATAGAAAGGGAAGCATAAGGATTGTAGATGACGGTTATGCCACTGCTCTCAGCAGGACTCTGTCTCTCCTCTGAGATACTGACACCAGGACCTTCTGTGCCTAGAGGACATAAGTTAGTTGTAACTTCTGCTTCAGTGTATCACAGTGCAAGCAAAACAAATACCTTCCTTACAAGGAAGAGTCAGGGGCAGCAGCATTCATCAAAAGACTAACATTTCCATGAAAATAATAAAAATATGCAGATAATCTTACAAATTAAATGTGTGTCTCCTGCCCATTAAAAAAGAAAAAGGGTTCTCATGTGACTAAGTATTTGCATGTTTAAAAGAAGAGAAAGGAGGACACAAAGAACACAGGGGAAAATACACAGCAAGATCTTGGGAATGTCTTTCTTTCTCTGTACTCAGTTCAGAAGTATCTTCAATACCCTTCTCAGAAGCCAGCCAGTCAGACAAGGAACAGAACTTGCCCTGACTAACATCACCAGCACAAGCATTCCAGCTTGCCTGCCAATGAGAGGTACCACTCACTCCAGATCAGAATTTACCTCACTGAAACCTGATTTATTCTTGCTGCAGGTTACCATGAAACTGACAAGTGAAAATGCTGAATCATGGAAGCAAAGTACAACCAAAAGCTCATCTCAGTAACAATGTATTGTCTCCAGCTGCAGAGTCAACCGCGAAAGTCTGAGAGCAGAGAGTAATATAGAAGCATTCAGGCTTGGAAAGATATTTAAGATCATCCAGTCCAACCATTGACCAACATTACCAAGTCTGCTGCTAAATCATGTCCCTCAATACAACATCCACACAGCTTCTAAATCCCTCCAGGGATGGGAACTCCACCACTGTCCCAGGGCTTGGCAATCCTTTCAATAAAGATTTTTTTCTTTCTAATACCCAACCTAAATCCTGCCTGTTGCAACTTAAGACCACTCCTCTTGTCCCATCCCTTGTTACCTGGGAGACCAACCCCCACTTAGCTCCAACCTCCTTTCAGGAATCTGCAGAGACGCAGAAGGTGTCCTCTCAACCTCCTTTCCTCTAGGCATAACAACCCCATTCCCTTCAGCTGTTCCTCACCACCCCTGTGTTCCAGACCTCTCACCAGCTTCATTGCTCTTCTCTGGATCTGCCCTCAATGCCCTTCTTGTAGTGAGAAGCCCAAAACTAAACCAGTACTCAAGTAAGGATTTCCCTGTATCGTAGGATCTGCTTTCAGGGCTTTTCCCACTTTATAAAAACAGTTAGTCCCTGTTCAAAGCTGCCAAGCAAATTTTATAGCAAACTGATCCCATTGTAAGAGTTGTTAGCAGTTATTCCGATAACTGCTCCCCAGCACAGATGGATAAGAATCAGGGACTTAAACATCTGGATCTTGACAAACCAATGAAATTAATGGATATTGCTTCTCATCACAGTATTTTCATTGTTGCCTTTTTTTTTTTTTTTTTTTTTTTTAATACACAACTTCCAATATACTACTACATTTACACATATTCTCTGTGCATGCATATTACTGGAATAATCCAATTATTAAGAAGTACTTTATATTTAATGTTGAGTCTGGAACAGCTTTGCAAACCACAACAGAACACAATGCAGTGACCGATTTAAGAAGCTTCCCTTTGGGATAAGTGGATGGGAGAGCACACACTGCCCAGATCCTGGAAGAAACTGGAGATTTTCTAGGCAAAAATCCTGCACTTTACAAGGTCACTTACACCAGGCTTCCGAGGTCCTCATTCAGCTGAGGTGTAGACCTTGTAACCCACCTGCCTGACTTGCTTGCTCCAAAACCTGATCACTGCTACAGTAGAAAATGTTTTTCTCATATTTCAGGTTCTGCCCATTGCCTCTTGTACTGTCAGGAGGCACTACCAAGAAGAGTCTGGCTCTGTTTTCTTGGAACCATCCTATTGAGTATTTACACCCCCAGAAAAGACCCTTCTGAGGCTGCTCTTCTCCACCTGCACAGCCCCAAGCTCTCAGCCTCCCTTTCCACATCATGTGCTCCAATTTCTCCGTCACCTTTATGTCATCATCCTTCAGTAAGTCCATGTCCTCTTGGTACTGGAGAGCCCCAACACCACTCTCGTTGTGGTCTTCCCAGTGCTGAGGGGATGGATCAGCTCCCTCAGCCTAACGGCAATGCTCTTCCCCACGCAGCCCGGCATGCAGTGACCTTCTTTGCTGCCACTGCTGATCGTCAGCTCACACTCAGCTTGCAGCCCACAGCACCCTAAGATCGTTCTCTGCTCTCCCCAGCGTGCGGTACCCGAGGCTGTTCCCTACCGGGGCCAGGGCTTCCCACCACCCTCTGTGAAAACCCTGAGAATTCCCTGGACTGTGTCCTCAGCCAGCCGAGGGCACCCCGAAAGGCAGCACCCCCACTCTGTCCCGTTCCCTGCCACTCCCGGTAGCAGCCTGCGCCCAGCTGGCGTCAGAGAGACCCAATCGCCCTCCCGGGCTGGAGGACGAGAGGACATCATGTTCCTCCGCCGCGCTCGACGTCTACAACCCCCGCGCCCCCCAAAAGCGGATGGCCGCAGAGTGATGCGCCGCGGCTTTCGCTCCGGCCCCTGTCCCGGACAGCATGGGAAGAGACCTCCTCCCGCACACACATCCCCGCCGCAGAACCGCCACTCTCCGCACCGGCCGCGGACCCTCACCCGGCTTCCAAAACTTCACCGGTCCCACGGGCGCCGCCATCTTGGGGTGAGAGGGCAACCGGAAGCGCGGGGCGGGCCCACGCGAGGCACCGCCCGCTGCACGGAGACGGGAGCGGGGCTGGCGGCCGCAGCCTGCGGGCGGAGCGCTGCCCACGTGGAGATGGGTGAGCGGCGGTGCCGCTCAGAGCTTCTTCGGTAACACAGACAGCAGCACTGAGTGCAGCCCCAGCGGGTGAGAAGGGGGACAAGAGCCGGCACCGTGAGCTCCCAGCCCAGACCCAACGGCCTCCTGCGCTGACCCCCAAGGAGCATGGGCAGAGGGAGGGGATTCTGCCCTTCTGCTCTGCCGAGACCTCACCTGCAGCGCTGGGGTCAGCTCCGGAGTCCTCAGCACAGGAGAGACGTGGACCTGTTGGAGTGGGGCCAGAGGCGGCCACAAAAATGAGCTAACAGCTGAAACTCCTCTGCTGTGAGCACATTCTGAGAGAGTTGGGATTGTTCAGCCTGGAAAAGGGAAGGCTCCAGGGACACCTTCTCATGGCCTTTTAGTGCTTAAAAGGGTGATCAAAAAGCTGGGGATAGACTTTTTTTGCAGGGCCTCTTGTGACTAAAATGCAGGATGAAATAAACAAGATAGAAAGTAGACATTTTTTCCACTAAGGGTGGTGAGACTCTGGCCCAGGCTTCCCAGAGAAGTGGTAGGTGCCCCATCCCTGGAACCACTTCAGGTCAGGTTGTTTGGGGCTCTGAGCAAGTTGCTCTAGTTGCAGATGTCCTTGTTGACTGCAGGAGGTGCAGAGTAGATGACTTTGAAAAGTCTCCTCCAACTCAAACCCTTTCATGATTCTCTGAAGGAAGGAAAAGGGCCCTTTTCCTTTACCATTACCAACACTGCAACTGTCAAGGAAAAGCATCAAGTGCTGAATATTTCTGTATCTTAACAATGAGAATGGTTCCCATCTTATACCAGGTGTGTGACACGTGCTCTTAGCCAGACACCCAGAAGTCATGTTGCTGAGATAAAATGACCCTCACTTGTGGGTGAAACCCACCCTTTGCTTTTGAGTCAAAGGGAAAGGAATGAGTCAAGCCCTCCAGACACACTTCATTTTAGTAATGAGCAGTATAACCTGGAGGTGAACCTAGGATTGAACAGGACTGAAAAATCAACTCCAAAAAGTCTTTGTCTCATTAATGACACTAATCACTTCCCTTTTCACTTGAAGAATGGAAACTGTATCACAGCTGTTGCACTTTACACTAGGCGGTGAAGGACTTTTATGCATCTGTTTTAAGACCCAGCTGTGGCCTATCACAGGCTCATCCTAGCCCATGAAAGTTCTTAATCAAATTTAATGTCAGCTCTGAGTTAATTAAGTATAGGCTGGAGTAAAAGAGTAATAGACATCTAAGTTTAGTCATAGTGTCAAAAACTCATGCTTCCAGAGAAAAATCTACCCTCCTTTCATACTCTTAATCATTCTTCTTCATTAATGGCTTGGCACACTCACAGTGTGGCTGTGATTATTCACACAGACTGCTGTACCTCCACGGCCTCTCTTCATGCTCAGTCTGTAGGAAACCACACGAGCAAGAGGTTATTCAGTTATAATTAAAGTTATAATTAGTAATAATTCAGTTATGATTCAAATCCTAGCTATTTATTTCCAGCCACTTTTCAGATTAAGTCCATTCTATCAAAAATAAACACATATCTTATCACAATAGTTTGTTAGTAACTTGATAAAAAGCCCTACATGGAAAAGAGTTGCCTGTTAAAGAAATGAGATGAGGAACAAAGTTAAACATTTCTATTTGAGGAAACATATACAGGTCACTGGTGTGAGGATAAGACTACACAGACAATCCTGTGCACAGAGTACACTGTTGTGTGTGATTTGTGTTTATGGAAAATGTGGTTAAAAACAATGCATATTTCATCTAGATGTAACGAAGTTTGAAAGTCAAGATTACGCATCTATAAACTAATGAACACTTACAGCTGAGGAGAGGCAGGATTAGCCCATTTCCATAACTCTTAAGCACAGAAGAAAAGCACAGTCTCTGATCAGTAAATCCAAGCTATGCCTGTAAGCTCCACATGCTCAATTTCATGTTGTTCTGTTGATGTTTAGCACAGAGCCATAAGAAATTCTATTGCTAGGTTTTAATCTTCCCCTTTGAAGCCCAGACCCCACAAAGGACAAGCCCAAGTTTGTTACAGGAGCAAGAGCCTCAAGAACAACATGAGAAAGGCTCTCCCTTTGCTTTAGCTACAGCTGCCATGGTTAACATGAGTTTCTGTACTGGCTGGCTATTGGAACTTCAGCACCTTAGTGAACCTGGCTGGGAGGATGTTTAGTCACTTGTGCTTTTTTGTTTGTTTGTTTTCTCCAGAAATGGATGGGAGTTTTAAATTTAAACCTTAAAAATCAATGTTTCTGACTTGCCTGTCACTGCATGTCTGGTGAAAGCAAGGCTTTGGAGAAGCCACAAAAGCTTCACAGATTCCAGGTCTATTCAATTTTCCCCACAAGATCAGACAGCAAAAGCAACCTAAAAGAAGCTCCAAAGTGTGCATATATATATATATATATATATTTTTATATATATATATATAAATGTCAAGAAAATGGTTTTGTTTGGCTCTACTACAAACACAGCAGGATCACAGCAAGGTCTGGGGAATCTCTTCCTTGCACTTGTTTATTGTGTGACGTCCAACAACCCAAGTATTCTTATAACCAGAAAGAAAAGTCATTTGAAATCCAGTTGTTGCAAAAGCCTTGTTCACCTGATGCCAGCTCCTTCTGCCTAGCAGCACAGCCTCATGAAAAAAAAAGATGTGGCATTTGAGGACTAGCAGCATGGTACTGATTTACTAGCCTCTACATTATGGTTAATGCAGTTTTGTGTCATGAAATGGTTTGTGGAGAGTTTGTGCAACACAAGACTGGGCTTAGGCTGATTTCAGAGCAATGCAAGCAGTCATCTTTGGAAGACTTTTAAGCAGAATTATTTTCTATACCTAGATTTGCTGAAGAAAAAGGTTTGAGCTACTGAGCTAAGAAACTGCTACCCCATAGGCTTAGAACATGTAAGAATAGGTTGAAAAATGGAAATCTGACAGAATTCTACAAGTCAATATTGGCTTTCCACATGCTAGAGGCTCACATCAGAGGCCAAGACACCACCATAAGTGTATCTGCTGATGTGCAGATACATGATCTTCACACAAAGTCACCATTCCAGCATCACTTTCTCTCATTTGGAGGTGTTTCCCAGCTGCTTTCACACAGTAAGGCAGTGGTGGATGTGGATGGCTGGAACACAGTTCCTGAGGTTCTGCTCCTGGCAATTCATCTCTCCCCGATCCAGTGTGGCCTCATGACTAGAGAGCCATTCCTCTTAGTCAGTGGAGGAGAGGTGTGCATGGTGTTGCCTGGCACGCAGACTGCCTCTCTCGAGGCGTGCAGCCAGTGTCGCTTCCGCTTCAGGTTCCCTATAAACGCTCTAAGATACAAAAACTCCATTCTCAGGAAGTTTTCCCTAGTCATGTCTCTGGAATCCACTGTTATCCTGACCAGCTGGTCCAACACCTTACTCTTCTTGCAGCTGGAGAACTCTTTGAGGTTGATAGGCTTAGACCGTGCATAAAGAATGCGGAATTCCAGGTCAAAATGTGCAACTGCAGGTCCTGACAGGATCAAAATGTTACTACTGTTCAGCTTGCCATCTGTCCAGGTGAAACTAGAGAAGAAGAATGAGTGAATGCTAAGTTAACCAAAGCAAATAGTGCACAAAGGATTAACTGAAAATTGTTTTTCATCGCAATGAGTTAATTGTTCTTATAACCCAAATGATGAGCAGTGTGCTCTTTAGGGGTACACAAACTGACATGGAAAGTGGCTCTGCCACACTTCCATTTTGCCTTTCCATGGGAAGAAATCACATTAAGCAACACAAAGAAACTGGCACTTGCCTGTAGGAGCCTGTTGTCACTCTGATGCCATCGACTAACATGAACTTTTCACAGACTTTTCCAACAATTTTGGCACCTGACCTCGTGTAGTAAATGTTCCCTGTGATGTTTCGAACTCTCATCAGCTGGTAAAGATACAGCAAGTGTCAGATGGATTTCAGAGTTCAGTGATTGCACACAAAAGAGTATCACATGACAATGCCCATCACTGAGCAATGAGCAAAAGTGACATGAAATTCACCCTCTAGGAACCAAGTGATAATTTTGTCTTGTTTTAGTAGGCAAAGAGGCAAACCCATCATCTGACTGTGCAGAATGTGACTAAAAACTCCTGCCACTCTGGATCCCAACACCACAGACTGCTTACAATCTGCTTCTCCACCAGCTTTCAGTGTCTCACTGAGCCTGGGAATTCCACTTGTACTTTAGGAACTGGATATTCCTCCTGCATTTTCTTGAGTATTCAACTAGTATTTGTGCTCAGAAAGCACCTGTAACACTGACTTTACAAGTTTTCGCTTCTAGTAATTTCCTTCTTATGCACGAACAGTTAAATCTGCCAGGAAAGAGCTGGAGCTACATAGCCACATTTTACTTTGTAACAGCAGGGATAGCAGTTTCTGCTTTGATAGCTCCAAGGTTACAGTCACAAGAAGATCTATCCATGTAGGTATCTCAAGGCTTACCTTCTCCTGTTCCAGGTCAACTCCCAGATCATTGCACATTTTCAGAAAGTGGGAAAATAAAGACTGGTCTAGAAGGATATATGCTTTAACTTGCCGCTGGCTGCAAGCCTCCAAGAGGTCTTTGAAGATATCAGTATCTGTGAAGGAATCCATAACCAGGGCAATCATCTGCAATAAGTTTCAAAGACATCATTAGGTTATTTCATCCATGGGGATGTGATACATGAGGAATTTGACTTTCAAATTAAGTACAGTCTTTTGTGTTATATTCTTCTGCTGTTCACAGAACTGCTGAAACGTGAAACAGACATCAGAAAGGTAAAAATAACTGGTTAAAGTTCTATGAACAGCATTTTATCCTTTTCTCCTATGTCTACAACAGTGCCAAGACCTATGAAGGCAGAGAGAGACTTGACACCTCTCCAAAAATCTAAGTAGGCTGATAAAAAATAATCTGTATGTGGCATGAGGAAAAGAAGGACGTTTTTATTGTCAGTCTTCTTCAACTACATCAATACTCCCAGTGTAACAGGAGCACTGAGCCGACCATGGAGATGTTTGGGAGGTACCGAGAATACCTCAGAAGAACCAGAGCAGTGACAATATATTGCTTCAGGTTTCTCGCTCACCCAGAGATATGGCAAAACCAGGAATCTAGATCTGTGTTGGCCAAATTTGGTCTCAGATTCCTAGACAAGAGTTTTTTGGGTTTTTTTCAACGTACTGTTCAGATTCACATGCTATTTCAAGCCAAGATTTGATTCTCCCTCAGGAACCATCTACAGCCCTTGCAAGATGTTTCCCAGGAGCTGAACTCCCGAGGTTTGCCGTGTACACCCCACACAAGGTGGAAGCAACAACTACTTCAAAGGGCTTGGAATGGGCACGTCTCAAACATAATTGCTCCGAGGTGCCAAGGCTATGAGGGAACTGAGTAAGGCCTGAAGAAGATGGGGCCGTTTTTCATCAATACTGGGAGAAAAAACTTTTGAATAATTCAGCTATTGAAGGGGAGAG
>VWZE01002802.1:0-26059 GCA_013396675.1 Eubucco bourcierii
CCTTGCGATACTGTGATACTGTGATACTGTGTGAGATGGGGATGTTCAGCCTGGAAAAGAGAAGGCTCCAGGGAGACATAATAGCAACCTGCCAGTACCTGAAGGGGGCCTGCAAGAAGGCTTCATAGAGACTTGTTTGCAAAGGCCTGTGGTGACAGGACAAGAGGCAATGGCTTCAAACTAGAGAAGAGCAGATTGGGATTGGATGTTAGGAACAAGTTCTTTACCATGAGGGTGGTTGAACACTGGCACAGGTTGCCTAGGGATAGGGAGGTGGTTGAAGCTCCTTCCCTGGAGATATTCAAGGTGAGGCTTGAGAAGGTTCTGGGCACCCTGATCTAGTTGAGGATGTCCCTGCTGACTGCAGAAGGTATTGGATTAGATGACCTTTGGAAGTCCCTCTCATTCCAAACCATTCTATAGTTCTATGAAAGAGGAGAATGTTGTGTTTGTGTTGGCAGTGCTCAAAAAAGCAAAACATTATCCCAACCGTCTTAAAAAAAAAATAAAATAAAAAAGGCTGCAAACCCTTACTTGTTTCTGTGCAAACCTTGTCTGGCAGGAAGCCTTCCCAGCTGAAGTATGAACTCCTGTCCTTCACCTCAATGTAGCACCATCCATAAGATCTGCCTGAATTCATCTTGGTGTCACCTTGAATGTTGTACAAGGGCAGCCTAAGAATTTGCTTAGCTGCAGTGGAGGTTCTGAAGCCCTCAATGTGTTTTCTTCCTCCTTCTCTTTCCCTCAGGTGGTCTCTGCCCACTCATACTTCAGGCTTCAAGAGGAAGCAAGGGTTTTCCTATCCCTCTGTGCTCCCCTTTTACCTTTTGCTTTTGAGTTGAGTTTCCCATCAGGACTCCATACACAGTACTCTTTATTTATTTAATTTATTTTTTTTAACTGAGAAAGTGTTTCTTGTGGTAGCTTGAGGAGACTCAGGGGGACCTTGTCACACTTTACAACTAACTGAAGGGAAGTTGTAGTCAGGTGGGGGTCAGGCTTTTCTCCCAGGCAACTTGTGACAAGGTAGAATCATAGAATGGTAAGGTTGGAAGGACCTTAAGGATCATCCAGTTCCAACCCCCTGCCATAGGCAGGGACACCTCCCACTAGTACAGCTCACTCAAGGCCTCATCCAACCTGGCCTTGAACACCTCCAGGGAGGGNTAGGTTGCAGAACCCCAGCTCTCTCAGCCTGTCCTCATAGGAGAGCTGTTCCAACCCTCTGATCATCCTCGTGGCCTCCTCTGGACCCACTCCAACACTTCCATGTCCTTTCTGTACTGGGGGCTCCAGAACTGCACACAGGACTCCAGGTGGGGTCTGAGGAGAGCAGAGCTAAGGGGCAGAATCCCCTCCCTTGCCCTGCTGGCCACGCTTCTCTTGATGCAACCTAGGACTCGGTTGGTTATCTGAGCTGCATGTGCACACTGCAAGATGAAAGGGCATGGCCTGAAGCTGTGCCAGGGGAGGTTTAGGTTGGATGTTAGGAAGCACTTCCTCATGGAAAGGGTAATCAGACACTAGGATGGACTGCCCAGGGAGGTGTTAGAGTTGCTGTCCCTGGAGGTGTTTAAAGAAAAAACTGGATGTGGCACTTGGTGATACAGTCTGTTTGATGTGGTGCTGCTGGGTCACAGGCTGGACCTGAAGATCTTAGAGGTCTATTCCAGCCTCGGTAATTCTATGATGCTGTGAACTGAAGTTACAGAAGCACCTGGAAGGGATTTGATTGTTTTTTGGTGGTTTCATTTTTTATTTGTGTCCTCGCCCCATGCTCCCATGCTGTGTGCTTTGGAACCACCTGAAGAGCCTTTCCTTTTCAGACTGATTGGAGGAGGGCAGAGCAAATAAGAAGGGCTCAATCTTTTTCTTTTTTTTTTTTTCTCCTTTTGTGCCTGCAACATCACAAATGAGGTCTCTGTGAGAACTGGAGTCTCCCAAGTACCAAAACTGTACTCCACACATTCAAACTGAAAATGAGGGTCTTGTAATACTGATCCAGACTCTTCCTCTGATTTTCTACACTGAGTTGTCACTTAACTCTTTTTATTTGCTTTCATTACTAAACGACGGCCTTGGATGGTGTTGACTTGGAACACTTTATATCAGTGGTTTGAAGGTTGTTGTGTACCTCTTTACAAGCCACAGAAAGAGGCTCTAAAGAAACTGCAGAGCTGGTGAGGTTGGCAGGAACCTCTTACCCAGCTCCCCATGTGAAGTGATAGTAGCTGGAACAGTTTCCTCAGGGCTCTGTCTGTTGGGCACCCCCAAGGATGGTAACTTCCTGATTTTTCTGGGCAACCTATTCTGTAGTTTGTTTCTTCCTTCAGGAAAAACTTTTTTGTTGGCTTTTTTTGTCTTGTTTTCTTTTCTTCCTCCTTCTGACATTTAAATGAAATCTCCTGTATTTCAGTTTGTGTCCACTGCCTCTTGTCCTGTTGCTGGATACCATCAAGAGGAGCCTGGTTGCGTCTTTACACCTCCAACAGGTATTTATGCACACTGGTCCCCCTGAGCTTTTCCTGCTGCAAGCTGGACAATCCCAGCTTTCTCACCCTTTCCTCTTATGTCAGGTGCTCCAGTCCTTTAATCATCTTTGTGAACCTTTGCTGGACTCTTTCTGGTGTGCCCACATCTCTCTTGTCCTGGGGAAGTGCATGTGTGACCCAGCACTCCATGAATGTCTCACCAACCCTGAGCAGGGGGGGAAGATCACTTGCCCTGACTTGCTGGCAGTGCTTTTCCTAATGCAGCCCAGATGTTTTTTGACCTTCTTTGCTGCAAAGGCGCTTTGGAGGCTCATAGTCAACATAATGTCCACCAGGACTCTCATGTCTTAGCACAGCTGGTTTTCTGTCAGTTAGCTCTTGGTCTGTGCTGGTGCCTGGACTTATTCCTCCCAAGTAGCAGGGCTTTACGTTTGCTTTTGTTGAGCTTCATGAGGTTGGTGATGGCCCTTTTCTCAAGCCTGAGCTCTCAGTACTGCGTCATCTTCAAGGTTCCTAAAAGTATACTCAGTGCTGTCACAATGTTCTTGCCTTTATGAAGAATCCAGAGCCCTGGGTGAATTGGTTAATAAATCAAATGTCTCAACAGTTCTTGAAAGTACATTGCTGTGCACTAGGGAAAATTCCTTAGTACTAAAAGGACTTATCATAGAATGGTAAGGTTGGAAGGGACCTCAAAGATCATCCAGTTCCAACCCCCTGCCATAGGCAGGGACACCTCCCACTAGTACAGCTCACTCAAGGCCTCATCCAACCTGGCCTTGAACACCTCCAGGGAGGGAGCAGCCATAACCTTCCTGGGCAACGTGTGCCAGTGTCTCACCACCCTCACTCCAAACAACTTCCTCCTAACATCCAGTCCAAATCTCCCCTCTGCCACTTTAAACCCATTGCCCCTTGTCCTGTCATTGCAAGACTTTGTCAATAATCCCTCCCCAGCTTTCCTGTAGGTCCCCTTCAGATACTGGAAGGCTACTCTAAGGTCTCCTGGAAGCCTTCACTTCTCCAGGCTGCAGAGCCCCAACTCTCTCAGCCTGTCCTCATAGCAGAGCTGCTCCAACCCTCTGAGCATCTTCATGGCCCTGATCTGGACCCGCTCCATCATTATTATTTAAGAGTTCAATTTTTTGTTTTTCTGATGCTTCCTGCAATTCATGTCCTGTGTTGACACTGGAGCAACCTGCTGTGTCACTATATAATGTTGCTTGTTGGCCGAAAGCTGGACAAGAAGTGCTTTCTAGGGCAGGAAATCCATGGGCTCATTAGGAAAAGTGCAGCAGAATGAGGGAAAAACATTCTTTAAAAGTATTGCAAAATGATTTTCTTTTGTCCTTCCCCAAACTGTGCCTCAGAGGAAACAGGGACATCAAGAGAAATTTTCTCAGTGCTTTATCTATAGCCATTCCCCCCCTCCCCCAAAACCTGCACCCTAGGCACAGTCTAAACCTCTGGGCTAACAGATGGTGCTGAGAGGGGGAGGGAAGAGGGGGAACAATTTGCATCTAAATAGCTGAAATAAAAAAGGGTCATGTCCACAGACCAGCTCCACTCACCTGCTGTTTAAATCCCCCTGAGAAAGGGGCAAAACAGGCTTCATTTTCTAACGTCTGCCTCAGCTGTACTTACTCTCTGAAACATTCTGCCCTGCAAAACATGCAAGCCCCTGTATCTGGATGAGTGGATGGATGGATGGATGGATTGATTGTCTTCTGGCCCCAAAAACCATGAACTCCTAAGGCTTTGGTTCTTTGAATGCAGTTGACAGCTGTGTCACTTTTGTTCAGCCCTCCCATCAGAGTGGCTGCTGCTGCTGGCTGTGGTAATTAGCACAAGCACTAATGGTATAGAAAAGGTTCAAAGCAAGAACTGCCTTTTCTGTCAGCTTCATGCTTGCATGGCTGCACCAGGCACTCTTCAGAGGTGCTCTGTGCCATATGGTCCTGCAACATTCTACACTGGGTTTGTGTGGGTCATGGTATTAGGTTATAGGCTGGACTTGATGATCTCGGAGGTCTTTTCCAGCCTCAATGAGTCTGTGATTGTGAGTAGGTGAGATGGAGTTTGGTCCTGATGGCCACCCAGCTGCAGCACAGTAGTAGTCTTGATCCTGCTGCATGGTGGCTTGGTTCAGTGTTGGATGGCCACGTTTAATCCTGCATGTGAATGCAGCCAAATTCCTCTGACTTTCTGGCTGTGTACTGTAGAAATGTGCCAGGCCAAGCTAAGACCTTGCTACTTTGTAATTATATATATTTATATGTATAGATGTGTGTGTATATATTTTTTTTTTCTTCTTTTTTTTTTTTTTGAGGGGGGGAGAGGACAAAGGTCTAACAGTTGTTCAAGCAGTTGTTCTTCTGAGGATGGGAGGAGAAAGATCTTGACTGAGAGAGTCATTGGCTGCTGGAATGGGCTGCCCAGGGAGGTGGTGGAGTCGCCGTCCCTGGAGGTGTTCAAGGCGCATTTGGATGTGGCACTTGGTGCCATGATCTAGTCGTGAGGTCTGTGGTGATGGGTTGGACTTGATGAGCTTTGAGGTCTCTTCCAACCCTGGTGATACTGTGATACTGTGAAAAGGAACACTCAACCACCACTTCTGCATCATGGTGGATGAAAAGCTGGACATGAGCTGGCACTGTGCACTTGCAGTCCAGAAGCCAGCCCTGTCCTGGGCTACATCCCCAGCAACATGGGCAGCAGGTGGAGGGAAGGCATTCTGTTCCTCTGCTGCAGCAGTGCTGGGTCCAGCTCTGGAGTCCTCAGCACAAGAGAGACATAGACCTATTGCAGCAGGTCCAGAGGAGGCCATGAAAATGATCAGGTGGCTGGAAGCCCTCTGCTATGAGGACAGGGTGAGAGAGTTGGGGCTGTTCAGCCTGAAGAAGAGAAAGCTCTAGGGAGAACATACTCTGCCCTTTCAGTACGTAAAGTGGGGGGGACATAAGAAAGATGGGTACAGACATTTTAGTAGGGCCTGTTGTGACAGGACAAGGGTGATGCTTTTGAACTACAAGAGAGAGATTCAGACTAGGTATAAGTAAGACCTTTTTTTCCACTGGGGATGGTGAGACACTGTGCTATGTTGCCCAAAGAGGTTGTAGATGCACCATCCCTGGAAACATTCTAGGTCAGGTTGGATGTGGCTCTGAGGAACCTGATTTTGTTGAAGATGTGCCTGCTGACTGTGGGGCAATTGGACTGCATGACCTTCACAGGGCCTTTACAGCCCAAAACATTCTCAGATTCTGCAATACTCATGGAAGCTGCTCTGGGTCTACCCCTTGTCCTATCAGCAAGGAGTGACCTTTTGTCTCTTTGGGGAAACTTTGCAAAATTTAAGACTATTGGAAGCATGTAACAAAGGAAAATCTTCCAACTTAATCATGTACATTGTTGACACACTGAGAGGTTGTGGAGTCTCTTTCTCCAGAGACTTTCAAGCACTGTCTGGAAGTGTCCTGCACTAGATTCTGTGGTCCTGCTCTGGCAGGGGGCTTGGACCTGATGATCTGTGGAGGTCCCTTCCAACCTCTAACATCCTATGATCCTGTGACACACTGGATCCACTCTATCTGATTTCATAGAGCCAGTTTGGTTGGGAGAGAATCATGGAATGGTAAGGTTGGAAGGGACCTCAAGGATCATCTAGTTCCAACCCCCTGCCATAGGCAGGGACACCTCCCACTAGTACAGCTCACTCAAGGCCTCATCCAACCCGGCCTTGAACACCTCCAGGGTGGGAGCAGCCACAACCTCCCTGGGCAACCTGTGCCAGTGTCTCACCACCCTCACTCCAAACAACTTCCTCCTAACATCCAGTCTCAATCTCCCCTCTGCCAGTTCAAACCCATTGCCCCTTGTCCTGTCATTGCAAGACCTTGTCAATAGTCCCTCCCCAGCCTTCCTGTAGCCCCCTTCAGATACTGGAAGGCTACTCTAAGGTCTCCTGGAAGCCTTCTCTTCTCCAGGCTGCAGAACCCCAACTCTCTCAGCCTGTCATAGCAGAGCTGCTGCAGCCATCTGAGCATCTTGGTGGCCTCCTCTGGACCCACTCCAACACTTCCATGTCCTTCCTGTGCTGGGGGCTCCAGAACTGCACACAGGACTCCAGGTGGGGTCTGAGGAGAGCAGAGCAAAGTGGCAGAATCCCCTCCCTTGCCCTGCTGCCCACACTGCTCTCGCTGCAGCCCAGCACACAGTTGCTGTCTGGGCTGCACTCACACTGCAGGCTCATGTTGAGCTTTTCATCACCCCAGACCCCCAGGGCCTTTTCCTCAGGGCTGCTCTCAGCCATTCCCCACTCAGCCTGGAGTTGTGCTTGGGATTGTGCCTGCCCAGGTGCAGGACCTTACACTTGGAACTTCAAGATCATCACAGGAACTATTAACCCAGCACTGCCAAGTCCACCACTAAAACCATGTCACCAATCACCACATCTGCATGTCTCTTCAGTCCCTCCAGGAAGGGTGACTCCTCCGCTTCCCTGGGCAGCCTGTTCCAACCTGTGGTAACACTGTTGGTGAAGAAACTGTTTCTAGTGTCTGACCTAAACCTTCTCTGGTACAGCGTGAGGGCGTTTGAGGGATGCAGGCAGCACAGGAGGCAAGAGGGCTTCATAACTGAAGTTTAGGACAAGTGAAACTTGTTTCTACCCACCAGTTCCTCCTTCTGCACTGAATTACTGAACATAAATAACATGAAGATAGTCCATCTGGTTTAGAAACTTTATTAGTTTTGTCTGTTGGCATCTTTTCCACCTCCCAGTAAGGCTCAGAGGCATTTGCAGTTTGGGTTTGGCAGGCTTGTGAGCTCAGCAGAATAAGAAGGGGTGCCTGGGGACCCACCACTGTCTTCTGGGCGTTACCCTGGTACAATAAAAGTTCTGAAGCTGAGGATTTCTATTTCTGGAATTGGAACACCTTGAATCTCCTCTTTCTTCAGTACAAGCCTGAAGGGAAAATGTGAGGTTAACCTCTTCAGAGCTGCCCAGCTCTCCCTTCAAGTGTCTTGGAGGAGGAAATGGACTCAAGAAGTCTCTTAGGTTTTTCCCCTCATTCAATTCCTATGCCTATTTCAATACAGTGAATGACAGTAGCTTAACAACATGAGGTCAGCATGGATTTGGGCAACAACCTCATTTCTATGCCTCTGGGGAGGTGGATTATTTATTTATTTGGTTTTAATTAATATGGATTCCAGTTACTAGAAAGATGATCTGGTGTCCACATGCAGAAGGAACAAGACAATGTGTCAGATCGAGTTCTATGAATTCAGACCTGTCTGTTATGCTTCATAACTTCTTTTTTTTTTTTTTTTTTCCAGTTTTATGTTAGGGTTGGTTTGGTTTTGGTTCTTTTTAAAGTGCTTTGTATCGCTTGAGGATGAGGAAATTTAATGGATGATGAGTAGGCGTCATAGAGAATCATCAAATGGTCTGGGCTGGAAGGGACTTCCAAAGGTCATCCAGTCCAACCTTCCCTCCCACAGTCAGCAGGGCCATCCTCAACTAGATCAGGTTGCCCNGATCTAAATCTGCTCTGCTCTGGTTTGAAGCCATTGTCTCTTGTCTTATCACTGCAGGCCTTTGCAAACAGTCTCTGACAGTCTCTGCAGCCTTCTTGGAGGTCCCTGTGATGGTTTGGGAGCTCCCTGCCCCCCCCCCCCNTGGATATCTCTGGGGATGGGGCCTCAACCACCTCCCTGGGCAATCTGTGCCAGTGTTCCACTACCCTTATGGTAAAGAACCTGTTCCTAACATCCGATCTAAATCTGCTCTGNAACTTTGTAAAATGACCCAGACTAGAACTCAGCCAGCTGGAAGCTAGGGACTGAAGCTCTATTTACAGCTCAGCACAATGTACAAGCAGAGATATACACTATAGACAGGAATAGTTACAGACATAGACAAGTTAAAGGGAATACAGAAACACAACTCCCCTCCCAGAAATCAGAGACCCCAAGAGGGGCTCCCAACCACCCTCCCACCTTCTCCCTATGCCTGTACCTTACCTCAAGGTTTGCCTTACACTCAAGGTGAATTAAGAGGTTTGACCAGGGGGGTTAGAAGAAAAGTGATTAGCGAAAATTAATCAGCAGAGGAGCCAGAACCAGAAGCTGCTAGACCACCCCAGATGCTGTTCTCCCAGAAAGAGCCAGACAGAGACTGACTTATCTATGTTTTGGTTTCTTTTCCCAAAACAAATCTTAGCAAGCCTGTGAGTGAAGTAGACGTCACCATGTTTTCTCTTCACAACCTATAGTGTAATTTTCTCTATTAAAATATTCCAATTAGCCTCAAACTAGCACAGCCCCCTTCAGGTACTGGCAGGCTGCTATTAGATCTCCCTGGAGCTTCTCTTTTCCAGGCTGAACACCTCCAGCTCCATCAGCCTGTCCTCATAGTAGAGGTGCTCCAATCCCCCGATCATTTTTGTGGCCCTCCTCTGGACCTGCTCTATCAGGTCCATGTCCAAATCCAGAAATGGATCATGATTTCTGAAATACTTCCTTTTCTGCCTCTTTTTAAGCAAAACCAGGTCAGTTGTGCAGCTATAGCAGAGGCATGTGTCACTTTTTGACAAGGAAGAAAAGGATGGAAATATGAGGAAGAGATGCCCTTTGAGGTGATGTTTATAAGTTGTAGGGTGAAGAATAGGAAACCTGTATTTAAGGGGCTGAGATGTTTCCTGCTTTAAGTTTTGGTTTTCTTGTAATTTCTTCAAACAAACAAACTTAGCAAGTGCCTGGCTGATACTGAAACATTTGTAGAATCATAGAGTCATTAAGGTTGGAAAAGACCTCATCAAGTCTGTCAACCCAACACTACCATGTCCCACAGTGCCTTGTCTACATGTTTTTGAACACCTGCAGGGATGTTGACTCCACCACCTCCCTGGGCAGCCTGCTCCAATGCCTGACCACTCTTTCCGTAAGGAAGCTTTTCCTAATATCCAACCTAAACCTACCTTAACATAACTTGAGGCCATTTTTTCTTGTCCTATTCTTAGTTACTTGAATCTCTCTCTTGTGGAGAGATTGAGAGCCCCGGGGCTTTTTAGTCTGGAGAAGGGAAGGCTGAGAGGAGATCTGAGCAATGTCTCTCAGTATCTGAGGGGGTGGGTGTCAAGTGGAGGGGCCAAGCTCTTTTGGGGGTGCACAGCAATAAGCCAAGGAGCAATGGATGCAAACTGGAACAGAGAAGGTTTCAGCTCAACATGAGGAGAAACTTCTTTGGTGTGAGGGTGTCAGAGGCCTGAAGCAAGCTGCTCAGAGAGGTTGTGGAGTTTCCTTCCCTGGAGACTTTCCAAACCCACCTGGATGCATTCCTGTGTGAACTATCCTAGGTGACCCTGCCTTGGCAGGGGGCTTGGATTCTGATCTCTGGAGGTCCTTTCCAACCTCTAATATTCTGTGATTCTCTTAGTTGCTTGAAGAAAATAGACCAACACCCACCTGACTGCAACCTCCATTCAGGTAGTTGTAAAGAGCTATAAGGTCTGCCCTCATTTCTTTTTGTCTTCATGAACTCTCCAATTGGGAGAGGAACTTGTACAAAACAAGTCCATTCTGGTGGCTTACAGTGATTTTCTTCACTCACTTTTTGGATGTAGAAATAAAATATTTAAAAGAAGATGTGCTGGATTGGAATCATGCCTAGAGCAATCCTCAGGATTTTTTGAATTAAAATAAGATCCTAAGTAGTTTAGAGTGTGCCTTCAGCTCTGGTTTGTTGCTATTGCTCTAATTGCCTCCCAAATCAGAGACAGTGATATTTTAAGTCAGTCTTTTACTCTGAGGACTCTGACATTAAGAGAAAGTGGGAAATGCTCTGTAAATGATCTACAAGCAAATGGTCTTTAAAGACATTAGCCAAAACTTGGGTCTTCTCTTTACTGGTGATGCCTTGACAGAGAGAATGATGCGTTTTCCTGTGTTTATTCCCCTGTCCTGACAGGTCTTTTAGATGCTTAGAAATGTAGTCTGAGGGGAAAAAAAATGCCAATAATCTTGGGCTTGGAGGAAGGAGCAGTTAATGAATCTCCAAGGAAATATCCAGAATACAGATGTGCTGTCAGGGAGAGAAGGTTAGGAGCCAGCAGAGCAGGGCCTGGAGACAGCACATCATCGTGGATCTGAGATAGAAGCTGTCTGCTGGTAACATAAGATGTTAAAATGAGAGCCTCGTGGATTGATATGCTCAGGGCTGCTTTTGGAGACCCCATTTCAAGAAGACATGGTTTGGGATTTGGCCACTTTGAGATGTCCTGGTTCAGCTTTGTCAGCAACAAAGCGCTATGGCTTTGCAGATTTTTTGGGTGCAGTAAAGGCCTGAAACCCTCAAGGGAAGTTTCACCTATGGGGCTGTAAATTCAAACCCTGCTAGGAGTTTAAAGAGTATTTATTTCAGGCTCAACTCCACTTTCTATTTTGAGAGCTAAAAGGGGCCTAAGCACAATGACAGCACCCAAATTTTTGTACCTGCCTTGTAGTATTACAGTAGAGCAGCAGATCATAGAATCATAGAATGGTAAGGTTGGAAGGGACCTCAAGGATCATCTAGTTCCAACCCCCTGCCATAGGCAGGGACACCTCCCACTAGAACAGCTCACTCAAGGCCTCATCCAACCTGGCCTTGAACACCTCCAGGGAGGGAGCAGCCACAACCTCCCTGGGCAACCTGTGCCAGTGCCTCACCACCCTCACTCCAAACAACTTCCTCCTAACATCCAGTTTCAATCTCCCCTCTGCCAGTTTAAACCCATTGCCCCTTGTCCTGTCATTGCAAGTCCCTCCCCAGCCTTCCTGTAGGCCCCCTTCAGATACTGGAAGGCTACTCTAAGGTCTCCTGGAAGCCTTCTCTTCTCCAGGCTGCAGAACCTCAACTCTTGTAGCCTGTCATACTTGCAAAATAGACCTGGGTCTCTTTATCCTGGGAAAGAAAAGACTGAGATGGAATCCTCTCAGTGTTTCTCAGCATTTAAATGGTGGGGGTGAAGAGGATGTGGCCTCTTAAGAGATGGTTCTCTTAAATCATTGGGTCTTGCTCTATTCTGGATTGATCTACAGGATCTCCTTTCCTACAGCCGATATATTTCACTTCACCACATCCCTCTGCAAGGAACACAAGAACAGGAGTGGGGAGTTGCCACAGGCTGTACCACTGTGAATGTAGGGATGTTAACTTCAACAAAGGAGGACACAGCACTTACATGAGGCAAGGTGTGAATGCCATAAAGTAGATGGGATTGGGAAAGTGCAGTCCCATGCATTCCACCTGGATATGTTCTGTGACCAGCACTGGGTTTTCTTGTGGGCTGTGAATTAGCTGTTTCCAAAATGGGCTGCCCTGTTTGCATCAGAGTTTTACAGCTGTTGCTGTAAAGGTGAGAGGTGAAATTTTAGTGTGCTAGATACAGAATTTAAAATACCTCATCTTACACTCTCTTGCCTTGCATTTACAATAGGAAAGAGAGGGAGTGTGGGCAGGTTACCTGGGGTGGATGCTGAAATGAGAATTGATTTGAGTGCCTGAAGAAGCTCTGGGGTTATGTGTAGGTAGCAGGAACTTCTGTAAGAGTGTGCTGGTAGTGAATGTCCTTGAATCTTAATTACTAGAGTTAAAAAAAGCATGATCAGAAAACTCTGCCTCTTGCTCAGCTGCATGCTGTGCCTCACAGGGAGGCTAATTCACATGTGGATGACCTTAGCAGGAATTAGCAGTGGGACTTCATCAAGGTAGCTTTCAGTTGGTGGGAGGGAATATACAAAATGCTTTGACTCCCAGAACATCAGCCTTTGGTTGTTGTCTTTGGAAATCTGGTGAGTTTTGGTGAGCACTTGGAAAAGCTACAGCACTGTCTACAGAGCTTCTTGTCTGTTCAGTAGTGGCTATAAAATGACTTGTAGTGTTTTAAGTACAGAGCGGAGATGCAACCAACCTGACAAAGCAGTCTTGAGATGAATAAAACATGTGTGCTGGCAATCAATCCATCAGTGAAATTAAAATTCTGCTGAATTTGCAGTTCATATTGTTGCTAATTTTGTGATGTAGATAGATACTTGTCCTCTGGGAACTGGATTGAGAGAAGGAAGCCACTTGCTGCAGATGCTGACAGGGCTGTGTATAGAACCATAGAAATGTCAGGGCTGGAAGGAACCTTGGGGAATCTTCTAGTTCCAAGCCCCCTGCCATAGGCAAGGACATCTCACACTAGATCAGGTTGCTCAGAGCCCCATCAAACCTGGCCTTAAAGACCTCCAGAGATGTGGCTTCCACCACCTCCCTGGGCCACCTGTTCTAGTGTCTCACCACCCTCATGGTGAAGAACTTCTTCCTAACATACTTCACTACCTGACACCCTAAAAAAACCCTCCCCAGCTTTCCTGTAGCCCTCTTCAGATACTGGAAGGCCACAATAAGGTCTGCTCAGAGCCTTCTCTTCTCTAGACTGAAGAGCCCCAGCTCTTTCAGTCTGTCTCCACAGAAAGGCTCCAGCCCTCTGATCATCAGGAGCTTGATCACACTCTGCTGGATTGGGTTTTGTGGATAGAGCTCACCTTGCTGCTTCATGAGAAACGAATGAGTTTTAAGTAGGTAGCCGTGAAGATCCACACATCCTATTTGAAGCTGCTTAGGTAACTGTAGCCAGAACACAGGATGAGGTCTGTGCCCCAGGGAAAACTAGCACACAGATATTGAGGAAACCTTTGCCTACTCTTTCAGGTCCTGTTATTAACTCCTACTCCTAATTACACAGTGCCATAGCATGGACCTGCTACTGTATTAAGCAATGTTCTTCTATTTCCCTTTATTCAATGGAGTAAAAATAGTTCACTTGGCTCATAGGCTTTATTTAACTGAGCACTAACACAGAGTTATGCTGTAATATACTGCAGAAACAGCAATTTCTTTGTACCAGTGCTCTAGAGCTTGCCTTTCTCTGCTGGCATCCACAACGTGATCAAGACCTGAGTAAACAGTGTGATGAAGGACTTGGGGTTTTAGGACCTCCTAAAACCAAACTGCTGCTCATTAAGTGATGATTACTTAATGATGATATTAAGAATAGTTATGACAGTGAATGCTCTGCCATCCATTTGGTACAAGTAAGGGAGTCTAGGAACAAGAGCCCTTGCCATGGTGTATTTGCTACACTTACTCCTGTACATCCTGGCATCACAGAATAGGTACAATAGGGCATTTTGCTGGATGGCATAGAATTATAAACACAGAGCTGATGTTCTGCCAGCAAAGAAGGCTCTACTGTGAAAGCTCAATTAGGTGGAAACCCTAAAACTACCCCAGGCTTTTCTTTTTTTTCCTCATTTTGCCTTTTCACTGAACTGCTTTTAAAGCATTGCTTCTATCATAATAGAAGGAGTAATCACTGCAAACTGGAAGCAGATTTCTGTGCAGTTCTCCAGTTGTTCCTCTTTACTGCTGCTAAATTAGCTCCTTCAGTTCTGGGTATTTGCCCGTGCCCGGGTCCTTGTCTCTTAATTCAGTTTGTCTACACAAAGCTCACGTTTGAGGCAGAGATCATTCTGTCTTGGGGAGAAATCCTCATTCTTCCCCTTACCCAGCTTTGAAGAAGAACCAAAACTGGAAGGGAGCAATGTGAAACCGAAGCAATCTTTGCCCATTTCCTTTAGCTGAAAACTCCTGCCAGGCTGAAAATCCTGGCTAGCAGTTAAGGGAATGTGACAGCTTTGCCAGTCATTACATAAATACCACGGAGCACAGGGCTTCCTACTGTCATTAGCTGCAGCCAGCACAATGGAGCTATAGAGAGGAGCGAGGGCTGCTCCGAAGCTAAATGTTTGCATTTCCAATTAGCGCTCAACTGTTGCGGCATTTCCCCCTCCGCCTAATTGAGACTCTTGGATGGCTTCGTCTGCTAACGACTCTCGGTGCTGTCGCCTTGGTTCTTGGTTTCCCAGTGAGATAGGAGCTGAATGAGTTCTGTCTTCAGAGCAGCAGTTTCTTCTTTGCAAGCCTTGATGTCTCCTCTCCTCTGGAACACTCACCTGTGGCAGGTTGGAGCAGACTTTCTGCTGTTTCCCTACTGTGGCTCTTTGCTGACTGCTGCATGTGTGGATTTATTGACTTGACCCGACAAGGTTTTACTTTTCTGGTGTAATTCTTCCCCACTCATACCCCCATTGCTTAAAATGTCAAATCTCTGCATTTAACAAGGTGCAGGTTTTGGTTTGGTGTTTTTTTTGTGTGTGGTTTTTTTTTTTGTTGTTGTTGTTGTTTGGTTGGTTTGGTTTGGTTTTTGTGGGCCTTTTGTGTGTGTGTGTGTGGTTGGTTTTGGTTTTTGTTTTGTTTTGGTTTTTTGTTTTGTTTTCTTTTCTTTTCCCAAATAACTTTGTATTTAAGATGTGAATCCTTTTGTACTAGGAGTTATTTTGCATTAGGGGATAACAGGGCTTAATTCTGAGCCCTCTGCTCTGTGCTCATCTCCTGGATTGGAAACTTTTGAATGGAAGAATGATTAATGGTTTGGCTGCTTTCAGCTGCTGTTGCTGCTAATGTGCAGTTTGGACTTGCTGCCAAGTAACTTAGGTGGAAAGTAGTATGTGTGTGTGTGTGTGTGGTGGGGGGGGGTGGTGTAACTGTGTGTGTTTAATATATTTTCTTTATGCTACATCAAGTCATTTCCTCTGGAACACACATTTCCTCCAGGAAAACTGCTTATATGGGCTTTGGGTATGCTTGAACATAAGAGACCTTTTGTTTTTCCCACCCTGCTTAGCAAGCTTGGACTCTAGTCATTACTTTGACTCGTGTGGTTGAAGCCCAGCCTTCCTGTGAGCCAAAGTGGAACTAAAGCCAAGGCTGCTCCAAGCTGCACACTGGAAAAGAGATCCGGTCCCAACATCTGCAGCAGCAAGCTTGCTTGCTGAGGCATGTAGCTGGGGGAGGGGAGACAGCAGCTCGGGAGATGAGGAAATAAAAAGGATGATTTGTGGGCTGAGAGCTTTTAAAGATGATACTCTTGGTTCCTTCTGTCTCTGCTTGGATTTTTTTCCCCCCCTCTCTTAGATGTGGATGCAATTTATTTCTTTTGGGCTGTTTAAAAGAGCTGTTAGAATGGGATAAGTGCTTGGTTGAAGTGAGCAGGCTGTTGTCCAGGGACAGGAACAGCCTGAGCTGGTCTCTGCAGCTCTCAAACTTGAGCTACCTGTCTGGAGCCCAAATAAGGTGAGTTCATCCTGTGCTTCAGGAACTTGGGCATGGCTGGCATTGATTGTGAAATGGTTTTTGTTGGACACTGCCAGTTACTTGTGAAACAACCGAAACTAAGTTGGAACATGGCAACTTAGGCTGGCATTGCCTCTCTGCACTTTTGGATTCAAGCCTAATCTGGTGGAAAGGGCTTGACCTGCCTCTGTGCTACTGAAAATGTGTGTGCCTGGGTTACTATCACAGCACTCATGCATGAGCCAGCTTGGGGGAGGCTGGGGAAAGCTGGGTCTTGGCTGATTAAAGCAAAAGAGAAACAAGCTTCTTTAAGTTCAGTGAAAGGAGAACTGGGCTCTGTTGCTAGGAATCAAGCAGTTATAATTAGTCTGCTCTTCTTTAGAGGCATGTCTGTGCACTAGGATGGCTTAGCACATACATATGTGCCCAGGAAGAGATTATGCAGCTCTCCTGCCTGGAAGTGATGCCCATTGCTGTGATGTCCATGTCCTTCTGCAAAATGCAGGCTGGGGAATCTCACCCAGCAGTTCTTTGCCCAAACCACTTTAGTACAAATTAAAGGCCTTTTCTTTTATTTTTTTTAACTTTTAAAAGGAATCTCCAGTCTATTTTGCTTTTAAAGTCCCTAGCCATGGCTTCCTCCAGCATTCTGGTTGAGTTGTAACTGGTCAGTCGTTCTTTATGTCTAGCACTATGGAAATAATGCTGCCAGTGGAGCAAGGTTACAGCCAGCAGTTGGCCATCTGCCTTCCCCCTTCTCACATCCACCCACTCTGGCTGTAGCAGTGGGTATGTTCTCTTCTAAATGTGTCCTACTCTTTAGTGTCTATTTAATTTAGCAATTTCATCTGCATCTCCTGCAGGGGTCTAACAGGTAAATTCTGAAAGTAGAGGAGTGCACACTGATCTTTTGTGATTACTTTCTTTATTACAACCTAATGAAAACCTGTGTTGTTTTTGGGGTTTTTTGGGGGGTTTTTTTGGGGGGTTTCCTTTTTTTTTTTTTTTTTTACTTTGTTTAATTTTGTTTTTTTTTTTGGGTTTTTTTGGGGGTTTTTTTGGGGGGTTTTCTTTTTTTTTTTTTTTTTTAAATTCATGTGTAAATATTTGATCTGGGCTGATGGCCCTTGACTTTGTTTTGTTTAATTGGCACAGTTGCATGATGCTCGGAGGTGCAGTAGCTGACTGGAGAGACGGCTAAATGCTGTGCCTGACGCTCGGAGGTGCAGTAGCTGACTGGGGAGACAGCTAAATGCTGTGCCTGATGCTCGGAGGTGCAGTAGCTGACTGGGGAGGCAGCTAAATGCTGTAGTTGCTGGGTTTTGTTTTAATCACCTCTAAATGTTGCAATCAGTCTGTCCTCCCACAGGGTTTGTGTCATGTGTCCCACAAACAGGTGGTGGAAAAGGACATTTCTTGCCTCTCTTTCAGGTGGAATGTGTGGAGTGCCTTTGCTCCGATGTGAGACTGTTTGAGACTTAGACCCATTTGAAGTAATAGATGAAAAAACCCTAAATTGGCATCTTTTCATCCTGTGTTGAAATCCAGCTGGTAAACTCTGCTGTTAATTTTCTGCTGGGATTTGGATGGAAGCGTGACACATGGGAAGGGAATCTGCTGCTAGCAATGTGTTGGAACAGAGCAGGGGACAGCCCATGCAAGGAAGAAGGAGATTTTAACTCTTTGTGTCTCTAACTATAGGGTAGGAGGGTGCAGAGGCAAAACTCTTGTTATCACAGGATCCATCAGGTTAAAAAGGACCCTCAAAGCTCATCCAAACACCCTGTAGTGAGCAGGGACATACCCAACTACATCAGGTTGCTCAGGGCCACATCAAGTTTAGAATCATAGAATGGTTTGGGTTGGAAGGGGCTACCAAGTGTCATCTAGTCCAATCTCCTTGTGGTGAGCAGGGACATTCTTCTCTACATCAGGTTGCTCAAAGGATGTTAGGGGTTGGAAAGGACCTCTGGAGATCTTCAGGCCCAAGCCCTGCCAGAGCAGGACTGTAGAATCTAGTACAGGTCAAGACTTGTCTGGATGTGTTCCTGTGTGAAAGTCTCAGAGAAGGAGACTCCACAACCTCTCTGGGAAGCCTGTGCCAGTGCTCTGTGAGCCTTACAGTACAGAGGTCCTTCCTCATGCTGAGGTGGAACTTCCTGTGCTGTAGTTTACATCCATTGCCCCTTGTCCTGTCACAGGGCACAAATGAGCAGAGTCTGTCCCTGTCCCTTCCTTTTTGATCTCCATCCCTCAGATATTTATAGACACTTATTAGATCCCCTCTCAATCTTCTGCTCTCCTGACTAAACAGCTACAGGGCTCTCATCCTCTTCTCATCAGGCAGTGCTCCAGTCCCTTCATCATCCTTGTAGCCCTCTGTTGGACTCTCTCAAGCAGATCTCTGTCTCTCTTGAACTGGGGAGTCCAGAACTGGATGCAATATTCCAAGTAGGGCCTCACTAGGGCAGAGTAGAGAGGAGAACCTCTCTTGATCTGCTGGCCACGCTGTTAATGTACCCCAGGATAGCATTGCTCAGAGCCTTGTCAAGCCTCGCCTTGAATATCTCTGGGGATGGGGGCCTCAACTACCTCCCTGGGCAACCTGTTGCAGTGTTCTGCCACCCTCAAGGTAAAGATCTTGTTCCTAACATTCAATCTAAATCTACTCTTCTGTAATTTCAAACCATTTCCCCTCATCCTATCCTTACAGGCCTTCATAAATAGTTCCTCTCCTCTCTGCAGGGGTGGGGCCCCCACTACATCTCTGGGCAGCCTGTTCCAGTACTTAACCACTCTCATTGTAAAGAGCTTCCTCCTTATGTCTAACCTAAATCATCAAGTTTGATCAGCATCAACTCAATTAAAGGTCAAGACTCCTGCCTCTTTTTGAGGATGAGACATACTGCTTTCCTCATCATCAGCAATAAAAATAGCATCTTTGGAAAAGCATGAGATTCCCCTCTGGAAGTAGATTTCCCACCTGGAGTACTGTGTGCAGTTCTGGAGCCCTCAGCACAGGAAGGACATGGAAGTGTTGGAGTGGGTCCAGAGGAGGGCCACAAAGATGATCAGAGGGCTGCAGCAGCTCTCCTATGAGGACAGGCTGAGAGAGTTGGGGCTCTGCAGCCTGGAGAAGAGGAGGCTTCGAGGGGACCTGATAGTAGCCTTCCAGTATCTGAAGGGGGCCTACAGGAAGGCTGGGGAGGGAGTATTTACAAGATCTTGCAACAACAGGACAAGGGGCAATGGGTTTAAACTGGCAGAGGGGAGATTTAGACTGGATGTTAGGAGGAAGTTGTTTACAGTGAGGGTGGTGAGACACTGGCACAGGTTGCCCAGGGAGGTCGTGGCTGCTTCCTCCCTGGAGGTGTTCAAGGCCAGACTGGATGAGGCCTTGAGTGAGCTGTACTAGTGGGAGGTGTCTGTGCCTATGGCAGGGGGTTGGAACTAGCTGATCCTTGAGGTCCCTTCCAACCTTACCATTCTATGATTCTAAGTAGGCAGAGAGGGAAAGCGAGTTACCCAGCATCTCCCTCCTCTCTCGTTTAATGTATTTTATTCGTCTGTAAGTTGTAGTAAGTTACAGCTCCTGTCTTGCCAGACTGCATGAATTATAGCTGACTCTTTTATGAGTTTTCCTGTTGACTCTAACAATTAGTATGCATTGGACATGGTTATCCTTATGATATCTCCTGCAGTGTAGGTTTCAGCTCTTCTGACTTTTTAATTGCTTTCTGTGTTAGCAATCAGTCACCTGCGTGTATCGCCAAGGCACGCAAGGAAAACACAACCAGCTTGATGGAAACCTATAGATCAGCTTGGAGTATTGGGTTGGAAATGATGTGGTTTACCAGAAGGAAAAATGACATAAATAGAGCATTTTTGTTCTCCTTTTTTTTTTTTTTCTTCTTTGGTGTGTGAGTATGCTACACGTGATAGTGCCAGAAGGTTGCACGTATGTTGATGTCCAACACTGCTACATGAACAGCTCAGGAGGCTGTGACTGTATTACAGGGATAAACATTGTGATTGAGTTGGAAGGGACCTTAAAGATTTGCAGATTGCATCGGGTTGGAAGGGGTCTTCAAAGGTCAGCTTGCCCAATCCCCCTGCAGTAAGCTGGGACACCTCTATCTAGATCAGGTTGCCCAGGGCCACATCCAGTCTGATCTTTGAGTGTCTTCAGCTATGGGGGTCTCAGCCACTTCCTTGGGCAACCTGTTCTGGTATTTCACCATTCTCATAGTAAAGAACTTCCTCCTGGTGTCCAACTTAACTCTACCCTGCCCCAGTTTCAAACCATTATGCTTTTTCCTGTCACTCCAAGCCCTTCTAAACAGTCCCTCCTGTAGGTCCCCTTCAGATACTGAAATGTAGCTATAAGGTCTCCCCAGGGGCTTCTCTCCAGGCTGAACAGCCTCAACTCTTTCAACCTGGCTTCATAAGAGAGGTGCTCTTCATCTTTGTGACCCTCCTCTGGACTCACTCCAGCAACTCCATGTCTCTTTAGTTCCAACCTCCCCCACCAGTAGCAGGAGCACCTTTCCACTAGACCAGGTTGCTCCAGGCCCTACTTAACTGAGGTCAGCAGCTGTCTGTGTAGTCTGAACTCTGGGGTGTTGCTGTTGGCACCTGTGGGTGCTGTTTTCCGTTCAGCATCTCCTCTTGCACTGCCTTGTGGTTTCCTGCCATTTTTGTCCCCTTGTTTGTGGTTATCAGTCACTCCTTCCTGTCTGCAGAAGTATGAGAGGAGAGTTGGTCAGGTCTGCTGTTTGAGTCTGTTGAGGCTGGGGAAGCCTAATTTAGCTAACCAGCTTCAGAAGTGGCTGTGGGATTTCAGCCTGGAGAAGAGAAGGCTCAGGGGAGACCTCATTGCTGTCTGCAACTACCTGAAAGGTTGTAGCCAGGCAAGGGGTTGGGCTCTTCTCCCAGGCAACCTGCGACAGAATGAGGGGACACAGTCTCAAACTGCTCTAGGGCACGTTTAGGCTGGACATTAGGGAGAAATTCTTCACAAAAAGAGTGATTTGCCATTGGAATGAGCTGCCCGGGGAGGTGGTGGAGTCACCATCCCTCGAGGTGTTTAAGAGGAGGCTGCATGAGGCACTTAGTGCCATGGTTTAGTTAATTAGAAAGTGTTAGGTGAACTAGGTGATCCTAGAGGTCTTTTCCAACGTGGTTAATTCTGTGATTTGGTCGAAGTGTTGGTGTTTTCATATATGTATATAGCAGTTAAGAATAATTGTGTCTGCAGCTCAGATGTATTCCCTTGTCTGACTGCAGTTGAAAAGTTCATCTGCTGGTTCATTGCTTCCACCATTCACTTAATCATAGGCTGGAAACAGAAGATGGATTTCTCAGAGCACAGTCATGCTGGCCTGAAGAAGGAACTAGCTCAGTCCGGGGGCACTTCGCATTCCTGTCGGGATGGAGCTGAGTGACTCACTTCAGCGCCTTAGCTGATGGGGAAGCAATTGCCTGGCGCTCTGACTCGGAGTGGAGCCTCTGCGGGGCTTGCCTGCCTGTGAATCCACAGGAGATTATCTTAGGAAGGAGGGAATCTGCCTCTGCAGCCTTTCGGTATGGCTCTGTGCTCTGGGGGCTCAGCTCTGCTGTAAAGCCCCCGGGGAGGTGGATGTTCTTCCCTTCTACTCTGCTCTTCTGAGACTCCACCTGGAGTACTGCGTCCAATTCTGCTGTGCCCAGCACAAGAAGGACATGGTACTGTTGGAGTGGGTGGCAGAGGAGGGCCGTGAAAACCAGAGGGCTGGAGAAGCTCCCCTGTGGGGACAGGCTGTTGTTAACTGGGGCTGTTCAGCATGGAGAAGAGAGGGCTCCAGGGAGACCTTACAGCAGCCTTCCAGTCTCTGAAGTGGGCCAATGGGGAAAGCTGGGAAGGAACATTTTATGAGAGTTTGAAGTGATAGAATGAGAAGGAATGGATTGATGCTGGAAGAGGGAAGGTTTAGACTGGATATTAATGGGGAGATTCTTTACGGTGAGGGTGGTGAGACACTGGAATGGACTGCTTAGGGAGACTGTGGATGCCTTTTCCCTGGAGGTGTTCAAGGCTGGGTCAAATGGGGCCTTGAGCTATCTGATCTAGTGGAAGGTGTCCTTGCCCATGACAGAGGAGCTGTGACAAGGTGAGGGACCCAAACCATTCTAATTCAGTTTGGACAGGTTTTCATTCACATACTTTGAAACCAATAGAAGTTTAAAATACAGTGATGTTGAGTTTGGGGATAAACTCTGTATCACAGTGGGAGGATTCATGCCAGCAGGATTTTAGTTTTCTCTTTAAATATGTTGTGGGAAAAGGCTTTTGGGAACCTGCTAGGATACTGCTGCTACAATGTCTGTGGAACCAGTCTCAGTTCTGTGGGATGAAGGATTTCTCTCACCTCCCATCTCCAAAAAGATTAGGTAGCTCTTGTAACTCCAAACATCAGACTTTGAGGAGGAGGAAGATCTAGGGGCTTGAGGGTTGGAAGAGAAAGGCAAGGGTGCACTGTAGGCTTTGCCCACTTGAAAACTGCAATTATCAAGTGCAAAACAAAATTGTTTATTAATCTGTGTAACTTCTCAGCAGTTACTTGCTCAGTCAGGAAACACTGTAAGACACACAAGATCTTGTACTGCCAGGGTTCCTAGCCCCATTGCCAAACCAGCATTTCACCTGTGCTCTATCTTTTCTGAATGAGGGGTTTCAAAAACCCCTCTTGTAGCAAAGGAACTCTGAGCAGATGTCTCTAATGGAGCTGAGAGTCAGCATGCTTGACATCCAGAGGTTTTTTCTTATGCTTTTCATATTTTTGTTTGCCTTCTTTTCCCCCCTGCCTGGCTGAACAACCCTGCCAACTCTGTCAGCCTTTCTTCACAGCAGAAGCATTCCACCCCTCTGACCATCCCGTGGCCTCCTCTGCACCTGCTCCAACAGATCTGCGTCTGTCTCGTACTGTGCTTTTTTTCTCCATCCTGGAGCCATGTGCTGCTCTGTTCTCTCCCTCATACTGCCCTTTGGTCTGCTGTTGCATCCCTTCTGCAATATAGTAAATTTTGCTTTGCCTCTGCTGTGCCTCTGACAGCAGGTAGCAAGCACCAATCCTGTAGTGGTTGTGGGTGTCATCTGCTTCCCTGCACACATGAATTCACCCAGTCTAGACTTAGCTGGCTGGAAGTTAAGGAAGGAAGCTTTATATATATACAGCATATACATATACAAGCAGACATGTACAATATATTACAATTATTTACAACTATATACAGTTATATATGAGTTAAAAGTAATATAGAAACACAATACCTCTCCCAGCAGCCAGAGTGCCCAGGAGGGGCTCCCAACCACCCTTCCACCTCCTTTCCTCTCCCCTCCCACCCTCTCCCTTATCTCAGGATCTTTCCCTTATGTGCAAGGTGAGTTGGAAGAGGTTGGCAGGAGGGGGTTAAGAAGCAGAATGGTTAGTTGGAAAGTGTGCAGGGTCAGGCAGAAGGGTTAATGCAGCAGAGGCCAGGCAGAGAAACTGCCATGTTCGTGCCCGTGTTTTTATGCAGCTCAGCAGAACAAATGGATAACGTAGACATCACCTTATTTTCCTTTTTCATAGCCAATGATCTAATTTCTCTCATTAAAATATTCCAGTTAGCCTCAAATCAGCACAAATCCTCAGTTGCTCACCCCTCACAGGATTTTAGGGGTTGGAAGGGGGGACAGAAAGAGATCATCCAGTCCAACCCCCCTGCCAGAGCAGGACTATAATCTAGCTGAGGGCACACAGGAATGCATCCAGACAGGCCTTGAAAGTCTCCAGAGGAGGAGACTCCACAGCCTCCTTGGGGAGCCTGTTCCAGTGCTCTGTGACCCTCACAATAAAGAAGTTTCCCCCTTGTGTTGAGGTGGAACCTCCTGTGCTGCAGCTTATATCCATTGCTCCTTATCCTATCACAGGGAGCAAGTGAGCAGAGCCTGACCCCTCACTCCTGACCCCCAGCCCTCAGCTATTTATAACCATTTATTAAATCCTCTCTGTCTTCTCTTCTGCAGACTAAAAAGCCTCAGGTCCCTCAGCCTCTCCTCATCAGCCAGTGTTCCAATCCCCTAATCATCCTCTTAGCCCTCCACTGGACCCTCTCCAGCAGATCCTTGTCCCTCTTAAACTGGGGAGTCCAAAACTGAAGGCTGTACTCAAGATGGGGTCTCACCCCTCTACTTGCTGTACAAGGAACCAGTAACCAGACAGTCTCCCCTCCCGTTTCAGCCATTCCTGCAGCTCTGGAAAGTCTGACCAGAGGAATATCTTTGACCAGACCTTCACTGAAACTGCTGCAGAGGGCAGATCAGGGCACTGCAGCAGCAAATGTGATGCTTGCTCCTGGGGAGGGCCATTTGGCAGGCACAGAGATGCTAATATTAATTTTCCTTCTGGTTCCCTTTTCATAGCATATTCCTAGTACCTTCCCAGCATTTTTTTTTCCTCATGGTTAAATAATCAGCAATGCAAAGAATGTGTCTCTTCCATGGAATGTCTGCTTGTGTCTTTTTAAATGCTCTAGCTGTGCCAGTTCAGTACCAGCCACTGCCACATGCAAAGCCCATGAGTGAGGGCTCCTCTTGCTGCAGAAGATATGTGCTCAGCAGTGGCTGCCAAATTTACCAGTTGGGGTTTAGTTTAGACTTTTTTTTTCCCCCACTGCTTAGACAGGGAAGGTAGGCATTTGCACCACTTCATGGCTGGCACTCCAGCTGTCACTTAGTTCTGCTCCCTCTTGTGCTGGAGAATGGCATGAGGCTGAAGCATGAGTGATGGAAGATGCACAAGGCACATGCCAGAACACACCCAGACAAATGCACAGCTAATTTCCCTTTATCCCTCCCAAACACCAGAATGATCCCTCTGTTAAAATCAGTCCCTCAGATGCTAGTCTGTCATTTAAAATTCCTCTGCGCAGTTGAGCTGTGAGGAAGAAATGTGCCCTTGTGGCCAAGAAGGCCAATGGGATGCTGGGGTTCATCAAGAGGAATGTGGCCAGCAGATTGAGGTTCTCCTCCTCCTCTATTCTGCCCTGCTGAGACCTCACCTGGAATATTGCCTTCAGTTTTGGGCTTCCCAGTTCAGGAGGGACAGGGATCTGCTGGAGATAGTCCAAGGGAGGGCTATGGAGATGCTTAAGGGACTGGAGCACTGCCCTGTGAGGAGAGGCTGAGGGACCTAGAGCTGTTTGGTCTGGTGAAGAGAAGGCTTAGAGGGGATCTAATAACTGTTTATAAATATTTGAGGGCTGGGGGTCAAGAGGGAAGAGACAGACTATTAGTTGCACCCTGTGGTAGGACGTGGGGTAATGGATGCAAACTACAGCACAGGAAGTTCCACCTCAACATGAGGAAGAACTTCTTTACTGTGAGGGTGCCAGAACACTGGAACAGGCTGCCCAGGGGGGTTGTGGAGTCTCCCTCTCTGGAGATATTCAAAACTTTCCTGGATGTGTTCCTGTGTGATCTGGTCTAGGTGATGCTGCTCTGGCAGGGGAGTTGCACTGGATGAGCTTTTAAGGTCCCTTCCAGCCCCTGATGTTCTGTGATTGTGTGAAATAAGGGAAGATGGAGCTGCAGACCTGCCATGGCTTGGCAAATGGCAGCTAGGGACCCACTGCTTTCAGCAAAGTCTAACCTGCTACTGCCCAGGGCCCTCTATGGGCAGCACTTGCCCTTCTTAGCCCCTCACAGCTATGACAGCAGTGTAGCCTGGGTCTGAATCTCATCAGGTACATTGGGCATCTTCAGTTTGGCCAAAGACAACTTTGAAGGCTGGCCAGGTGGTGTGTGGTCATAGGACCATGGTATGGTTGTGGGATCTCTTTGCAGTGTGCTGCTTTTGAGTCTGTCCTATGTAAGGTCCTGCACCTGGGTAGGCACAATCCCAAGCACAAATACAGGCTGGGTGGTGAATGGCTGAGAGCAGCCCTGAGGAAAAGGACCTTGGAGTCTGGGTTGATGAAAAGCTCAACATGAGCCTACAGTGTGCACATGCAGCCCAGACAGCAGCCGAGTGCTGAGCTGCAGCAAGAGCAGTGTGGGCAGCAGGGCAAGGGAGGGGATTCTGCCCCTTTACTCTGCTCTCCTCGGACCCCACCTGGAGTCCTGTGTACAGTTCTGGAGCCCTAAGCACAGGAAGGACATGGAAGTGTTGGAGCGGGTCCAGAGGAGGGCCACAAAGATGATCAGAGGGCTGCAGCAGCTCTGCTGTGAGGACAGACTGAGAGAGTTGGGGCTCTTCAGCCTGGAGAAGAGAAGGCTTCAAGGGGACCTGATAGTAGCCTTCCAGTATCTGAAGGTGCCTAA
>VWZE01002803.1:0-19153 GCA_013396675.1 Eubucco bourcierii
GGGGGGGTGGGGAACTCCCAAACCTTCACAACATGCATTGTTATTTTTTAAATCAGAACACTTTTACTTCTTCCTAAACTAAATGGTATCTACTGACGTTTTGGGGTTTTGTTGCCTACTGATGATATACTATAGTATATCTTAGCAGTGTGAGCGCTAGAACTGATCCAAATTTCTATGCCAAGATCCTATTTTTCAACATGGTCAGCGCATTGCATACTTGTTGGCTCATCTGCACAGTGAAGACACTGCACTCCCTGATGATCTATATTAAGTCTTACACCAATGTATCTAGAATATTCAATAGCTCTAGAGGCCATAAAAATGACATTTACAGAATCTTTTCAGGGGGTTCTATGCTTGATTTGTGTTAGTCAGGAATTACCCTCTTAAATAGCAAGTATGCATAGGAAAATAAATCCATTGAGCTCCAATTTTGTCTGTGTTAGAAGATGCTCCATTAGAACTGGAAGATAGCTGAAATTGTTGTAATGGAAATATTCTTAGATTTGGAGCATCTGAGTTTTGTGCACACATTTCAATGCCATCACAATTTTTCATGGTTATCAACATCATGTTCTTTTTTTCTTCCATTGTCTTCCTAGGCATTATGTATTCTGTAAGTGCTTACAGATCAGCAGTGTATACCACTGAATTTCAAACCAGTCTCTAACTAACTGAAATTCAGTTCAATCTTATAGCTCAAATGAACCACATTAAATGAAGTACCATTTTTTTCCTATTCTGCTTCTTTTTTTTTTTTTCCCTGTTGATTCTGAGGCTATAGATGATAATGCATTCTATTATTTTTTCTCATTAACTGAATTCTCATTTACTACTGTTGGGGGAGGAAGAGGGCAGGGAAGAGGGATTTTTTTTTACATGTACTTTCTAAAGAGTAGCATTTCTTTTCTTATTGGTAAGATCACTGAACATGTTTGTTTGGTTTGTTTTTTCTATTTAACAAAATATGATGAGCATCCAAAGACTTCCCTGGCCAAAAGCAGATATGAAGAGCTGAGCTGGTCACTCGAGGCTTCTCTTCAAGGTCAGTGGGAGAAATAGGGAGCAAATCTTTTCTTTCTAAAGTGTCTATCTATAACAGCTCTAATGAATCACTTTCTGTTTCTCTGTTTGACCTTAAAGAGAAGCTTCAAGTGACTTGCCTAACTGTATATATGCCTACAGCCTAACTTTCAACTGTCTGAAGTTGGGTGGGATTAATTCCACCCTAACCTTCTAATTTAGATTACTAAATTTAGCCAGAATCTTCATACATAGCTCCAGGGTATCCACTAATTAATTTCTTTTTTGTTGTTGTTGTTCAAGTGTTGAACAATGTACTGTTTTATTTGTTACCTCTCAGTCTTCAAAGCACAGCTTTGTTTTCAGACAGCGAAAGAGTTTAGTGGGTACATTTCACCCCAAAGCATAGCCCAGCTATGCCTTCTAGGTCTGTAGTTCACACTTCATATACACATCAGTCATCCGTATTCATGTAGGTAAAGGTCTTTAGCTATCACAAAGCCTCCAGTTTCTGTTTAATGCTTGCACAAGATCCATGGCTTACCTAGCAATGTAAGTGCATAGCTCTTATTCAGAGGTTACAGCCAGTCATTTTAATATCACCACACCAACAAAAATAACTTGAATTCCATCAAGCCTTGAGTTTGAGTAGCCCAACCAGATAGTTTGGAAGTGAAAAGTCTCAAGCCAAAAACATATACTTCTGTTATAAGAACTATTCTGGGACCAAGAGGGAGATAATGAACAAGGCTCAAAGATAAGGTTAACATGAAGACAGAAACAAAATTAAGGTAGGAAAACAAGGACCAAGCAAAGATATAAGCTCATTTAGGCCAGACCTATGAAACGAGATAAAACAGTGGTATAGAGAAGCAGAGAAGCTATAGCTCAAAGTGTCAAAAGGCCAGTGATGTAGCAGCTTTTGCCATATGCTTCAGATTCACAGAATCTCAGAATGTAAGGGGCTGGAAGGAATTTCAAAAGATCATCTAGTCCATCCGCCCTGCCAGAACATGATCACCTACACCAGATCACACAGGAACACATCCAGGCAGGTTTTGAATAACTCCAGAGAGGGAGACTTCACAACCTGTCCTGGGCAGTTCCAGTGTTCTGTCACCCTCGTTTCCTGAGCTATATCAAGGTCTGATTGATTAGTTCACTTGTGATGTCACATGGGCAGAACCAGCAACTCTTGTGAGATCCCTGTGACCACAACACTCAGCAGGACCGCTAACTTCTTATTTAGGATACAGGACAATTTTTTTCAGATGCAACAGGTAATTGATACTGCATAAAAGGTGCATAAGTACTGTGACTGTTCATAGATTCCTTGGAACAAGGGAGATCCATGAAAACACTCAGCTGAGACAGTTGCCAGAGAGAACAGTTCAAAACAGTTCATGAAATTGAACGATTGGCCAAACCCTAGTGGAGGCAAACAAATTAGGAATGGAAGCAGAGAGGATTCTGACCTGAACATTAAGAGAGAGTATGTCATCCTTTTCTGGTAGAGTTCTGTCTTACCTCAGAATCTGTAAATTTTGACTTGAATTTCCTTCCAGTGCACAGCTGGGATAGCAACATACTGAACAAAATTAAATCACAGTTTTAACAAATGCAAATTATATGTTTTTGTTAATTCTTAGAAGACTCCTAAAATTTCCAAAGAATTTTGGCAAGTAGGAGATCACTGTTTATCAATCACAACTTACTGTGTCTCCTATTTGGCAAAATATTCATTGATACTTTTCCTTTTCCAATTATTCATAATACTGTACATGTGGGGAAAATACTTTTTTGTTTATAGAGCTACCTATTAAAAACAAGACAAGACTCAAAATATATATACATGTGACTCTTAGATGGTTAATGACTCTAACAGTAATGCAAGATTTTTGCTAGATCAGAATTTTATGTAAGGAAATGACATAAAATTAAAATAATTCCAAATAAGCTTATCATCTTTCTGAAAGAAACATTTCCCTCAGCAGCTGGCAGCATTTTTTGGAAACAAGACAGACTCACCTTATATGGGAAAAATGAAAACATCGATTTTACTACTGCTACTTAACTGCCATCATACCAGAGCTGTTCAAGGAGCGGAAGTGCAATCCACGTTTGTGTACTACAGTACCCTTTGGAGTTGTAACTTCTGCTGATATTGGCAATGAAACCCCCATGGAGCAGTGGCAGCAAAACATTTCCACAGAGCAGCAGGAAGAGTTGCAGAATTGCAGCTATTCTGTACACAAAGTTCCCGCCTAGTAATAACCCACATCTCCTTGATGTAGGTAAGTGAAATGTTTGCTCAGAGGGTTTAAAACTTTATTACTGCAACTGTTGCCCCGGACCATCTCCTTTAAGGAGCTAGAAGGGTTGTTTCTCCATTAATACAAGCAGCTCAGACACTGCCCTGCTGTTTCAAGATGCAGGAAGAAGGTAAGGGTGATGTACGTGCCACAGGGCTCTTCAGATGTCTTTAGAAATTGAAGAACTTGAGATACAGGTCTCAGGTTGGGGAATGAGGGCAGAGATGTACAGAAGGAATAAAGAGAAATATAAGCTTTTATGGACTGGAAACAGTAATCTTGAAGGAAAATGGTTAAAGTGATTCAAGATAGTAGGCTGACATGGTGGATTAACAGAAGTGTGCACAGAGGCTAGAGGATAGATGTACATGTATGTATTCATTTTTTTTTTATTCTTTTTTTGCTGTAGAGTATTATTTTGTCACTAGATTTGTCAATAGTCATTATATCCCTACCTCAGGCATGTTTATGAAACAGATTAAACAACCTATCAACACTCTCCTTTTAATTACTATCCCTATTGGAAGGCCTTATTTGCAGAACAGTAAAACAAATGCAAGATTGCACAGACTTCATTATGGGCTATAAGCACTTGTGATAACAAGGCCGACTTTATACTTGGGCATTGCACCACACAGAGCTAATGAATCAGTGACACTGCTGAACATCTTCTGTATAAGGCATTCATGACAAAAACTATACATTGCAGTGTGAAGGCTGATATTTTGAGAGTTTATGTTTTTTTACTCACCTACTGTTCCTTGAGCTTTGCAGTATCAGTGAACACAGAAAGGTGGCAAAGGGAAATGGCTTTGATTTTTGATGACTGTAAATGTAAGACCATTTTAGTTTGATGTTTATCACTTTGTTTTAATACCAAAATATTGCCACAACTTGTTAAAACACATATCATGAATACAGACATAATAAACTAAAGTATAAACTGAAATATGTTTGACAAGAAAGTTAGGTTCTTTCTGGTTTAAGGTTTTTTTTTTTTTAATTTATGATGATGAAAAATATATTTATGGATCTTTTCCAAGTTTCACAACTGCAAATATCATAGCATGGTTTGGATGTGCTGGTTTGAGGCTAACTGGAATATTTTAATGAGAGAAATTAGTTCACTGATTGTAAAAAGAAAATAATGATGAAGCCTATATCATTCATTAGCTTGCTAAGAGGGATTAAAAAAGTCAAAATGTAAACAATTTGGCCCACTTTCTTCCAGGACACTGCTTCCTTTTGCTTCTCCTTCACTCTGCTCTAATATCCCTCCACCAACAAATAGCAACATAAGCTTTGCTGGTTGTTTTATTTGTCTGTCTGGGAAAGTAGAGGGAAAAAGAAGAGGTAGCTTTGAGCCCCTTCTGGGCAGTTTCCTTTGTCTGGGAGGGAGTTTGGATTTCTGTATTATTTCTAATTTGTATATAATTGTAAATACTTGTAAATATATTGTGTATATATGTTTGTAAATTTTCCTTTGCTGTAAATACAGCTTCATCTTACTTCCAAGCCATCTGAGCTAGTGTGGTAAATCTCAATAGTGGGGGGGTGAAGTTCCTTATTGTAGGTAACTCTGAAACATTAAATGTATATATATTTTTTTTTTAAAAAACACACTTTTTTTTTTTTTGTTTCCTTTAAAATAAAACCACCCATACTGCCATCACACTAACCTACCACACTGGGCTGGAAGCAACACCAAGGGCCATCTTATTCCAGTCCCCTGCCATGGGTCTCATGCTAGATCCAGTTGCTCAAGGTCCCATCCAGCTTAGCACACAAAAAGGGTCAAAGCTTCTACACCTTCTCTGGGCAGTTCATGTCATAATGAAACCTGCTCTATTTACTTCTGAAGTCAGGACATGTCTTATATGGTAAACTTTACCAACTTGCCATTTCATCCTGCTTAAATTCCTGTAGGGCATGCACAACTTCAGCACAAATTTCTCAAACTCCAGCCATGAAAGTATTTTAAAACTGGCATCTTGAAGAAGTCATGAAAATACCACTTTCCACAACCTTCAGGCCTAGTATGAAATGTCTGAATTATCTAAGTTATGGGGGTTTGTTTGTTTGTTTTTAAACAAAGGTGATTTGGGTAGCAAATCTGTTAGAAGTTATTCAGAGCTTATAGTTCTGCTTTAGTGTTTGGAAGTCTTATTGTTCATGCCATGCTTGTTGTTTGACATTGAGGAAGTAAAATTTAGAGTTGATGTTGCCAAATATTCTGTATTATAGTACGTGTTGAAGAAGAATATTCTTTTCTGAATTCTAATCCAGTGCTGCTTGCAGCATCCTGGAGTAGTGCAACAGGGGATTTATAAATGCAACTGCAGTTCAACGATGCCCAGCAAATTTAGCACCAAGCAATGATTAGAGACTATTCCTGTAATCTAATGACCTGCTTGACACTGCCTATGAATGTATTAGTAGTGGCAATGTTAATTATATGCAATGGACTGCACCTCCTCTCTGCTAAAGTCAAACCATTACAAAGCACTGATATATTAAAAAGTGTTAGGAAGAAATTAATCCATAGGTGCACAGTGGAAAATAACTAATAGTAACTATGAAAGAAAGGCTAACCTTACCAGAATATTAATGCTTTTCTTTTAAAATATGACACAGCAATTTAATTCTCTGAGCTATAGCTCTTTGCTGGCATCAATGTGAATTTACAGTAGATTTCTGTTAACAAGAGACCATTTTTCTTGTTTAGCACTGTCAATTCAAACATGAGAAGTACATTTAAGAAAAAAGGTATAAAATGCAGAGCTTCAGGGTTTAAATAAATGCCTTCTCCTTCATTCATATCAGCATCCTTCCATGCTGCAGGATTTTATTCAAATCAAACTGTTTGCATCCTTGAAGCCACCAAAAATTAGACCAGGCTTTGAGCCTAATTGATTGCAATAAAAGTACTGATTATGTAAACACTTAGACATAATTCACAGAAGCATGAAAAGGAGCACCCTATCTGCACCCATTTGCCTGAACATAGAAACGTGGTGTAATTTCAATTGTTTTTCTTCATTTGCCAGAACACAGAAACATGGTATGATCTAAATTGTGTTTCTTTTGTAGCACCCATAAAAAAACAGGCCTGCAAGCTTTCTGTTTTAAAAAAATTACCAAGACCTGTGTTTCCCTTTTGAGGAAACCTCAGTCTCTGCTTAACCTCAAAGTCCTGGCATAATCCAATGCTTTTCCTTCATCAAAACTGACCCAATTACATTAGATATTTTTAAACTGAATATTGCCCTTACTTAAAAGATCAGACTGAAATGTTTTAATTGCATCAATTATCTTAAGTAATTCATTAAAATGTCACAGCACTGGCAGATGATGGTCTGCAGAGCTTGTGTGTATGTGATCTTGTTTGCTTTAATGTTTACTCTGTGTCACCCATAATAATTTTACTCAGCAAAGATGCCTCTGTGTGTGTGTAAGAACAATGGGAAATTCATTATTTTGATGTAAGTAAACATATGCGCAGACTCGGAAGCATTTTTTTCTCTTTTTCATTTTTTACAAAAATCATTTTTTTCCTGAGCAAATTTTTGAGAAGCCATGAACTATGTAATAGCAAAGCCTCCCATTTTGCTGTATATTTAACCCATTTTCATAGATAATGTGTTTTAACTGGTTGTCCAGCCTTCCATTAATTATTCCAGATGACAGCTAAGGCTTATTTGCGCTTTAGTTTGAGCTTCAGAGAACACAAGTTAAAAATGTGGCAGTTTGATTTCCTGGTTTCATAAAAAAATATAAGACATTGATTCAGATTTCCTACTGCTTGTAAACAGTGTACAAAATAAAAATGTTCTCAGGTGATTGCTGCTTCAAAGCCGTTCCTATTAAGTAGACTAAAAGTAATAACTTTAGCTAAATTAAGCAGACATCTTGTTTATTGGTAAGGTCGTAAGGTTAGTAGATACAAATGCAGGACAGTCTTGTTGAAGATTGGCACTTTGACTAAAGGCAAGTTTAATAAACTAAATCAATGCAATGTTAGCACTGCATATGTTAAGTAGATTGAAACACAGTGATAGGAAGTGCTAACTTAGATAAAAAGATCATCAAGCACAATTCCTTTAGGCCCTGTGAAACCCCAATCTATTTCGCTTCAACTCCCTAACACAGGAATTAAATCTTGTCCTAGACTACTTCACATTTCTAATATTGACCTCTTTTCCAATGACAAGATGAAGAAAGTGGTAAAAGAAGAAGAGCAATCTGCTGATATAATGACAGTTTGTGGGGAAAAAAATATACACCAAAACCCAAAAACAACAAACCCACACCTAAGAAAGTAAAAATAGACAGATCATACTGGTGCAGCTAAGGTTAGAATAGAGTTTCACAGAAACATATAATCCTAGAATGCCCACAGAAGTGGTAGATACCTTGTCGGTAGGACCATTCCGGGCTAGGATGGATGAGGTTCTGAGACACCTGATGTGGTTAAAAATATCTGTTTAGTGCAGAGCAGTTGGACTAGATGACCTCTAGAGGTCTCTTCCAATTCCCCAGTGTATTCAGTGATTCTATGATTACATTCACATGGGCCCACTTCACAAGCTTATCCAGGTCCCTTTGGATGGCATCCTGGCCCTCTGCCATATCAACACCACTGAGCTTGATATAATCTGCAAAACTGCTGAGAGCACACTCAATCCCACCGACTGTGTCACTGATGATGATACTAAACACTATCAGCCCCACCACAGGCCCCTAAGGGACACCACTCTTTGCTGATCTCCATCTCCATGGTTTTCACCTCTTGTGTCCACACATGAAGATCTCTGGAGCATGGAAATGCGGGGCAGTCAGTGTCTCACAGCCTTCAGGATTAAATGGCATGGATGTCTGTAAGAAACTCCTTGATGTCTGTCTTACAGCCAGTTGGGTTTTCTGTTGTTACTATTGTAATTGTTGGCTTCTTGTAAAATACTGCTTTTCTGATTCAGAGGACAATAAGCCCTACTATGGGAAAAGGAAGAGATAAGGAGGGGTTGTGAGGATTTGATATTTTCTATTTAATCAAAAGATTACAAAATTACACAATGCTTAAGAATTTTTCTTAGAAATATTTTTTAAAACAACATGATTAGTAGATGAAAACATCAGAATATTCAAAGGCTGAAAGATGAAGCTGGACAACATCAAGTACAAAATCACTTATTTTTGATAATCAAAATAAGTAATACATGGAGTACTTTTGCAAGTATTTGGTTTTTCCCTCAGAAACCATGCTTCTGGATTCACAGTTAAGATAAGTTATTTGGAAATGAATATGTACAAAGTGATCTGTTGAATCACAGAAGAAGAGAAACAAATATCAAAGCATGGAAAGGCTCTGAGGCTGAATCCAAAGGCTGAGGGAGATTTCTGGGCAATCTTTACCCTGTGAGTTTTCCACAGCACTTAAAAATAAGAGGAAGAAGGAAATTTCTTCTTAAGGAAATTCTTGACTGTCTGCAGAGCAGAATACAATTCTTTGTGTGGGAGATAAAGGAAAGAACCACGGAACAGCTAAGGAAGAATTTGGAAAAATGCTAAGCTCGCAGTTGTGGCATTTCAGTGCAAATCAGTGATCAATTCCTAATAATAAGTGCAACTTGAAGAGACATAGATGCAATGGAGACTTTCAACTTTCTAGACTTGCACTCTTTGCAGTCAGGAAAAATAGTTTACTTATTTAATGGGCATACTTTTAGGAGAACTGACATCAGTTTCAGGTACTATGCCAAGCATGTAACTAGTGATGCCCAGTCCTTTAAGATGTCTGTCAAAGCATAATACCACTGTCTAGTAACGAAGTCACAGATAACCAAATGCATGTCTCCACAATTCAAACTCTGCCAAGTAGCAAAATTAACCTGAGCAAATAGCCTTTGGTTTTCCCCACTTTCACAACCCCTAGTAGAGCAATTTTATATTGCACAGGTTTTATTATATCCTATCGTAATTACTAAGCTGTATTTCCAGTTAATGAATTATGAGCACATACAAAACAATCTTATATTTTTTGAGTGATACTAAAAGACTGGAAATGTGACTTGATCCAAGAGTTTTGTTTTTATTGTTACTGTATGTATGTATTTCCCAAAATTATTTTCATTTAAAAATTCTTGGCATAACATGAAACTGTGATAATGTCTTTCACACCAGCATTTCTAAATGCCTCTGCTGAAATCAGTGTCGTTCAATATATGATAAAATGGGTAGCACATATAGGTGTTTTGAGAGGAGGTTAAATAAAACACTGCAAAGGCATGGGCACACATAACACAAATCACTGTATTTGCAATATCTACTTATAATATATGTGAAATAAGTAGCAAGATCCAGGGTCTTAAATTTGTTTTAGTAATTCATCCGCGATGAAATCTTAGGAAAGTTACATCATCAGGGAACTACAAGGAGAGCAGAATGTTAATACCATCTTAGATAATGCTGTGTCAAAGAATCTGTGTTGCAAAACATTGTAGTAGAACAAAATAGTGTCAGATGAGATTATGCATGTAAGTTTTATCTCTGAAAGCAGAAGGGACTCTTGCTTTACAATAACAGAACTAGAAGAAACCATAGCATCTAATCAGAAATAGGTGCATTTTTTAGCTGTGCACAATCTTTAGTTAATTCAGATAGTACATATTTCAATATTACAATTACTATGTGATCAAAATTCGTTCTAGGCAATGGTTAACAAATCTACGCCTCTCAGCAAACCTGAGTCTGTTATCTGTTAGAAGTGCTGTTCTGATCGCACTGGTGAAGATCTGTAAAGTTGTTTTATTTAAGAATCCAAGCACATCTCAGGATTCAGAAATTGATAAACATTGGTTTATAACCACCTAAAGTCATCTTAACCTGTCCAAATTGTTAACATAAAGAGCAAAACAGATTGGTTTGAGTTTATCATTCAGCTCAGGTGTCTGAGTGTATTCAGTTACGCACTTCTTGTAATCAGGAATAAACTTTTTTTTGTTTTTTTTTAAAATATTTTTACTACTACAGTTAATGAACACAAGCAGGTATTAGTCTAATCATGTTCCAGTTGTACATGAAGAAAGGCTGAGAGAATTGGGATGGGACAGTTTGGAAAAGAGAAGGCACCACGGAAACCTTACTGCAGCCTTTCAGTACTTAAAGGGGGCCCATAAGAGCGATGAGGACAGTCTTTTTAGCAGGGTTTATTGCAACAGGCCAAGTGGTGATGGTTTTAAACCACTAACCAGAAGTTAGATTTAACCTAGATCTAAGGAATAAATTTTTTTATGATGAGGATAGTGAAACACTGGCACAGGTCGCCCAGAGAAGTGGTAGATGTAAACATTCCAGGTCAGGTTGGACAAGCAGCCTGATGTAGTTAAAGATGTTCCTGCTCACTGCAGGGGAGTTGGACTTGGTGACCTTTAAATGTCCATTCCAACATAAAGCATTGTAGAGTACTATATTTAGTCAGTCAGAGCTCTGACCTTAGATTAATGTGAAAAAACAAGAATTAACAAATAAAATATGTACTCAAAAGTAACAGGTTTTTCTCTCTGATATTCTGCTTCATAAAGCTGGTTTTGAAGTTTCCAGGTTGAGTAGACACATAGATGCTTACTCCTTAAAGCAAACATAAATTAAAATTGTAAAATTGTATTATAATTTCAGAAAAATGGTTTCACAACAGCTCTGGAAAGTTGTCTTTTAATCTTCTCACTAGCTATTGTTCAGCAGCACACTAAATTTTGCTTTCGTATTTGAAAAGACAATGATTTCAGTTAAGTCCTTTGTATTAAAAGCTTCCTAAAATGTAGTAACAAAACTATTTCTTCTGGTCACAACATTTACACAAAAGTACATACATATTTTCAAAATGATTTGTTTGGGCATGTGTATGTGATGTACATGTAGAAGAAATATCACGGTGTCAGAAAGAGAACACACAAAAAAACTGATTTTAAATTAGAATCATAGAATGGTAAGGTTGGAAGGGACCTCAAGGATCTAGTTCCAAGCCCCTGTCATAGGCAGGGACACCTCCCACTAGTACAGGTTACTCAAGGCCTCATCCAACCTGGCCTTGAACACCTCCAGGGAGGGAGCAATTCATCTGGTATTATCAGCTCTATGCAGAATTCTAAGTATTCAGGATTTTGGCATATCCAAAATGAAAGAGTAAAAAGAATTAAATAAATTCTTAAGGAACAGAAAAGTTAAAGAAAACAGCAAATAGTTTTTTTGTTTCAGTCATAGAATTGTAACTAATATTTTAGTTCATTTATGTAATTACTTCTGGTCTATATAGTGGCTTCTTCCATGAATTCTATCCTCTTACTGCAAATATGTTCACTGGATGTATTTATTTTTTGCACACAATTTGTGCATGAAATCTGAAATGCTGATTTGAAGAGCCAGAAACACATTCAAATTATTTTTAAATGAAAGTTTAATTGTATGTGGTATTTGATTATATTGTAAACAGGTCAAGATGTCACTTCAGAGTATCTCCCAACTAAAAGAGCCACTCATATAAGATGTTGACCTGAAGACGTGTTTGGATACGCTCTCACAGAACTATGAACCATAGAATCATAGAATGGTAAGGTTGGAAGGGACCTCAAGGATCATCTAGTTCCAACCCCCTGCCATAGGCAGGGACACCTCCCACTAGTACAGGTTACTCAAGGCCTCATCCAATCTGGCCTTGAACACCTCCAGGGAGGGAGCAGCCACAACCTCCTTGGGCAACCTGTTCCAGTGTCTCACCACCCTCACTGGAAAGAACTTCCTCCTGGCATCCAGTCTAAATCTCCCCTCTGCCAATTTAAACTCATTGCCCCTTGTCCTATTGTTGCAGCACCTTGTCGATAGTCCCTCCCCAGCCTTCCTGTAGGCCCCCTTCAGGAAAGTGAGGAGAAAGCGGCATCATAGCCAAGGATTCCCATACCAACAAAAGTGATTTGAAAAGTGACTGCAGATCATTAATTCTTTGGCATATTTCCATATAAAATTTTTATTCTAGCACAGTAGGAATTATTTTTTTAGGCTGTGACTTGATTGTGTTACAGATTGAGAGATATTCCTTCATGATTACAATATACATTCATGAGATGCACCAGAAAATAACAACAGTAGGATATGTGCAGATACCTGCTGCCACTGGTGAAGTTTTCTATTATATATGGGACAGCTGCTCTTTTAGAAGTTTTGTGCCTCCTCTCTCTTACAGATACTCGCTCTCTTTTCCCTATATCAAATTGCCTATATCCCACTCCCACATTTCTCCTTGCACCAAGTTAATTCATTGGCATTTGTGAAGTCACTTAGCTTATACTGGGAATATTTATACTAGCATTTGAGTTGTGAATAGTATTTCCATTTAAATTTCCAATTCTTTCCAGTTCTGTATAGAAAGGTTTCTTTTATTCCTTTGGGGAGGGGTAAAGAGCATCTTTCTCACTCCCTAAACCCAAGACACTCATAAAAGGAAAATCTCTCACTGAGGATATGTAAAATTTATACACTTGCGAAAGAGGAGGTGAGGACTCCTAAGACAGTGTTCCAGTCTAAGGGGAGAGGATATGACTGCTAGGCTGCTTGCTCCACAGAGACGAGCTCAAAATGTTTCCACAGAATGACTCCATTTGTAACTTAAGTCAAGGTTGCACTCTGGTCAATTTCTAATTAGTTGGAGGGCGAAGCCCTTCAAACAATACAAAAGCACAGTTAGGACCTCTGAACTCAGTGTAGCCAGCTAATGTCTGTGAGGGGTCAACCTGGTCTTTATCAGCTCCTAGCAAGCCTAGACCATTTTGTCAAGTGTTTGTGTTCATCAGAGCAGCTGTACCTGCCATAGGTAGCAACAGATATTTTATACAACTTAAGAGTGACAAAGGCTGTGTGTTTACATTGACCCATCTATCCATTCTGACACTCTCTCCTTTCATGGAGATTTTTTTTAGTTGAAACTTTGTTTTCACTTGCTTGAGAAGTCAGATTTGGTTTCAAACTAAAGTCAAGTATGTTAGCAAATGTTGCAGGATCATCTGGAGCATTTAGAGGTTGATCCTGAGAAACAGCAGAGCTACCCAAGTGGTGGAGATCTCCAGGCTAAATTTGAGAACTCCAGTTTGAGGTCATCTACAACTCGAATATTTGTTGCTTATGATTAAAGAAAACATGTGTACTCTTGCTCTTTCAACAGCTTCCTCAGGTTTCAGACACATCATACTGACAGAATAGGTCCTTGGATTGGGATACTGTCAGCATCAACATAAAGCTGTGCCTAAACTCACGCATTAAGTATAGGTTGAATTCAGTAGGCAAACTAAACACAGTAAGAAAGGAAGAAAGCCATCAGTATATGTATCAGGTACACCACAGGTTCCATTAGTACTGTGACCAAATGAGGCTAATAGCAACACTTTTATTTAGCCCACATCAAGCCCAAGATATTCTTGTAATTATTATTTTACAATAAGAGCTCTTCCAATCTTACTGCTCCTAAACATGCCACTTTCCCTCTGTCCCCATGCTTCTGTTGACTAAATTCTCATCTTCTTTCAGTTGTCTACAACTCTCTTTGCAGGGAGACTGACTCACCTCCTCACCATCCCATGAGGATGCCTTCCTGTGACCTTTTATAACTGCTTCAAGCTTCATGAATTTTGTCTAGTTTTCCTTGTCCTGTGCTCTTATTAGGACATACTTATCTTTTATGCTATTTGGCTTTATCCTCTATTTACTTCTGTTTATCTCTCTCCAACTCCCTGCATCTTGCCTTCTATCTGTGCTCTTTCTAAAGGAACAGGGTTCTATTTCCTGTGGTCCAAACATTCTCCTTTCTTTTGACAATTCTCTTTTTCAAAGCCTTACTATAATAGATTCCTCCAACAGTGTTCCTGACCTTTTGTTTTCTGAAGAGTTAGTCTGTAAAATTGCTTGGCAGAGAAAAGTCAAGGATATCTGCAAAGGTAAAATGAAAAGAATCAACTCCAAGTGCTTGACCACTGACTGTGACTGAAAGAACTTAGCTGTTCTTTCTCCCTGAGGCTTTGCCTGGATTTTTCAAACCAGTTTTACCCAGGGCATCCCCACTTGATAAAGACTGCATCAGTTTGGGTTCTCTCCATGCAACACGATTCTCTACTAGGCCATTCAACAAGGCCAAGTGTAAGGTCCTGCACCTGGGTAGGCACAATCCCAAGCACAAATCCAGGCTGGAGAGCAGCCCTGAGGAAAAGGACCTGGGTGTCTGGGTTGATGAAAAGCTCAACATGAGTCCACAGTGTGTGCATGCAGCCCAGACAGCAACCAAGTCCTGGTTGCATCAAGAGCAGCGTGGCCAGCAGGGCAAGGGAGGAGATTCTGCCCCTTTGCTCTTGTCAGACCCCATCTGGAGTACTGTGTGCAGTTCTGGAGCCCCCAGCACAGGAAGGACATGGAAGTGTTGGAGCGGGTCCAGAGGAGGGCCACAAAGATGATCAGAGGACTGGAGCAGCTCTGCTATGAGGACAGGCTGAGAGAGTTGGGGCTCTTCAGCCTGGAGAAGAGAAGGCTTTGAGGAGACCTGATAGTAGTCTTCCAGTATCTGAAGGAGGCCTGCAGGAAGGCTGTGGAGGGACTACTGACAAGGTCTTGCAACGACAGGACAAGGGGCAGTGGGTTTAAACTGGCAGAGGGGAGATTTAGACTGGATGTTAGGAGGAAGTTCTTTAGAGTTAGAGTGTTGAGGCACTGGAACAGGTTGCCCAGAGATGTTGTGGCTGCTCCCGCCCTGGAGGTGTTTAAGGCCAAGTTGGACGAGTCCTTGAGTGAGCTGTACTAGTGGGAGGTGTCCCTGCCTATGGCAGGGGATTGGAACTAGGTGATCCTTGAGGTCCTTTCTAACCTTACCATTCTATGATTCTGTGATCTTCAGCAACCAGAACAGGTCATGTTATTAACAACCTCAGTGCTAGGTGATAAAAACCACATCTGTACAAGGTGATAAAAACAATATATTGGTAAACTGTAGATCATCCCTCACATTATTTCAAACATTTTGAACATATAAGTAATTGAGTTTTAGGACTACGGAATACCATGTAAGCCAAGTGCTAAATAGTCACTGTGCCCTAAAAGGAACCATGTAGGCACTGAAGCACTGTAGCCATAAGCCCATCCATATAATTTGGCTTTTATTTCACTATAATGATTCATTGGTTTGGATTTGGGTTTTTGTGGAGGGTTTGTTTGGGTGGCTTTTGGTTTGGGGATTTTTTGTCTTTGTTTGGTTTTCCCTATGGAACGAACTGGGCACATATATTTCACAGAGCTTTATAAATGTAATCTAATCCACCATAATGGTATCTTCTCCATCATCACAATTGCAGCACCAGAAAGCAACAACTAGTATTCAAAACAGAAATTTCCTTCTTTTGTTCAACAGTTTTGCTATTAAGTTAAGCATACTCAAACACTCAAGTGAGTGAAAGAAGGAAGGTGCTGCATTTTGCAGCTGCCTGATTTCCAGTTAAGTTCTCTTCTGCAGCTCCAAAAAGTAATGGCTGAATGTTTCCCCTTCATCCTTCTGCCCGCAAGATTCCTCTTTCTTAGTGTGGTTGTTAGGTCATGGTCTAACTGTAAGATCCAGAGAACGTTTCAGGACTGTTCAATTTATTGCAAACTGGATCTCAGATTGTATTCTAGTAGTTTATTCGCTGGACAGATGGCAAATAAATCTTTGGAGGTTATATACAAGTACCACTAGAAGAAAGAAGAACAAATGGAATTGACTTTCTAGCCTTCTGTTGAATAGTCCTGAATTAAATTGCCCTGTCTAGATTAAGGAAAAAAAAAAAAAAAAAAAAAAAAGGAAAAAAATCTTCCTTTTACCAAAATCACTGGAGGGGTCTCTCTATTGGGAGAGAATATTTGATGGTCATAGTTTGAATGGAGAACAACTGTATTTTTTAGAGCAACTGATACAGATGGACAAAACAGACAGGATTTTTTGCACTGATTTCTTTCAGGTCAGAAAACTAAAAACAAGAGACTTTGAATACTTGTGAAAAATTTCTCTGAGATTAATTTAATTACATTCATCAGCCTAAAAATAATAATTAAAAAAAAAAAAAGGTAGGAGTTGCTACTTGCAAGTGATATGTTAGCAATAGGAGGGGGAGAGAATTTCAACAGCTCCTGGGAGAATACAGAAAAAGAAGTCATTATCACCTGTGGAGCAATGAAGTATGAATGGTGTTTGACACAAAGGAAATTCTGAAACTCTGATCTAAGTGTATGACTTTTTGTGCCTAAAAATTATGAACTTCAAGTCTTAGACTTGCCTTTTAATGGTATTTTGAAAGTCTTCCTGAAGTTCAAAGATGTAACAGTTGTTATAAGAATGCTTTGCCACTGGTAGAAGAACTCCTTTAACAGTTGTATTAATATGCTTTGCATGAAGTCTGTCTGAAGCTTCCAGTTAAGTAGAAGTTGTGAATCTAAGAAGCTATAGTACTTTCAATATTCTGCTAGATAGATAAAGTTTACTGCACAGTCAAAGGGTAATAAGCAAGATAAAATGTAAAGAAATAAAGAACTGTTTAGAGAGGTGAAGAAATAGAGGAACAGTTTGTTCCTAGAGAACCCTCCCTCCTACTCTCCTCTACCAGAGAGAAAACAAAGAAACAAACAAAAACAACTGAAAAAGGAAGTTATACCAAGGGAAGATGTGAGATAGACAAATTCTTGATTTATAAATGATTCTTCACTGATGTTAAAAAGATGGATGAGGCCTTGAGTGAGCTGTACTAGTGGGAAGTGTCCCTGCCTATGGCGGGGGGTTGGAACTAAATGATCCTTGAGGTCCCTTCCAACCTTACCATACTATGATTCTATGATTCTACGTAATGTTAAACCTGGGACTTTGCAAAGCAAAGAGCTACACTTCAGGGAAAGCAATATCACTGTCACTCATTAATTGCTACCTTCCAACAAGCAGCAGAGAAGCGTGAAGCAGAATGTCTTTGAAAATGAACCCCATTGTCACATAGGACCAAGAAAAACAAAGGAGCTACTTCATTATTTTATTGAGACTGGACAGTTTGTTAACATTTACTGAAAAGTTGTCCATTTGAAAGTGTATGCATACAGACTAGAGGAAATGTATTGCTAAAGAGATTTTTTTCCCTTTTTTAGAAGTCTGTAAGATTACATTGAAAGCCTGCATTAAGGACTCTCTATATTGCTTACTCATGTTCTGTAGATCATCACTTGCTTTATTAATCCTCCATTCTAAGGCAGGTCACAGAGTCAATACCTTATCATATCAGTAGTACAGGAATTCAATACCTGATGGGGAGTGAATTTCAGAGGGAAAACCAGTTTAAGTTTTCTGAGAACATAGTGCCCCTTTTACAAAGGTGAGCAGGTTCTTCATCTCTATTTTCTCTCTACATCACAACTGAGGTTTGATAGAGCTTCTGTGGCTTGCCCTTATTGTTTATGAGGAAACTGTGCTTTTGAAGCAAAATATAAAAACAAATATTGGCTACTTAGAATATTCCAGAGGGCTATAAAAACCCACTTGAACTGAATGCAATGTTGGATGTACACAAGGGAAGAAGTGAGTGTTTGTTAATGCTTCAAGAAAAAGTATGCTGGATGTGACAGAATGTGGGGAAACCCAGTTGCTGTACTGGTTTGATGAGTGAAAACTTGATTCCTGCTGTTCTTATTCCCCATGAAATTGTCAACAAGTAATTTTCACTCCTTCATGGGGTATGATACTGAATTCAGAGTAAAAAACTATGGGAGGGAGGAAGACAGCATTACACTAATGAGACTGAAGTCCTTACTATGATGAGCTTAATAAGCCAGAAACTCACCTTAATTAATTAGCTTTTAAATCAGATTCTAAAAAAAGGATCTTGATTTTAAGTGGGACCTCAGATTACCTAATTAGTTAATGTTTGCAAAGTGTGGTGAATATGTGGAAAGAGAGGGAGTTTGTAGCACAGGAGCTGTGTTTCGTGCGGGGAAGTATGGTCTCATCTAAGGCTATTTGCAGTCTAAGTTTGCATATAATTCATTGCAAGTCCATTTTATTCCTCTAAAAATCAGGAATAGTCAAATTAGACTACTTTGGTAGGGCAGTAAGGTTCAGGTAGTTGCTCTGTGTGATGCTCTTGATATTGCCATCAAGTGATACTAAATATGAACTTAATCTCACAATCTATTGCAATGAAATGCAGTCCTAAGGACTGTGCTGATAAGGGGAGAGAGCACCAAGAAGTTTCTATGGCTTTTCTACTGCCGTGGTCATGAGTGAACACAGTTATGTGTGATGGTTTGGGAGTTCCCCCCACACACACTTTGTAAAAAGACCCAGATTAGATCTCAGCCGGCTGGAAGTTATGGACTGAAGCTCTATTTACAGCTCAGCACAATGTACAAGCAGAGATATGGGTTGATGAAAAGCTCAACATGAGTCTGCAGTGTGTACATGCAGCCCAGACAGCCAACCGAGTCCTAGGCTGCATCAAGAGAAGCGTGGCCAGCAGAGCAAGGGAGGTGATTCTGCCCCTTTACTCTGCTCTCGTCAGACCCCACCTGGAGTACTGTGTGCAGTTCTGGAACCCTCAGCACAGGAAGGACATGGAAGTGTTGGAGCGGGTCCAGAGGAGGGCCACAAAGATGATCAGAGGGCTGGAGCAGCTCTCCTATGAGGACAGGCTGAGGGAGTTGGGGCTCTTCAGCCTGGAGAAGAGAAGGCTTCGAGGGGACCTGATAGTAGCCTTCCAGTATCTGAAGGGGGCCTACAGGAA
>VWZE01002803.1:20523-55112 GCA_013396675.1 Eubucco bourcierii
TATATATAAATAAAGTATATATATAACTTATAATTATAAATTATATTAATATATTTATATTATATTCTATATGTGCTTTATATTAATTGTATATATATAATTAATCTTCATTTCCTTCTTTCCTTAGCAAATGACAACACATTCAAACAACTGTTATGCTCTCTGAATACTACTCAGAAATAGATAGGGAGCAGAAAATTTGTTGATATTTTACTGTTATGGATTAATCTTTGAGCACTTGTGAAGAACAACAGAAAAAATTGGATTCTCTTAATGCTGCTGTGTAGACAAAAGCCGTAAAAAAGTACACATGTTCATATGCCACTGTTTTTGGCTCTTTCTTGCATACAGACAAAAAGAATATGACACTCACTGTATTTTCCACACAGGTTTCTGGGTCCTGGCCACTAGAGGCTTTCCTGTGTCTCATTCTGTATTTAGCGTATGAAGTGTTGTGGCCTGAGCAAGAGGCCTCAAACCAAAGCTCACCACTAGATGAACATCCCAGACAAGCAGTAGGTATTATTAGTATCTGCTCATTAGTGGAATATCTATCTATCTATCTATCTATCAATCATATATCATATCATATCCCCATATCATATACCATATCATAGTGGAATATCTATCTATCATATACCCAAAATATGTAAACTTATTATTGAAAGATGTAAATTAGACAAAATATATTAATTAGTGAGGACAAAATGTCATGAGAATGTATTTAACTTTCCTAGCTTAGAAGCCATGTTAGCTGATGTCCAGCCTTATTCAGTAAATCATCAAGGCCCTGTAGGTGAATGGCCTTGCTTGGTGCACCGTCAAAGACCATATTTGAGAGATTGTCATGGCCATGCGGCCAGGTGTTTGGCCCTGTAGGGAAGGATGTGGTCAAAACCAAACAGACAAGTGCACTCCATTAGTTCCTCTCTGGGCCCTGACCAAACTATTGAAGGAATTTAACAGGAGAATAAAGGTAGATATTCCTGCATTTGGAGTTACATAAACTTGTTTGTTCAACACTGTAAAAGTTGGACCCTCTTACAGCGATTTGGAAGCCTCAACTACAAGTGGACACACCGTGTAGGTTTTCCCAGCTGCTGAGAAAGGTTCTCCAAATCCTCACTGTATCCAGGGCTCCCCAGTGATTAAGGATCTGTATGATGGTAAAGTGTTGGGACAATTGGTGATGTATCTTTTTAGTCACTATTTATAACCTTATGTAGTAATGATCAGGTGCATTACCTTGATGTATTTTAGCTTTGCTGTGTTAATATCATTATTATTTTGCTTGTTCTTTTACTACTCTGTACATAAGTAAAAGATAAGTTTACTTCTGTACCTTGGTGTCTGTCCCTTGTGATAACCTTGTCAGTTGGTAATAACATAAATTGGTGCCACTGGCAGAATTTGAAAGATAAATGTATTGTGTGAAAGTTGGTACTAGTGTTTAAGCAAAGATAGGAAAGGTTTGGAGAGGAACCTCTTGATGCTTTTTCAGAGGAACTTGATGTTTAGCACAGGCAGAACTTTGAAAATTCCAATTGAGGGTCTTTTCTATGTTTCTACTTGGAATCCTGCCATTAAGCAATAAATTATATAATCATTTAAAACTCAACAATGCCTACAAATAGCATCTAATGAGCTATGGATTTGTCTGCTGTGAATTTAATCTTTCATCATATTGACTATTTATCTACGTTTTCTTCTTAGCTGATCTTTAGACCTGACTAATCTAATTACTCCTTGGACACTTCAAAGCTGGTAACAACTTGTCTTATCTGACAAAACCAGAACCACTGAAATCCTAATGTAAAATGAAAGTGCATAACAGGGAAAACAAATTCAAGTGACTCCAGTAGCCTTTCCTGAAATTCTGCCTTGTATTTTTTGGTTTGTATTTTATCTATATTCTGTCAAGTGTTAAAAAGGAAGATTATACCACATTCAAAGAAAGTACTAATTTAGAATTCATAACCATGATGATTCACACTGAAAACATCAGCCAACTAGAGTTATAAGAAAATACAGCAACATTACACATCCTTACTCTCACATGACCTAAAAACAAAACAGGTGAAAATTGTAGTGGTTTCACATGAGAGTGACATTAGTGTTTGACTGTCTTCTTGTTCGGATAGAGACTAAGCTGAGTACTTCAGCTGCCAGCCCAGTCATCTAATTATCATAAAGGTAAACCTGCAATGGACACCCCACAGAGCAAAGGGCTCAGATTGTACTAAAGGCCACATATTCCCAGATCCCAAGTTCGATATAGCCATCAGAGATGCTCAAATACTCTCACAAGGACAAAGCTCCACTCCCACAGTTCCCAGATTCAAACGAGTTCAAACGAGAGGGGTGAACTTTATTGCCTCACCCTTATTACTCCTTTTTCTCTTCTTCTAATCTTCACCCTTTCCCCCAAGAATGAATTACTCAATCCCTACCCATTCACTGTCAGTATGTCCATTCATTTCTTTACCTCAGCATTTGTTCCCCTGCCTATACTCTTCCCCACCCCCCCCCCCCCCCCCCCCCCCCCCCGCCTCAGTTCAACATGAAACTATTTGCATGCATCCTTTACTTAATTTTCTGAAGAATGTATACTTCTCTATCTTTCCTTGAAAGAGGGTATCACTCTTATGTTACCCTGTGGTCCCCAGTAACGTGGAAGACACAAAGAACCTGTCAAACACAAAGACAGACATATCGCCTGCGAATGATAGGTACTTTCTTTTGGTAATCTCCTTTTCAACAATATTAGGCATGGTTTGAAACAAAGTACAATTCTACAAATTGAGAAAACAGGTTCATTTCTAAATTGGCAATGCCCCTTTAAGTGATTCCAGCTCGTCCTTAAAAGATAGTAAAAAGTCTGATAAAAACTGCTAGTGTGAGGTATGCTGTCAAGGGACATGACAGTGATAAGTTTTGAAGAAACAGCTCAGATACAGAGGTTTGATGAAATAGAGCACATTTTCTTTGTTTCTGCTTAATTTGATTCAGCAGGAGAAATAAATATGAGTCTTGGCATTTACATTCAAAGAAAAAGAGAACAGCAATCTCTTCTCCCAAAAAATAAAACTGGGCTGAGCAGGTACTTACAAATAGATTTGGAAGTTTTGATAACTGCCTACTTTTTATCTGAAGTATGCTTGTCAACCCTGCATTTAGATCAATTTCAACCCTTTTACTATATTTAGAAAAAAATGGGGTTTTTTTTCAGGCAAAATAGAAGTCAGGTTCAAGGCAGCTACTGCTTTTATTGCAACTTGGCAACTGGTAGATAATCTGTGGACCATTTTGTCCACAATAGAACACACAATTTTTTAAGTGCCTCATCATGACAAGACAAAAGAACAGTGAGTCAATATACATGTTCAATGCTGTCATATATATAGTAATGATGAGTTGTACTGTCTGGCAGTTGCACAACTGTGTTTTTTCTACTGGCACAGAATTGCAAGGATATCTCCTGTCATCCACAGTTAGAGCTTGGTTTAGGGAGCAAATAATTCATTCTCTCTAGTTATCATGGTGAGGGGAGATTCTCAATAATTCTCAGGACAATGTCTGGCCAAGAGTTGTAACAATGTGTGTTTCACTGCTGAAGATGTGATTTGAAATGTAGATTATGAGAGTTTTAGAGGGGAAAAAAAAGAACCCCCAGTGAATGATTTTTTAAAATCTTACTGCAGTTTACCAAAATTAGCCATTGTTATTATTATTATAGTAATAGCCATAATTACTAGCATTACTAATTAACTACTGATTTAAAAAATAGTAATCTATGTAGCCATTAAACCAATGCACTTAGCAGACCTCTTGGTTTTTGCAAACAAGAAAACAGAAATAGTGACTATCTAAATTACATCATCTATAATCTGAAAAAAAAATCACTAGCTACTTTTTAATGAAAATATAAATGAGTAACAAAATGAAATATACAAAAAAGGCTAACTGAGCCTTAATTACATGTGGTCTGCAGGTTGTCACTATCTTTATGCTTTTCAGTGTTTACTTACTTTTGTTCTCTTTCTTCATACTAAAGGTTTTAGAGACTTTGTGACCCAATGCTATGACTGACTTTTGCAAAAGGCTCTTCACTTCTCAGCAGGAAGCTAAGAGCTGACTGTTAAAATCCTGCTTCTTTAATCATGTTATTTTCAGGGAGTCACTTCTTTCAAAAACTACCAGGTTTGAGCTGAAGTTGATTTTTATCCAGGCAAGAGAGGAGACATAGCAGCCACATACATTTCTCTGGTAAGTCCCATGCTTGAGGGGCTCAGTGAAGCAATGAAATGACATTTTAAGCTCCATACCTAATCATTTTTTAGTCCTTTGCTGAGGCTGACAACAAGTTTGGCAATTAATGCTAGAAGTAAGAGGACAACCTATCCTCCAGAAACAATAAAAGGCAGGCAAGCACCAGTTTATTCAGTGGCGTACTGGGTTAGGGTGGATCCCTTCCCTGGTAGAATGAACTCACCACAACACGGATTTTTTGTGAAGTCAGGAACAAAAAAAAAAAAGATAAATTGTATTTCTTACAGTTTAAACTAAATATAACAGTATAGGGAGAATATAACTACTACAGGAATAATAACCTGAAGGAAGATGGGGAAGGGTCAAGCGGCAGTGAAGCAGCAAAAGCAGCAGCCAAAACAGTGGCAGGGGAAGATAGCAGCAGGTGCAGGTGAAGTAGCAGAAGCAGCAAGGGAAAGGTACTGGCTGTGCCTCCAGCCATAGAGCTCTTGATGCTCTGGTGAAATTATATTAACTTATCCATTGTTGCCATTATATGGCCTATCCCTAGAACATTTGCCTCAGAGCTTCCACTTCTAAGTTTCTCTATTCTGAATTTTTTTATGTCTGAGGTAGGAGTCTAACTCAAACAGCCACAAGCAGATGCTTATCCTTCTGAGCTGGAAGATAGGGATAAGGAGCAGAATGAAGCCACATAGTCCAGGAGAGATGGTTAGTGGCCTGCCACACCACTTAGACTACACAAGTCTATGGGTCTGGATGACATACACCCAAGAGAACTGAGAGCAGCAAATGAGGGTATGGGGGGTGGTCTGTGCTGTTGTTAAGCTGTACATATGTATGTAAATGTACTTTGCAGATTTGTTATTACCTTTCATATTCTTATATTTAATTTCTTTTTGTAAGTACAATTCCATTTTTCTTCCAAGTTCTGATTGAAGTTGTGAAATTGTTCTTTGGGGGACATATTTACATAAAATTTTATTGGGGGGAACCAATCCAACCCATAACACCTCAGTTCCAGAGAAAGTTGTGACACAGATCATCTTGAATGCCATTACACAGCACATGCAAGACAATCAGGCAATCAGACCCAATTAGCACAGGTTCATAAAGGGCAGTTCCTACTTGACAAACTTGATCTTTAACATCTTTGTCAGTGACATGGACAGAGGAATGGAGTGCACCCTCAGCAAGTTTGCAGATGACACCAAGCTGTGTGGCACAGTCGACTTGCTAGAGGGCAGGGATCCATCCAGAGGGACCTGGCCAGGCTGGAGAGTTGGGCCCAGGCCAACCTGATGAAATTCAATAAGGCCAAGTGTAAGGTCCTGCACCTGGGTAGGCACAATCCCAAGCACAAATCCAGGCTGGGTGGTGAATGGCTGGAGAGCAGCCCTGAGGAAAAGGACCTTGGAGTCTGGGTTGATGAAAAGCTCAACATGAGTCTGCAGTGTGCACATGCAGCCCAGACAGCCAACCGAGTCCTAGGCTGCATCAAGAGAAGCGTGGCCAGCAGAGCAAGGGAGGTGATTCTGCCCCTTTACTCTGCTCTCGTCAGACCCCACCTGGAGTACTGTGTGCAGTTCTGGAACCCTCAGCACAGGAAGGACATGGAAGTGTTGGAGCGGGTCCAGAGGAGGGCCACAAAGATGATCAGAGGGCTGGAGCAGCTCTCCTATGAGGACAGGCTGAGGGAGTTGGGGCTCTTCAGCCTGGAGAAGAGAAGGCTTCGAGGGGACCTGATAGTAGCCTTCCAGTATCTGAAGGGGGCCTACAGGAAGGCTGGGGAAGGATTATTTACAAGGTCCTGCAATGACAGGACAAGGGGCAATGGGCTTAAACTTCCAACCTTACCATTCTATGATTCTATGATTCTATGATTCTATGATCTCCTATGATAAGGTGATCTGCTTAGTAGATGATGGAAAGGTTGTGAATGTTGTTTATCTGGACTTTAGTAAAACATTTGACATTGAAAAAAACATTTGACAATCATAGAATCATAAGGTTGGAAGGGACCTCAAGGATCATCTAGTTCCAACCCCCTGCCATAGGCAGGGACACCTCCCGCTAGTACAGGTTACTCAAGGCCTCATCCAATCTGGCCTTGAACACCTCCAGGGAGGGAACAGCCACAACCTCAGAGGGCAAGCTGTTCAATTGCCTCACCACCTTATTGGGAAAGAACTTCCTCCTAATATCCAGTCTAAATCTCCCCTCTGCCAGTTTAAACCCATTGCCCCTTGTCCTGTCGTTGAAAGACCTTGTAAATAATCCCTCCCCAGCCTTCCTGTAGGCCCCCTTCAGATACTGGAAGGCTACTATCAGGTCCCCTCGAAGCCTTCTCTTCTCCAGGCTGAAGAGCCCCAACTCTCTCCATAGGAGAACTGCTCCAGCCCTCTGATCATCTTTGTGGCCCTCCTCTGGACCCACTCCAACACTTCCATGTCCTTTCTGTGCTGAGGGTTCCAGAACTGCACACAGTACTCCAGATGGGGTCTGACAAGAGCAAAGTGGCAGAATCCCCTTCCTGGTCCTGCTGGCCACGCTTCTCTTGATGCAGCCCAGAACTCGGTTACTGTCTGAGCTGCATGTGCACACTGCAGGCTCATGTTGAGCTTTTCATCAATCCAGACTCCAAGGTCCTTTTCCTCAGGGCTGCTCTCCAGCCATTCACCACCCAGCCTGGATTTATGCTTGGGATTGTGCCTACCCAGGTGCAGGACCTTACACCTTATGATCTTTTCCAACTGAAATGATTCCATGATTCTGTTGTTCCATACAGTCCAATATCATAATAGCAAACTGTGCAGCTATACTGGCTGAATATCGCCATTACCAACCCCGCCTCTAGGGAAAGAAATTCTCTTCTCCTGGATGAATATCATGGCAATAGCACAAAGCAAGAGCAAAAAAAAATCCCTTATACCACTTCTTTCCTGTACAGAAACAACGAAATAGAAATTGAGACTGACTTGAAACATTTTTCAGATTCTCTCAGCCTATTACTTAATCCCAGCCTATTACTTAATCCCAGCTGAAAAGCCCTGAAGCTCCACTTTACCTAATGGGATCCATCTCAGTGAGAATTCATCTTCTGGTGTTGCCTTCAGCCTTCCAGTGGAACAGCCACAATAACAGCTACATTTGAGATTTTTTTTTTTTTTTTGACAAATCTCTTCAGATATATGGACTGTGGGAATTCCAAGTGGCAAGGGAAATTATTGGCAGTAATATAGAGGGTCTCTGCAAAAAAACCCACACTGGTTTCATTCACAGGTTTGGAGAGAGAAACTATCAAAGACTGGACTGTTGATTTCTCTTGCTACCTATAGGTGCAGATCTTGGGTGTGTGTGTGGGGGGGTGGCCAGGGAGGAAAGAAAAATATGTGAAAGTAGTGACCTTTTGCTACACACAAAAGCTGGAATACTCGCTCTGGCTCTACAGAAACATTTGGAAATGTAAAAGCAGATACAAAGAAGCAGGATTATGATCTTTATATTGGCTCCTGCTTACAAGGTGGACCCTGAATAAGGAAGGACAATCTGCTGGTGAACTCTTTTCTGTTTCATTGCCCATGTCTTATAAACTTATTTTTGTACTGTTAATTGCAGCACCGGGCATTGAGGCAAGGTGAAATGAGGTCACTTTACAAAGCTAAGTTTTGCTACAGCTGCTTCTAGTAGGAAATAATAAAAGGTACAAAACTTTGTTTCAATATTGGATAAAAATCAAATATGAAGTGAAATTAGTATAGCAATGGTAGACTTTGCACCAGTTCCAGAACTCCATTGGCTTGATTCAACCAGGTACAAATTCAGACTGGCTTATCAGCAAGTCAGTGTTAGAAATACCAACTATTGTGACGGTACAGTCTGACACTGCTTTAGTTCAGAAACTTTGGTTCCATGGGACTTTTCAGTATTGCTAATGAACTAAAATAAAGACAGACACTACGTCTTTACATCACAAAGGAAATCAAAATGCAAAAGCAATGAAAAATTGTTAATATAATTCATAATCCCACAGAGATAAAGTTTATTTCTGATGTAAGTAGAATAAAAGAAGACCTAGAAATATTGTCCTGTCTTATTCTCCATGAACTTAATTTTTTTTTTTTTTACCAGAAATTCATGTTACTCTGTTCTGCTTGGAAAGAAAATATGAATGGAAATAGCTGCAGAACTCAGAATATATTACCATATAGATATATTTTTAACAATAGGAATTTTACCAGTTCACCACAACTTTTGCAACAGATATACAATTTTGAATGGGTTTGTTTGTTGGGTTGTTTTTTGGTTTTTGGTTGGGGTTTTTTTTGTTTGTTTGTTTTTATTTTGTTTTTGGAGTGCAGTTTCATAATATTTTTTTGCACTAAATTTAAATAATAAATGTCCATTTCCTAAGACAATATGTATTTCATGTTTTTAGTTTTCTTTATGCTGTTTCAAACACTCTGATTTTGTTTTAATCTGTTATTTTTTAATCTTTGCTATTTAGCCCTAACCAAATTGATTTTCCCCTCCTTTACACATTTTATTCTCAAGTATTCTGCTGTTTTGATACTCTTTTCTGTACAAATATGTTTGGATCTTTGAAGAGAAACCTCTTCTCAGCATCTTGGTCTCCATCTTTACAAATCTAGCATCCATACTTTGTTTCATTTCGTCTACCTTATCCTTTGCAAATTTTCCAAACTTTCATTGCATTTCACATCAGCATTTTTGAAATTAGGGTTTGAACAATATCTCTGAAGATTATTTTTTTTTAAATTGCAATCTGAAATTATATGGATTATAGAACAGCTGTGTTATTTTGTAAGAATGTTTTGTATTTCTCTGCCTAGCACAAAGTCATGCAGAATCAAATTCATAAACATCTTTGATAAAAGGGATAACAAGCCTTGGTAAAATTTAGACTCAGCAGTATTTTTTGTGTTTCTGTATTTCTTATCTCCTAAAAGTGAAGTCAAAGACCTACAGAAAACATATTTAGTCTGAACATTAGGAAGTATTTCTTTATCAAGAAGGTGATTTCTTTATTCTAGAGGGGTGGTCAATGACCCAAGCCTATCGGTGTTTAAGAGACATTAGAACAATGTTCTTAATAATATGATTTAATTTGGTCAGCCCTGAAGCTGGTCAGGCATTTGGGCTAGATGACAGTCCCTTCCAGCTGTGATATTATTCTATTCTATTCCATCCATTACACTCTTTATATGTTAAAACAATAGTAGTCTGTTCCCCCTCCCTTCTCAAACATAAAAATATGATTGCTTAAGCTCTCAAGTTAAAGTCACACAGATTCAAATGGAATAATGAAAAAAGGTGGAGCAAGTTTAAAAGCTTAGAACCCTGAAAGGAATATTCAAATTTCCAGTATCCTTAGTTCTTTGTTAAGAAGATAACAGATACTATGCTTATCCCAGCGTTTGAAGGATGACAGGAGAATGTACACTGCCTGTTAGAGATCCAAGGTGTGGTTTGCTAATACCTTATGCTTGGAAATAAACACTGATAGATGCTGTAGTTCTTAACAGCATAGAGTTTGGATCCACCCTGCCTTAAATGTAGCTGTCTCTGATGTGTCCAGGCTAGTTTATTCAAGTTTCTTCAAAAGTGAATGTAGAGAGAAACACCTTCAGCAAGTAATTTATCATTCTAAAATAACTGAAATAGACTTGATGCATCACTTTCAAGGGGAATTTTCTCCCTTCATTGCTTTCAGAAATCTACTAGGGAAATTTAAATTGCTTTAGATGGTAAAAATAAGGCAAGATGAATCTTGTCCACCAGGCCTGTGCTTTTGGGAGATGTATTATTCAGTAAGTAGATATTACACCCTTTTGAATGCACTGTGTCTGCTTTGGGGTTTTCAACAACTCAGACAGATACCAACAAACTAGAAAGAATCCAGTGGATCAGTACCATGATGGCTAAGTGGCTTAGGTACATGACAATATAACGTGTTGGAAGAAGCAAAAGTAGCTGCATCTGTTTTCTCTGCAGAAGAGGAATTTAAGGGTGCACCTAATAGCAGTCTTTCATTACTAAATGGATGGCAAGGGAGAGAATGTATGGAAAAAAACAGTATGCTTTTGAAAGTGAACAGCGAAAGGAGTAAAGGCAATATTCACAAGTTACAGAAAGGAAAATTGCAAATGGCAGGAAAAAAAATCACAACAAGAATTGTGCTTAAAAGGCAGGACCTGGCTGCCCAGTGTCCTGGGTTCAGACCTATGTCTTTAAGAACCATGGAGTACAGACCTCCAAGAGGTCCAGAGCATCCAGGAGTGGACAAGAAATTGTAAAATTGTAATCTTTTGGTATTTCATTCCTATAATTCTGTTATCTTACTCCACTTAAGCAGGCAGCAAGGCCAGCTCTTCCTCCTTCTTCCCTCTCTTCTCCCAGGGAGGTACACTTTCTTATTTGGTAACACGAGCGAGTATCACAGACCTCTTTGGCCTGACAGGTTTTTTTTTTTCTCCTGGGCAATCTTGGCCTGTCTAGGCCAAATGCCAGTGAGCAATTTGGGGGGTGGGAGTGGTGCAGTTCAGGCCTAGCCAGCCTGAGCCTAGCAATGGGAGGGAAGAAAGAGCACTGGGGCTTATGGCAAATCCCAGGTGGGAGAAGAAAAGGAGTACTGGGGTTTGGGGTTTGGTCTGGTTGAAAGGAGGTTTGGAGAAGGTTTTGGTTTGATGTTAGAACCTAGAGCATGGATTTTTGTGTATTTCGTATGCTTTCATACTGTTTTGCATTGCAATTTGTAGTTAGTAGTAGCACTTTTCACTTAATCTTGCAATATATTCTGTATTTCTATTCAATCCTGTGTCTTTCTTTAATTGCTATTAAAGTAATTTTAGAGCCTGTCTTCCCCCACTGCCTATTTAAACAAAGACACCCAGAAATTTTCTGGAATCCCTTTCACTGGACTCAAAATTCCTGTGCACAAGGCCCAGAGTTGCTCTGACTGAGCAGTTAGCTGTGCTGTGAGCAAGTTTATGATGACCTCCAAAAGTCCCTTCCAAGAAAGTCTTTAAATAGTATTTAAAATAACTTAAGAGTAGATGGATGTTGTAATAAGTGAAATGGCTGCATAAATGAAAAGCAAGGTAAAAAGGTACTACAAATGCACAAAGCCAGGCAATCACTAACTCTATCATTTCAGCATGAAAAATTAATTGAATTTGCTTTAGAAACTGGGTCAGAGACAAACTGTTTCATGAACAAGGCCTAGTTTATTCTTCACCACGTCAAAATCAGAAGATTAGTTTATCTAAAAATAGCTGGGGTGGGGGGGAATATTGTGCAAACACCACAATGAATAAAGCTTGATGTTCTAGAAAACAAAGACATTACCTGACATGTGTTTACATATATATGAACATTTACTGAGCTGATAAATTATTGATTCAGTCTATGACTTTGACAGTGCTCAGCTTCAAATGCTCTATTCCAAAGATATGTAGTCTATTGGGCAAGTCTAAAAACGCTGAAGGATGGAGACTTGATCATCCATTAAGAAGAGACAGCAAATAGGCAAACAACTCAAAACTCAGAATTTTGTGTTTGCTACAGTCTGATCATTGTTTACTAGAACCAAGAAAAATATTTCCAATAGTATTGTTTGCTGCTGTTACACTTGCATATATCTACATTCACCATAAATTTAAAAGGAAAACATAATCCATGTAATATTCAATTAGTGCACCAATGCCACTCTACTGAGGAAATCAAAGATACAGTTACTCTGAAAACACCATACGAAACACTCCTTTTCATGGGGCAATACTCTCATTTAAAAGGTATTTAAATCAGACCATACTAATTTAAGAATGTTTTAGCACTGTTTACTCTGAGAGCCTCTAGTTAAAATTACAATAATAATAAAAAGTTATCACTTAATGACCTGACTGTGCAACATTTGTCCAATCAAGACTGCAATAAAAATTGACATGCATGAGCAATAGCATCAATAGACTTAAATTTCATTCATTTTTTTCATGCTAAACCATAACATTTACTACAGAATTGCCTCTCTGAGGAAACACTACAGACAATGATGATATGCTTACTCACATATATATATATGTGTGTGTATATAATCGTATGCATATATCTGTCTATCTATATATCTATCTATATCTATGTATCTCCTAAAGATGTTTAAAGCTGCTGTAGTGCAGTATCATTTACAGTAACACAAGCATAATCACAGCTTCTGTCACGCAGGATATTTTTAAATATCCTATTCTACAACTAAATGAAATTCTGCGTTACTCTGTTACACAGTGGTTGCCGTTGACTCTTGTGACAATAAATTCTGGTCCTATTAGTTTCTGAAAATTGATCTGTATGTCTGTTTTCTCTGGCTTCTCTGTGCCATTCTCTATAGGAACTCTAGAAATAGAAACACAAAATTGCACAATGTTACTGTGCTGGGGTTTTTTTGCCTGTATTGCTTTTAAGATCATTTCACTTAGAAGCTTACATTTTGCTGCTAAGTTTTTTGTATCTACTGTGCCATAGGTCCTATTCTTGAGAAATGTTTTCTACAACATTCATTATCACTCAAAATCATCTTTCTACATATTTTTCTCTTTCTCTTTGTAATGATCATGTTTCATGCAGAAAACACATTAATTATTTATCCCCTGATTTAATGCAGTGCTGAATAAAGAATAGCCAAATGGCTTCAACTTACACTATGCTGTACAGCAGCACAGAAAGAGGATTCATTTCAATCACTGAATTCTCCATAACAGCTGCATTAAACATTTTATCTAACCATTCTTTTCCATACAGTTTTTCCATGTATTGCTTTGTATGAGATCAAGAAGAAAAGAGACATAGTTTGAGCAGGATGAAAAATTGGTTACTTTTATCCAGGATTTATTCTTTCTGTAGATTAATGTGCTTTCTTACTAATCCGGCAATAAATTGCAACAGCAGAAAATAACCCTGCAAAGGTGACAACAGAAATACTCAAAGAAGATTTTGTTGGTTGTAATGTTGATTGACAGCTTACAAAAACACCACATCACAGTATCACAGTATCACCAAGGTTGGAAGAGACCTCAAAGATCATCAAGTCCCAGCCAATACCACAGACCTCAAGACTAGACCATGGCACCAAGTGCCACGTCCAAACCCGCCTTGAACACCTCCAGGGACTGTGACTCCACCACCTCCCTGGGCAGCCCATTCCAGTAGCCAATGACTCTCTCAGTGAAGAACTTTCTCCTCACCTCCAGCCTAAACTTCCCCTGGCGTAGCTTGAGACTGTGTCCTCTTGTTCTGTTACTGGTTGCCTGAGAGAAAAAGGTAACCTCCCCCCCTGGCTACAACCACCCTTCAGGTAGTTGTAGCCAGTAAGAAGGTCTCCCCTGAGCCTCCTCTTCTCCAGGCTAAACAATCCCAGCTCCCTCAGCCTCTCCTCGTAGGGCTTGTGCTCAAGGCCTCTCACCAGCCTCATTGTCCTTCTCTGGACACGCTCAAGCACCTCAATGTCCATCAGCCTCAGAACTGAGTGTGTTTCAAGTAGAAATATTAAAATATTAACAGTGAGTAGGTAGGAACTTCTGGGTAAGCAGTTTTTACTTTACGTTACAAGAACACATGGCAATTGCAACAGCATAAGACTAAAAGTAAGCCATAGGTCACCCAGTTTAAAACTGTTCAGTGATACAAAGCCAGCTTTCAGCTCTAAAGTATTTCAAAATTTTAGTATATAAATTTGTTCAGAACTCAATAACATTTTGTACAGGACGAATAAGAGAGTCATCCCTCAAAAACACAAAATCCCTCAAACAAAACCTACAGGCAGCATAGAGGGAGAAGATGGAGAAAGAAGAAACAAGTGTGCCATCCAAAAAGATTCCTGACAAGTACCAAAAAAAATTTTTTTCTCCCCATTGTATGCAATGAACACATTTTTCCATTGTTATGTAGTCATATGAGTTGCTCTGTTTTATAATTCACAAAATCAATTTTGATTTTTTTTTTTTTTTTAAGAGAAAAGGATTGTGATTCTAGCTGTCTGGTTTCAACTTCAATTAGTTCTATAAAGTTTGCCCTCTTGGTGGGATGTATTTCATTCAAATAGGTATTTACAGAAGAAATATCACATACTTAGAGAAAAGGCTGGGGAAGGAGAGAGCATTTCAGTCAATTGTTCTCCTGTGAGAAGCTTACTACACTTGTCCCACTGTAAAAAATGTCAAAACTCACAGTAGTCTTCAGCTACTATTTCTCACAGTTGCATCCATTTACTAAATGAAAAAGGTAACATAGCAACTATTTGTTAAAATGTTTCTGAAAATATTTAGACAGATGGTACAGCGATAAGACATTGGTAAGTGCAGGTTTGAAAGAAAACATACTTCCAGAATTATCTTAGTCTAGTCCACACATTTAGAACAACCATTTAGTACAAACAGTATTGCACATACATATATAGATAGATAGATAGATATAAAACTGTACCCCCCAAAAAAAAAATTTTAAAAAAGTCTTCAGAAGTTCCCCTTGCATGGTTTAAAGCAGATATCATTAGGACGTCAAATTAGCCAATACAAGAATTAATAGATAGTTAAATAAGCTAAAGAATGTCCATGAGATACCCCCAGTCTAGTAAAAATAGATAAACATTGAAACAGCATATACCCTTTGCATTCCAAAATTCAATATTTATATAGTATTTAGTCATGTTGAATTTCATGTTATTTTTTAATCCTTTCATTGTTATTAAATGTTAGCAGTCTAATTCGAATAAAAATCTATTATAAAATTTCCCAAACTTTTAATAGAAGATAGAATTTTATTAAAGTGCATTGGAAAAGGGTCACTGCTGGAAGTGTTTGCCATGGAGTCAAAAATACTGAAAAACTGTTTTTCCTTGGACAGCCAAGTAAGCCAAAAACACTTTCTAAACTGCATATACATAACTGCAGGCATAGTGGTTCATTCATACAATGTAGACACTATTAAGAACAACTTCACATACAAGTTCATGAGCACAAATAAATATGTCTTTAAAGAAAGGGCAATCAAGGAAAAAGATTAATAGAAAACATGTTTCAGATTCTTTACAAACTTTGGAAGACCATAAATAATAAAAAAACCCAACCAAACAAAAAAAAACCCAAACCCCAATACCAACTCTTTAACATCTTCAATATGGATTTTAATGAAGATTTAGTTTTTATTTTAGAAGTACTAACAACTTTTTTTATATTCTACACTTGTTTATCCATTCCCAGGGAGTTTATTTCAGTTCTGAGTTCCTTAAAATCTTCTCAATAGGCCTAAAACATCATCTCCACCAAGTACACTTCAATTACACAGAGTTCATCACTTTGTTTTAAATAGATACGCAGCGTACTAAATAGGGAAATAAAAAGACTTCTCAACTCGCTGTCTGCTCATTTGGAAAAACATTCTCTCACTCTAAATCTTACACCATGGAAGATCTGCCAGATACATCAGAGAAGCCAGTTCAGTCTCAAAAAATGATTTGGTACAGAGTGCTGACTTAATAGCATCCAAAAGTGGAAACTACAGTGCCAGCAGGGATGGAAAAATAAACAGGTGTTGTCACTACAGGAGTGAATGATATGCAACGTTATCAGTACTCTTACTGCCTCCATTTGAGGCCATATAAGCTGATTTATGAAGTCTCGTGTTTAAGAAAATCAGCAAGTCAGAAAGCAGAAAGATCTGCTACTCCCCCTTAAGCCTAAATATAAGGTATATCCACTGTATCACTATTAACAAAGTCAGATAACTATCAAGGTCAGACAGGTGAAAGTGCCACAATAGGAATTTCTGGAAGGGAGTTGGAAATCAGAATCACTGTGCACAAGACTGGAAAATCTGTATTCTACCACACTCATGAAAGCTTGATGTTGCATCTATTTTTGTATGGGTTTTGTTTATAATATTATCTGTGTTATTTTGTTGAACAGTAAGTGATTAATTTTCCTTCTTAAATTCTAAATGAATTGCATTTACTTTTTACCAAGTTGGGAACATCACATTGCACAAAAATAGAAGATAAAATAATTGCCTCGGTTGATTGCATTTTAACTGAGTTTATTTCAAAGATGTGCCTATTTCTCTTCAGTTGAGTAGATTGATAGATTCCCTGTGATATTTTCCAGCTTCTTTCTTCCCAACATACAACATAAGTTCAATTACAAACTGCCTATTGTTCCAAAAATTGTTGTGGGTTAAAGACTATCAACACTTGCAGTGATCTAAAATATAATGTTACTTTAAATTTGTGCATGGTTTCAGATTCATCTATATATGGAGTAACTGATTATTATTTTACGTGATACAGGATCACAAAAACTGAAATTAGCATAGATTATTCTGATTCAAACACTTTCCTGAGCTAGATAGTGATTTGCTTCCTTTCAGACACCTCATTGTCTGTATCAGCCAGTAGCTAATCTATTCATTTAGAAACTTTGTCTAGGTAAAACAATTAAAATAGACTTAATAACTTTTCTATCCATTTAGAGTCTTCTTTATTAAAGTTCAGATGGAGGCCCTTAGGTAGAATTCCAACAACAAGATTTATTAAGGTCAGAATGACTATACTAGAAAGTTCCTTAAAATAAGTACCCAGCATTAGAAAAGAGGATAAAGGAGGACAGGAAGAAAAAGTGAAAAGCCAGTACTCAGAAGATATCCAAAGACACAATTGCCCTGACCTTGAGCAAAGTAATTATACAATACATTATCAATGCAGATACAAAAATCATTGTGCAGTTGGGGTAATAAGGTCCACTAATTTCCTCCTTCACTGTTCAGCTGAATGTTACTCTCCAAGTTCTGAAGAAGGAAAACCACATAAACATTCTTTGAAAAAAGGACATGGAACATAATGTGGTTCAGAAACAGAACATAAGTCAAAAGCAATATAATGCCATGAAAACAGTGATTCACAAATTACTTATTTCATTCCAGTTAACACTGCTAAAACCCCATCTTAATTGTAAGGCAGACTGTTGAGCATCATAATGCACAGAAGATGCACAACAACTGAAAAGACTGCAGAGAAGAAATCATCTGGGCTCTGAAAATTATCAACAGGCTTTAGTGGAAAGAATGTAGTCTGTTTGAAATACAGAAGGAAAAGGCAGGGGGGAAGAGCAAATATAAATATATTTATCAAACATGTGGTATTTTATTAAAGTGAACAAATATTCAGTAAGTTTGCTCTGAAAAGGATTTGCAGAAATCACAGGTTTAAGTTGTAGCAAGAAATAATCAGAATGGGTGTTAGAAAACCTTCTGATAGGATAAGCAGTGTATAAACAATTGTGGACTTGAGAAAACCCTGTAATTTTTTAGTTGGTTGTATAATCATTCAGGAATCATGTTAAGCTGAGGAAGATCAACAAGACAGTATCTTGAGATGCTTCCAGTCTTGTTCATATTATCCAGTGAATAAACATGTGCACAGATGTATGTGCAACTATATATCACTCACATGTTCATGAAAAGCCTTTTCATGAAGAAAAAAACAGCAAAAAGCATGAATACATTGACGAACCCTTGAGTCTCAATTATTGATTTTCTTAACTTTGTCTTGGTTTTATCTGAGAACTTTCAAGTTTTCAAAACCTGAGATAGCCCTTTCATAATTGTTTTTAAAAATAGAGATGTAAAATTCCAATTTCACTTTTCATTGTTAACATTTACAAAACAGTACATATAACAACTTCAATATTAACATACAACTAACCATGCTGATATAGGTTGTAGCAGTCTTTTTGCTTTCTTCACCAAGTGGTGCCATGTCATAAACATTTAAGTATGCTCCCTCTTGAATTCAATCAGAAGTTCTACTTGAAGTCATATGACAAAATATGGTCTACTGATATTAAATGGCATGCATGTACATTTTAAAAAGGAAGATAAGTGGAGATAATTATCAAAATCATGTTTTGTCATGCTGCTTTATTTCAAAATGACTAAGAAAGGAGAATCACATAAAATGTGATTTAACAGTCAATGAAACAGGCTGTAGAGCTATGCAAAAAGGAGTATTGAATGTAAGTGGAATAATTCAGTCACGTAAATATTAAATTTAAAAGATAGACTAAATCATACCCACACTCTAATATTCATGAAAGACACTAATCATCATGTTGATATTATAACTTTATTTGTTTCAGGGCACTCATTTTTATGTAAAAACACCATACTGCCCACAATATGTGAACCTCATACATTTGTACTCTAATTTTGCAGACATTGCAAAAGTCATTACTTTGATCCTGTAGTTGTAAGAGAGGCTATGACCATTTAGCTTTTGAACAATTACCTGGCTCAGTTCATCACAATATGTACCAAAGTTTCTGAGTTTTATTAACTTCAGATTAGCAATAGAATCCTGCTTAGCAGAAAAGTTAAGCCATGGCCATATGATTAAATACAAGGTTATCTCTGTTTTCAAAATCTAACACTGGCCAACAGTTGCCAGTTAATGGCGTTTTTCAAGAAAACAATAAAACAGGTGGGATCTGCTGTTTGCCTTTGGGAATCAAACACGGTGAGCACTGTGAACATTCATATATGTCACCCATGTGGCCTGTGTCCTTGCCTTCCCTTCCTGTGGATATCAGGAGCAGAGAAGCAGCTCATGGGCACTGGCACTGTATCCCACTTCCTACTTAGATGTACTTAGGCTACAATAATATCCAAGACACAGGTGGAGCTACCAAACCGTGGATAAAATTTCAACGGAAATTTTAAGTGAAAAATTATGAAATATCAGTCTCTTCCTCTATCTAAACAGTTATACCTCTCACAGGGTTTGACTTCTCTTGTTTTGTATCTTAGATTTTTCATTTGCACCAGTGTGGAATTCTGCTTCAGACCTACAGCTATAAAGTCCACTAAACTTTTGTGTGATGTTTTGGGAGTTCCCCTCCCCTCATACTTTGTAAAATGACCCAGACTGGCTTCAGCCGGCTGGAAGTTAAGGACTGGAGCTCTATTTACAGCTCAGCACAATGTACAAGCAGAGATATACACAATATACAAGAACAGTTACAGAAATATACAAGTTAAAGGTAATACAGCAACACAACTCTCCTTCCAGAAATCAGAGACCCCAAGAGGGGCTCCCAACCACCCTTCCACCTTCTCCCCACCCCTGTACCTTACCCCAAGGTTTGCTTTACGCGCAAGGTAAATTAGGAGGATGGGCCAGGGGGATTAGAAGAAAAGTGGTTAGTGAAAATTAATCCGCAGAAGAGCCAGAGCCAGAAGCTGCTAGACTGCCCCAGACGCTGTGCTGTGTGCCCAGAGACAGACCAAGACTGACTTATCTATGTTTATGTTCTTTTCCCAAAACAATTTTTCAGCAAGCATACGAGTGAAGCAGACATCACCATGTTTTCTTTTCACAGTCTATAGTGTAATTTTCTCTATTAAAATATTCTAATTAGCCTCAAACCAGCACATTTTGTAAAATTGTTAGTAAGAGATGATATAACCAAGATTCTTAAGAATCTATGCAGGGAATTAAACTTTTAAAACCACAATACTCAGAGAGAGGGACAAAAGCAAAGCAACAGACCAAATCTGCAAGCAAATAGTTTAGAGATTTGAATTTCCAGTAAAACACAAGTTTTTTAATAAGGAGACACTGCTAAGCCTTGGCCTTCAGAATCTCAGAAGAGCTAAAAGATTGAGTTTAACATTAACCATTCTATTTCAGTAGTACTTGGCATTTAAATTGGGAGTTTGTGGATAAGTTATCCCACAACAACCAGTCACATCCTTTACGGAACAGGGCTCACATTCTCCTAAACTAACTAAAGAAACATTTTTCTAAGTAAAATAGATGAAAATAATATGTACCTTTAGACAGAGAAGTTAAATTGACTGAGGAACTCAACCAGTAACAACATCTTTAATTCTTCTAACAACAAGGCCTGGAACAACTTGAAGCCTTGAGCAACCTGGTCTAGTGGAAGGTGTCCCTGCGCATGGCAGGGGAGTTGGAACTAGATGGTCTTTGAAGTCCCCTCTATCCTAAACCAGCTTATGAATCTATGAACAAATTACTAACTTTGATCACTTATTGCTTCAAAGAAGAGAAGCTAGACAGCACTTTAAAATTGAATTGCAGTGCATGTATTTATTGGCAGATGCTGCCTTTCTGATAATTATTACCATGATTCTTCAGCTCCCTAGCTGCTTGAGCAAGTGTGGTAGTTTAAGGCTTACTGGAAAATTCCAGTAAGAGTAAACATGACTTTCCTGAAAGTGCAGTGCAGAATCTGAATGAGCAGGGCATTGGTTGTGGAAGAATAACAACAATAAAGTCTGTATCATTCATTAGTTTGCTAAGAGCTATAAAAAGCCAATGTACAGTTTTCTTCTCTTGGCTTTTGGGCATTGAATCCGTTTGCTGTTCCTTGGCCTCTCTAACTCCTCCACTAACACTTTGCAGATAACAGGTGAGCTTTGCTGGGGAGAGAGAGAATGGTGTTGACTCCTCCTGGGCTTTTCTTTGTCTGGGAGGGGAAGATTTGATTTCTGTGTTATTGTCATATTGTACATAATTGTAAATAGATGTAAATACATTTTGTATATATGCTTGTAAATTTAGCTTTATGATACTGAGCTGTCTGAGATGGCAAATTTTAACGGGGTGGGTGGGGGGAGGTGTAAGTTCCCAACACACCACACCAAGCATAACTCAGCACAGACAAGCAATGCTGTTAAGAGCTGATTTATCCCTGCAAGTCTAGAGGCTTTGGTACTAGGAATCTTCAAGGACAGTTAGGCCTAATTGAGCACAGGTGGAGCTACAAAATGAGTAATGTACCAACAGGAAATGCAACATGATGGGTAATTAAACACAAGTGCACGTCAGCTTTCTGCTGAGGATTGCGAGGTAACAGTCACAGCTCTTGTTTTATCTGACTCATTCCTTATATCATTCAGCTTTGCAGTACTGAAAGAGCCAGCACCCTGAAGTCACCTGAATGAGAAACTAGGTATCTTATATTGTTTAGCACGCATTTTCTGAACCATGCAAACATCTTGTCTTTTAGAGGAGCACATCTGTACAGAATTGCCTCTGACAAGACCTCATGGGAGTATCTACTAAGAGAAATACATTTCCCTAGTATGATTGCACATGATCTGATAAAAATCCACCCTACTTGCATAATTTAGTCTCAATAAATCTCTATAGACAGCATAAGCCACATAGTGTGCATGTGCAAAAAGACTATTTATTCATGTGTTTTTTAAATATCCATAGACATTAAACAATATAAGTGTTCTCAGAGACATATCAAAGATAAAATAGAAATCTATTTTTCTGTTTCTTTCACACTCATCAGCAAAGCTATTAATTTCCTAAAGTGTCTAAAAGGGTAAGGCAGGACTGAATTATGCAAATACAAAGATAAACTGTGAAGATACTTCTCCAGCTGTATTTTGGCTGACCTTTATGGTTTAATTTGCAGCACTGTAGAACATTCAGTGTCAGATAAAGACCTGCTTAAATAGTTGTCTACAAATATTGGACAAAATTTTCAGATGTAAGTATTTAGGATGGGAATCAAATGCATTCATATTTTCTTATATATGGGACACCTGTGACATTTGGATCATTTATTTTATTTCCACTCCCAGACATGAATATTGCTGCCTTTAGGTATCAAGATATAAAAGGTAGTGCTGATATTTTCTTTCCAAATTTTTGTGTTTTTAATCATTTGCTTTTATGCAATCAGATCTGTAGCTAACAAAAAAGTTGCAACAATGTAACTTACTGAATTGCTATCAAGGATGTGAGCATTAATGTGCTTTCTAGCAAATTCTGGTGCTTCTCATTATAACGTCATTATCATTTTAGAAAAGCTCATCTGGCTTTTCAGAGAAAAGATTACTTCTGTAATTTAATTTAATCCAAGGGTGCATATCTGTTTCATGATCTGAGATGAGAGTGAAAATGTAAAAAACCCCTCCAGACATCTAAAGAATGAGGTTGGTGAGAATGATGCATATCTACATTTTATTTTGTCCTCTTACTTTCAGTAATAGCCATCGTAAATGCCATAGAAAAATGTGAAGTAAAAAGTGCTACATTATCTATATCTTTTCCAATAACAAATAAATAATCAACATTTATGAAGTGGTTCTAACTGAGTCTAAGAACAATCTCTTTCCTGTATTTTTTTTTTCCTAAGTAGAAAATAGAAACCTCTGTTAAGGTTCCTGTATCACCCTGAGGTTGTTGTGAGGCCACAAATCTCTGAAGTGAAAATTTCTTCATACCTTGAAGAACAGCTACCTGGAAAAAACCACTGTTCTGAAAATGACCTTCTGTCAAGGATATAGTCAGAGTGATTTCTCTGCTTGCATGTAAGGTAGCAGGCAAGCCTTTCACTTTATATATGGAGAGCTTTAGATGATCTATCACTTCAGAAAGTGAGATAAGTCCAAATCAAAATTTCCCTTCCATGGTTCAAAGAGATGGATTCTAAGACTTCCTGTTCTGTTCCTCACCTCACCCTTAATGCTTTCTTTGTCTCAGTAAACTTTGTCCAATGCTTTTATTTTCTTGCTTTATTGATTTCCTATTTTAAAAAAAAAAAAAAAAGAGGGCTGGGGAGGATGGGAGGGAAGAAACTGAAAAAACTGAAAAAGCCCAGATGCCTAAGCCTAAGAAAAAGAGATCTCCTACTCCTGGCAACACAGTACTAGATTTCATGGATTTTCAAGGGTTCAGAAGTGATGTTTGTATTAGTCTGAGTGAAAAACTCAATCACAATATGATTATGTAGAATTTAGAAATACATTAATCTGTGATTATGAAAATTTGCTGTCTTGATTGGTTACGCATCTGGTTTACATAAGATCTGAAAAAGGCAGGAAACTCTTGAAAGTGATATTTGCTAATGTTAAAAAACAAAACCAAAAAACAGAAAAACAAACAAACAAACAACCAAGCCCCAGTTCTCTCACAAAAAGTAGCATTGAAAATAATGATCCTGTAAGACAATTAGTCAGATGGACCATATTACTGGATTTATTGGCTCCAGTAAAACATGAAGGGGAGGTTTTAATTGCTATTGTATTCTTCTCAATGCTAGAGAAGACAGAAACAGTTGTTTCTGATTAATAAACACTAAAATATATATATTCCCCTTTCTTAACTTTTAAAGGATACTGCAAGAGCTGGTTAGATTTGATCTTTTAGTAAACCGAAGTCAGAAGGTCCAGGCAAAAAATATCTCATAAAGAACATCTTCAGAAGAGAAGAATCTATTAGTAAGGCATAATTAATTCCTGTCCCTTTTGCTAGATTTCTTTAACACTGGAAAGTATTTTGATAAGAAATACCACACAGAGCAAAGCAAACTAACTCACACTTTTTACGTTTTATATGACCTATACTGCATACAGATTCAATTCTGAGCCGTATCAACTAATGCATTAAAAATTAATTTACAAATAATTTTCAACAAACTTACAACACACTTATTGCTAATTCAGTTATTATTACAATATAACTTCACCAATGTTGTCCTGCTTTTTTTCTAGAACAGACTAATAGGCCAGCTACAGAATGCAGGTAATTAACAATTCTGAGTGGCCCAGGACAGCTAACTTGATCTGGTTCACAGGTGTATCCTCAGTATCACACTCAGTATCAAGGCACAATTTTTATGAGGACAAGGCGACTTCTTGTTTGGGCTTATCCTCAGCCTCCTCTTCTTCCTTTTGCTCTTGAGAACTGCCTTCTTGCTTAGTGTGATTGCAGCACCTTCATTGGGCTGAATATAACTTTGTATTCACATTTGTAGCAGCTTGTAATATTTTATTAGATGTTTTCATTCCAACCTGCGGGTCTTCTCTCCATTTCCTATCTCCCTTCTCTGCTGGGGAAGGGCCATCTGGTGATAGAGCAACCATTGTAATTTAGCATCAGATACAGGCTGAAAGCTAGACAAGCATGTACACAGAGTTCTCATAATAAAAAAAAAATGTTCTATGTAAACAGGTCTTTATCTTTACTAAACAACACATAAGGTTTCTGAGTAGTAAGAAGTCATAAATGGAAGTTAACTTAAATCAAAGTTCCTATATCTATTACTGAATCTACAAGCTTCTTCAAAACTTTTCAACAGGATCAATGGAGATAATTTGACCAAGTAGTCAGTACCACAAACCAGTACTACAAAAATTTGAAAAATAGATTAAGCTCCTCACTAATGTGTGCCCCTTCTGTATCTAATTTCCACCAACAGAGAGCAGCTGTTCAGGGCTGCATCCTTATGATAGAATTAGATTCTCATACAGCTTTTACATTACGCTTCTACATCAGCACTTCATGCCTATATTCTGCATGGTCAACACCAGGATGACCAGAAACACTCTCACATTTCCAGACCAATATAATTCTGCATTGTGACTCTAGGAATATAACCCCCAAGACCTGAGAGACCAGCATAACTTAAGCTCAGATCATGTGTGGGCTTCTCTTGCAAGAACTCAAAACTTGCTTCAATTAGATCTTTTATTATCTGCTTCCTTAAATCCACCTTGCAGTCATTTCTGTTGCAATAGTTCCTCCTTTGATTTCTTGCAGATATTGAATGGTTGCCCAAAATAGCTGATATATTTCACCTAGCTCTGTTTCCTTTAGTATTGGTAACCAGACATTTTTCATTCCTACCATGTAAATAGCTATACTGCAGTAACTATCTCTCTACATTTAGCCTGCATTTGGGTTTAACTATAGCAGTTCATCTATTACTTGATGAACCCTCCCCAGCAGATTACAGGGATCAGGAAAATGAAGACACACAGACAGAAATGAAAAACAATTTAGTGAAACGGCCAAACTGATACCAATGTCAGTACAAAGCATGTATACTTCTACTCAGCCCAGCAAAGTACAGCAGTCATACTAAATGAGAAGGCAATCTTCAACAGCACAGGAACAGAAGCAGACCGAGGAAAAGCCCAAGTAGAACACTCAAGCAGGAAGCTCCCTTCTCCTTTGCAAACTTCCTCTTTTATATCGGGTGTGATGCTTATGGTCTGGGCTACACCTGTAGCCAACTCAGATCAGCTGTCCTGGCTGACTCAGAACTGCTAATGGCTTGCAGCCCGTGGCTGGTCTAAGATTCTGTTCCAGCAAAACCAGCACAATATTGCAGTATAAGGCACTTCCAGATCCTTTTGCATGAACTGCTACAAATAAATATAGATTTTTTAATGAAGCGGATCGCATTCAAGAAGTTATTGTGCCAGTCTACCTGTGCACAGCACAAATATAATTTCTTGCACCATGTCTCATAACAACGTCACAGCTCAAAGGGAGACTTACAGGCTGTGAAACTTTTGTAGTTCTCAGCACTTTGTTTGATTTGATGCACATATAAGGTATCTCAAGCAGTTCTTCAGCTAAGGGGAAAAATACTGCAGTGGCTGAGGAATAAAAGAGAACTAGATCCTGCAAAAAAAAATTGAGACTGTGAAAAAGTTTTAATCTGTTTTATTGCAGAACATATTTTCAGATGGTAATAACAGTAGAAGTCCAACAATTAGGAGAAAACAACCCAAGCTTTATCAGTATTAGCCAGTGCCTCTGCACTGAGTTTTAAATTATTTAGAAAATTCAGTATGCCTATTTATAATGAAATCAACTGGAAAATATAAAAAGCCTTGCAAAATATGTTGTTTCTTCAAGAATCTACTTTAGAAAGAAATGTAAACCTAATAAAGACTTTCTTGTAAAATCATCACTTATTCAAACAGGAACTGATGTTTACAGCAGTTTTACACAGCAATACCTTTTTTTGTTTGTTTGTTTAATTTTATTTTTTTTTAATTTTCCTTCACATAAAACCAAGACATGGAAACCTTGATTTCCAAACAGAGCACAGCTCTAATTTAAGTACAGAGCTAAAACTAAAACTGTTGATCCATGTCATACTGTCACGGGTTGAGTTGAATCTCCTGCCAGTATTCAGCACCATGCTGCCGTCATGCCAGTTTGAAAGTCATAGTGCTGGCAGGAGCAAAATACTGTGGGGCTTGGGTTCAGATTGCAATATGAGAGGCTTCCTGTTCTGGTTAAATCACAGAATCACAGAATGCCAGGGGCTGGAAGGGACCTCAAAAGCTCATCTAGTCCAACCTCCCTGCCAGAGCAGGATCACTTATAGCAGATCACACAGGAATGCATCCAGATATGTTTTGAGTATCTCCAGAGAGGGAGACTGATGTTTTCATATTCCAGATTTGGGGTGTTGATCTTTTCTGCGGGGTTGTCTGCGGGTCACAGGGTATGGGGATAGGGCACTGTTTTCTGCTGCTGCTTCTGCATTTTGCTGCACTTGTCTGCAAATAGGCTAAGATAATTGTGCATTCTATTATCTCATTTCCAGTAAAGCTCTTTATATCAACCCAGAATTTGGGTATCTTGTGTTATTTTCTCTCATTCCTGTGTTGGGTGAGAGGGTTTGTGAGAGCAGGCTGTTAATCCAGGGCACATACATACACAGACATTTTTTCAAAAAGAAGATTTGTTCTCCTTGAAAATCTTAGTGCTGAGGTAGAATATATGTAGACAGGATTTTTAAATTATTTTTTTCACATGTTCTTTGTTTCTCATTTCCAAAATCCCAAGTTTTTTTGGCTAAGTGATTATGTGGACAGCTAGTGCCTGCACAATTAATTGCAAATGAAGCAGCACCACAAGTAACCAACAGAAGGTACTAAGCTTAAACCAGCCACTTTGAAAAGGCTCACTAGCGCAAATCTAAGCTAGACTTGAACAGGAGAGGACCACTGAGGAAGTAAAAAGAAACACAGTACCTGACACATAATGATATCTGACCTGTATCAGAAATAGTGTGGCCAGCAGGATCAAGGAAGTATGCTGCCCAGGTACTCAGCACTGGTCAAGCCACACCTTGAGTACTGTGTCCAGCTCTGCGCCTCTCAATTTAAGAAAGATGTTGAGATGTTTGAACATGTCCAGAGAAGAGCAACAAGGCTGGTGAGGGGGCTGAAGCACAGCCCCTACCAGGAGTAGCTGAGGGAGCTGGGGTTGTTCAGCCTGGAGAAGAGGAGGCTCAGGAAGGACCTTATTGCACTCTGCTGAAAGGAGGTTATAGCAGGTAGGGTTCTCCCAGGCAACCAGTGAGAGGACAAGAGGACTGAGTCTCAAGCTGCACCAGGGCAAGTTTAGGCTGGACATTAGGAAGAAGTTCTTCATAGCAAGACTGATTTGCCATAGGAAAGGGCTGCCTGGAGAGGTGATGGAGTCACCACCTCTGGAGGTGTTTAACAGGAGATTGGATGAGGCACTTAGAAGGTATTAGTCGATAGGTTGGACTCAATGATCTCAAAGGTTTTTTCCAACCTGGTTAATTCTGTGGTTCTGTGATTCTGTGATAATGTGGTTTAGAAATATCTGAGAATATTAAATCCATGCAGAGTGGCCACGTTTTGTTGAATAGTGTGACACTCCCATTTGCCAAGTTTGTCAATATACTCTGCATTTATTTTTTAATATTCTTATTACATTATATCAGCTAGTATACAAAGGAAAAAAAAAGTGAAAAAGCTAATCAAAATCATACTACTTAGATTCTACTTTAAGCAATTCCATATTCATTCTGTGGGTTGATTAGCTCCCTGGTTAAGAGCTTTGCTAAAAATAGGAGTGGGAATTAGCAGAAAAGCGATTCAGGAAAAGAAACAACCAACACCACCACCCAGCCACTCCCTTTTCCCCTCAGGCTTTACAATATCTGTTTTAGCTCAGATAAAAGGCTGAAAAAAAAACCTACCAGTGTCCTATGATTAAGTAAATCCAGGTCTGCCCAGTCCTTGTCCCCTCCTCTGTTATCTACCAATCCTTTTTCTGAGTCTAACTAAGCCTCCAGATTTCTGTTTCAATATCCTTGATTAGCTACTGCTCTCTGCTTACCACTGGTGCTGCTTCTTCTTTCACATGCCCTTGAGCATTATAGCCTCACTGTGCAATGCTGTCATTAAAACTGAATTAGAAAAAAACTCTGTGGGCTATTTTGAACTGCTACAATATTTTCCATTTACCAGGAAAATCGTTGAACTTTTAGCATTGTGTTATTTGTGTTTTCTCCCAGTGTGCTGTGTTCTGGAGCATGCTGTTTGTTATTTTCATAAAAATGAGCATTTGAACATTGCAGGATACTTACAGGTTTTATAGAATGCAGGTCACCCATGTGTTAAGACACAGAAACATCATTTGGAGGACTGGACTCTGAATAAGAGTTTCTCAGTAGAAGCACTCTTTAGAAGATCTGATGGCAGCTGCTTCTCACAGCTCTCCTCAAACACTGTGTTTGTGGCTTCTGTGGCTATCCATTCTCCAGGCTCTCTCCTTGCAAGAACAATGCAAGAGAAAGGGAGCAACTCTTATGGAACCCTCTGAATTTGTCTGAGGTTACCATGGTGAGTCCTGAAAAATTCAGACTGGTTTCATCTGAAAGCAATTTCTCCAATGCAAATATGGATTAATTTTGGTTTTCTCAGGTGAGTGTTCTGGCACACATAGATGCACAGAAATAATCTGTAATACACATTATAGAGCAATCTTTTTATAGATGAGCGTCCTCAAAATTATGAGTACTCCACAATTCTCATGCCACTGCTTAATTTAAAGGAAATTTCAGTTAATACTTTAAGCAATGCAGAAGAAAGAGGACTTCCAGATGTTGAGGTGTGGCATACCTGATTGCATGTTAACATCTCTATTAGGCAACTGAGATGTACACATTCTGAACTACCTGTAAATATTTCAGTATTCAATTATGTTTCCATGTGAGTAAGGAAAGCCACTGACGAAATTAAGCAAAGGATTCAATTAGGGAAGCCTAATATAAGGAAAAATGTGACATGGCAATGTCTGATGCAAGAACTTCCAGATAAATCCATGCCTACCTAGTCCCCAAGCCCTCCTCTGACATCTACCAATGCTTTCTGATTCTACCCTAGCCTCAGGTAGAGTTTCTGTATTATTTCCTTGACTTGCTCTTGCCACAACATGGATGCTGCCTCTTACTTCTCCTCTGTGCTCTCAGTTACTGCCATGCTAGTACTGAAGCCAGCATAATGAGCCCGTTGAGATGTGCCTGATTGTGTCCAGGGTCACTTCAATACCTCTCCACTGGAGCAAGAGAACAGTGCAGAGGCTTTGACACCAGCTCTGCATGGAGCCAGCATTAACACATGCAGCTTATTGCTTGGAGTACCTCAGAGGGAACATCAACTCTGCAAAAACCATCTTACTAGATCACATAATTTTCTTTTGTAAGCTTTCATGTTTACACAAAGATAATGATTGTTCAAGAAACCGTACAAAGTAAGCAGTAGGTCTTCCAGTAAAATATCTTCTACATGTCAACAGCATGATTTTTCTCTGGTTTGTCCACTGAGGAGACAAAATTTGTCAGCCATATCTAAAGACACCAGAATTTCACGATTATATACCACATGAAAGCATTGTGAGAGTATGAGTTTTGGAGGAAACTTTTCATACTCTTCAACTCACAATACAATTATTTGCCTCTAAGAAGGGTGCAGCTTTCCATACAAAGACTTTAAGAATCTAACAATAAAAGCCTACAGAGAAAGAGAATTTTCCTTATGCTGCCTGTGTATTACAAAATTTCACAAATAAGTACCTGACCTTGCCATGCAAATGAAAAATATCATCAGTGCAGCTGCAGAAACAACTTTTAACAACTAAATTGTGTAATTCAGAAAAATCAATAGCTTCCAGAATAAATATTTCCAAGCTATTAATTTGTAGGTAATTAAAACTCCAAACTGTGAACAGCTACTCCCCCAGAGTACCACATGTAAGATTGTAAACTGAGTTTATACAATAAACCTTCTGTTTTATCTACTTGTGAGCATCAAACTAAAACTACCATCTACAGTGCACATAATTCTGTATGATTTATATCAACAAATCCACTCCTATGATGCTCCAGAAAATGAAAAGGCAGCAGTAACTATGTCATCCTTTCCACACACCAGCCTGTTTTAGATGAGTGTTATATATCTTTTCAAGGTATCTGGAAACTAAATGAAAGGGAGCATGGAATAGATGTCTGATGGATGACTTATCTGGCATTAATGCTTTTAACTTTGTAGGGGAAGAAACATGCTGGTTTATGCTTAGCTCCAGGTCTCAATGGGAAACATAAAGATCAATTGAGTAATGTAATGAGTCCTACACGCAGGAGAGGATGAGGGTACTGTTAAGAGTTTGTGGGCTCCATCAGTAGAGAAGGGTGGAACAGTGAAATAGATGATTTTGTGGCAACAGCAGGAGATGAGCCTGTTTTACTCAGAAGGCAAAATTGGGCTTACTGAGCCATTCACACTGAGAAAGGAGCACAGATGGCTTATTGACACATTTATCAAGCACTCCAGTGACAGGGTAGCAACTTTTAGGCAACAATGAGATTTATATTTCTGGAAAGCATTTCAGTAAGGATCTGTTTAATTTTTACCAAATTCATCTACGTGTGTGTGCATGCAAGTGTCACTTCCTTCAGTTAGTATAACTGAAGGCAAAAGAGGCCCTGTAAGTAGTAGTCTACTAAATACAAAACTACTAACTTGAAACTCTTACTGCTTCCCACTGCTGTAAATCTTACTGGCATTAAGGGGAGGTTTGGGGGGGGGTGGCGGTGTATGGTGTGTGTGTAGAAATAGAAGATGACTATTTGAGAGGCAGAAATTCTTTCATTATTTCAACTCTGGAACACATAAAGAAGAACAGACTTGAGTCATCCCAAGATACCCCAGATAAATATCATCCCAGTTTGGATAAACTGCTAAAGGAATACTGCATTTGCCACAAGCCAGATAAGAGTATTGGATAAACTAAAAGGCTTACTAGACTTTTGTATGATATAACAGAAAGCATAGTCTTTTTAAAATAGTCAGCAGCAGCAGCTGTACTTATATGGCACTTTCACATTATCAATGCTGAAGATTCTTTACTATGAAGCCTGAGCATGTATTGAGAATTTTTTTTTTTAAATCATCTTTCTAGAAGAGTTCACCTTTGGGGTAAATTGTAGTTTATGTGAAAATAGTGATTATGTAAAGTGGTTTCTTTCTCATTCTCAGTCAAACATTTTTGCACTGCAGTGTTGAAAAGAATAGCACAATAGAAGACTGGAACAAGAGGAGAATAGCAAGGAGCTCTGCTGTACTGCAGCGCCTCACAGTTCATACTTGGTCTTTGTTCTACAGAAAACTCTACTCCATCCTTTTGTTAATCCTGGTGATCCACAGAGGTTTACAAATTAAAATGGCCCTTGGAGAGGAGGTACATTCCTTTTACTTTGTGGGTTGAAAGACTGCTTTGCAAAATACTGATTTTTGTTTTTTTCTCTTACTTACAGATTCTTCAGAACTGATCACATCACTTTTATGTTTACTCTGTATTTGCATACTCTTTCCATAGGGAACTGGTTACAAATATTCAAAACCTGTAATATATTGCATAAATATTGTATGTCAGCAGTTTCCAGTTTCTCAGATGAATGAACATTTGAAGGGGCTAAAAAATCCTTTTTCAAACTGAAATATTCTGCAAATATTCCTCCATGTAGCACTAACATTCATTTATGCAAAACCCTATTCTTCTGCATTGGGTTTGGCTGAGCTGGAGTTTATTCTACTCAAAGCATCTTTCTAGAGCTGTGTTTTGCAGTGCTGTAAGCTGGGTACTGATAACACATCCACGTTTTGACTATTGCTGAGCTGAGCACTCAGGCTATGCTTTTCCAGTATTTCTCCACCCCGAGAATCTGAGGGGACACAGTCAAGCCAGCTGACCCCAACCAGCCAAAGGGATATTCCATTCCATATTATGTCATCTCAGATGTAAGAATGAAGCGAAAGAAAGAAGTGTGGGGAGATTCTCCCATGGCATCTGTCCTCCATGGGACCCATTATGCATAGAGAGCTCTGCTTCCTGAGACTGATCATCATCCTGCTGATGGGAAACAGAGCTTGACATCTCTCTCTGCCTTTTCTTCCACGCATTCTATCACTTGTGCTTATCATTAAATTACTTCTATCTTATTACTGGATTCTGCTATACTTTCCCCTCTCCCCTGTCCATCTAAGAAGGGGAGTGATAGAAAGGTTCCGGTAGCCATTGGCCCCCAGCCAGGGCCAAACCATCACATCTTTGAATGCCAATATAAACCACATGCAAATAAAGTACAAGGTCAGCTTAAACCAGCTTGCAATAAACACCCTAACTACAGAATATATAATTTTAAAATTTTTAAACTTTGTCTATTTGATACCACTTCTGATACCAGCATTAAGTTGTAAACGTATATGCCAATAGAAGAATGTACTACAGGATATGTAGAAAGAAGATGACCATGCACCTGATGCCAGCCAAAATGGAGGTAGGAACCCAGACAGAGCTCCCACAGAAGGGTGTGATGATGCAGATCACAGGCTGCAGGGAATACCTCAACCTCTCCCTGATAGTAGGGGGTTCTGCATGATGTGATCAGGTAGATGATCTACTCAGCCAAGCAGCACAGTTACAAGGCGAGGTTGAAAGACTGCAAGACGAAGTCAAAAGCCTTAGAAGCACCAGCAGAGCTGAGGATGAGATTGACTCGAGGAACCAGGCTCTGCCTGCTCTGAAAAAGAGTCAGGAACACCCATTTAAAAAGTACTGAGAGTCAAGTACCCCCTGTATTGTTCCCCCACCAGACCAAAGGCAATAAACTAAAAGAGAAGAGGGAGAAGAGGCAAGTCCGTGGTCAAGGCAGCAAGCAAACTCCTGCCTTGCCCACCTCCCCCCACCTCTTCAATAGGAGCCACCAGCAACAAGTTCCTGCCCAGTGTGGCAGGTGTGTTGCCTCAGTTATTCCCCCAACCTCTCAGGTGCCCTTGCAGAACAGCTATGACACCTTGCAAGCGCAGCCAGCCAATGAGGAAGATGAATCATCTGGCTTGGAAGTATTCCCAAGATTCAGGAAACCCAAGCCCAGCATTCAAACATCTTCTACCAAAAATATAAGAAGAGTCATTGTTTTAGGTGACTGCTTTCTGAAGGGAACAGAAGGCCCAATACACAGACCTGACCCACTTCAAAGGAAAGTCTGCTGTCTCCCCAGGGTCTGAGTTAAAGATGTAAGAAAGTTTCCTAACCTGGTACAGACCACAGATTATTATCCATTATTGACTTTGCAGATCCACAGTGATGACTTTGAAAGACGAAAACTGAGGGCTGCCAAGACAGACTTCAGAGCCTTGGGTCAACTGGTCAAGGGAGTGGAAGCAGAGGTGGTGTTCTCTTCTATCCCCTCAGTCACAGGGACCAACCAGAAAGACTAAGAAGGACGCACAAGATAAATGCTTGGTTTCGAGTATCATGCCACCAGCAGGACTTTGGGTTTTTTGATTATGGGGCAAGTGCTATCAATGAGCTAGGACTCACAGTAGAACCTGGGAATGATCAAGTAGATGTGGAGGGAAAGGAGGATAATGATATCATCAGGCCTTCATGTGACAAGCTGAGGGATGACACACCAGGGTTGGAGGGATAGGGGTCCAGTAAGGGCCTTCAGCCCATTGTCGTGCAGCATGCTGGGCACAGAGCAGCATAGTCAAAGTCTCATAGAGGTAAACCAGAGGCTTCTGTGGTAGTGACAGCCAACAGGGAAACATCAGCACACACAGAGCTCACTGGTAGGTTGGGGTTGGTGGCCATGGAAGTAGCCAGGAATGGGAGGATGGCAAGAGTGAAAACTAACGGATTAACTCCCTCTCTGAAATGCTTATATACCAATGTGTTCCTGGGCAACCTGTACTAGATTATATGGTTCTGCTCTAGCAGGGGGGTAGGACTTGATGATCTCCAGAGGTCCCTCCCAAACCCTAACATCCTGTGATCTTGTAGTCCATTGAAACAATACTTTTTTTTTTTTTTGAGCAAGAATAAGGGAGGAGATGTCAAATAAAATGAAAGTATTCACCATCAGTGCACAAGACTGTGTATCATAAAATTTATTTTATGCTAGCTAAATAAATACATGATGCAAAGAAGGTAGTTTTATCATTTTTAGATTTTAGGATACCAAACATGTTTCAGTAAGCTGAAATAAAAGATCTACATCTGTAGAAACATAGAATGGTAAAGTTGGAAGGGACCTCAAGGACCATCTATTTCCAAACCATAGGCAGGGACACCTGTGAAGGTTTGGGAGTTC
>VWZE01002809.1:0-15218 GCA_013396675.1 Eubucco bourcierii
GTGCAGCAACCATCACTGCCATGCAGCTGACACCAAACAGCTTTTTTGGTGCATGTTGCAGTGCAGCAGATGTGCTTCACACAGCAGCAGCTGCTGTTTCCCAGCAGCACCCATCACCTCTAGCTGTGGGTGGGATCATTCCAGGGGAAGGAGTGAAGCTTTTCCCTGGGTTACCTCCAGGTGCTGTTTGGATGCTGCTCCCAGCAGGAGCTATCCTCAGTGCTGGTGGTGGGCAGGCAGCAGCCCCTCCTGGCACTTTCTCCCTGCTGGGTGTGTGGGACCTTGGCTGGGTAGGGATCTTGTGCCAGGCTCTGGTGCAGCAGGGAGATGTGCATGGCACAAAGCAAATGCTGCCTGTCAGCAGCCAGAGCCTGGGGGTGTTGAGATGCCTGTGAGGCAGGCTGCTGTTGAGGATGTGCCTTTGGAGCTTCAGCTGGGGGCAAAACCTCAACAAAGCCCCAGACAGCAGCAGAAAAGTCTTGCCCTTGGTCCTGCCTGATGCCAGCCAGCAGCTGAGTCAGCCCAGCTCTCAGCTCACACTGAGCAACAACTGGGGACGTCCCCAGGGGAGAGTCAGAGAGAGCTGGACTGGGCTCCTGGGGACAGACCCTCTGTGGTCCCTGCCCTCCTTCATGCCCCTGCCCTCACCAGGGTCACAGACTGCATCTTGTGCAAGCCCCTGCAGGCAGCAGGGACAGCTCCAGCCAGGGCAGGCAGCACAGGGACACAGTAAGTTTGACCTTAAGTGTCTCCAGGGATGAAGCCTCCACCACCTCCCTGGGCAGCCTTTGCCAGGCTCTCCCCACCCTCACTCTGCACAGCTTCACTCCTGGTGCCCAACCTAACCCTGCCCTGCTCCAGTTCCAAACCATTGCCCTCAGCCTGTCCCCACAGCCCCTTCTGAGCAGCCCCTCCCCAAGGCAGGCAGCCCTGGGAAGAGGGTGAGGGGGTTGAGAAGATGAGTGCCCAGGGTCAGGGCATCAACCAGGAGCAGCCAGGTGAGGGCCTTCACCCAGCACTGCCAGGGGCTTACAGAGCAGTGATGCCAGCTGAGCAGATGCCCTCTGTGAGCCTGTCCCTGTAGCCACCACCATGTCCCAGTGCAAGCATGGACTGCCCCAGGGAGGGCACAGCCTGCCCAGCTGGCTGGTAGAGGAGCATCAGGGAAGGATGGCACAGGGCTCCCTCCTCTGAGGGCTCTCCCTGGGGGCAAACCTCTATTTGTGTTGTGCTTGGGAGTGAAAGGGATTGGAAACCTCAGATCTTGGGACAGGTGAGGAAAGGAAAGCCCCAGAACAAGGGCGGGGGGGGTGTGGTTTAAACTGGAAGAGAGAGACCTCAGAGTGGAGAGAGGGGAGAAAAGTTTGGCACTGAGGGTGCTGAGAGCCTGGCCCAGGTTGCCCAGAGAGGTGGGAGATGCCCATCCCTGGAACCAGCCTAGGTCAGGTTGTCTGGGGCTCTGAGCAAGCTGCTCTGGTCAGGGATGCCTCTGTTGGCTGCAGGGGTTTGGGCTGGAGGAGCTTTGAAGGTCTCTTCCCAACCAACCCAGTCTATGAGTCTGACCCCCTGCAAGGCTCAGGCAGTGGCTGAAGAGCCCTCCAGAGGAGGGCACTGATGCCTCCCTTCACCCACTGCACAGTAAGGAGCAGGCTGTGGAGCCCAGGCTGTGGAGCCCAGGCTGTGGAGCCCAGGCTGTGGAGCCCAGGCTGTGCCCACTCACAACCCTCCTTCATGTGCCAAGAGCCAAGCACCTGCAAAGGTGCAGCTGCACCACCCCAGAGCTCCCAGCAGTGGCACAGGAGTGTTGGCAGCTGATGGGCAGCAGGAGGAGGTCCTGGCCAGCTGCTGTGCCACAGAACAGCAGGGACCTGAGCTGGGCAGTTCCTGGGTGCCCTGGGGGTGTGAGGTGCTGCCACAGCAGGAAGGCAGCAGCAGTTTGCAGCCTGCTGGGACTGCTGCAGTGCATGGCACAGGCTGGTGGCAGCTGCCCCCCAGGGCTCACAGGTGGTGTCTCAGAAGGCACAGCCTGTTCTCTGGGCCTCAGGACCAGCCCAGGGCTGTCGGAAGCAACTCGAGACACCCAACCTGTGCCAACCTCACACAACCACATGCTGGTGCAGGCAGGGTGACCCAGGTGAGGTGGCTTCTGGGTGCCGTTGGCAGACAGCCATTGGCACAAGGTCCAAAACGTAGAATCATGGAGCCACAGAGTGGGTTGGGTGGGAAGGGAGCTTTAAAGGTCTCCCAGTCCAGCCCCTGCAGCCAGCAGGGACATCTGCAGCCAGAGCAGGTTGCTCAGAGCCCCCAACCAACTGAGCTGGACTAGCTCCAGGGATGGGCATCTCCCTGCCCTCTGGGCAGCCTGGATTCAGTGTAATGATTCATTCCTCCTTTCTAGTGCAAACCTCCCTCTCTTCATTCAAACCATCCCCCCCTTGTCCTGCCACAACAGGCCCTGCCCCAGAGCCTGACCCCAGCTTTCTCTGCTGAAATGCCACAGTGCTGGGGAGGCTGCTAGGAATGAGGGCATGTGGCCAACAGCCTGCCCTCTGCCACTTCTCACCCTGCCTTGGCAGCTCATCAGGGTGGTGCCAAGGGGCCCAGGACAAGTGGAGCATCAGAAGTAGGGCAGCTGTGGGGCAGGGAGATGCCAGCTGTGGGCTGGGTGCTGGAAAAGCCTGACACAGCTGGGCTGACAGCCAGGGCACCATGTCCTGTCCTCACCACAAAGCAGGCCAGGGGCACAGCTGGGCACACACCAGTGCCCTGCTCTGGCACTCAGGGACCTGCAGCCATCTTTGGGTGCTGCCGAGATGCTTCAGATCCAAGGGCTTGGGCAGCCTCGGGGCACTGGCACAGGCACAGCTGAAAATGTGTCCCTGAGAGCAGCAGGGCAGGGGCACAAAACCCCAGTGCCAGGGACCTGCCTGGCTGCTGGTGCCCTCCTATCTCCCTGCCAAGAGCCAGGGGCTGGCAGGGGCACCCCCAGGGGGGTGCGTGCAAGCGGGCAGGCCTGGGGGGGTCCACACCTGTATGTGTGTGTGAGAGGCACTGCGTGCCCCCAGCGCCGTGCCAACGAGGGCCATCGGTGCTGAGCTGCAGCCGGAGCTCCGCAGGCTAAGCCAAAGCAGCTGTGCGAAGGCAAAGGGAAAGGCTGGAGCTGTGATTACCAAGGAAACACATTTGCATGGAGGGGGACGGGCAGGCTGCCTCTCCTCTGCTGCCTTGATCGATTTGCATTCAGAGAATCTCTCCCACCCAGAGAGCGGAGCTGGGTCCTGCTCCACCCGCGCCCCGCGGAGCCCTGCGGACCCCTGCGCTGCCGCCCGCCGCAGTCTGCTCCCACACAACCACCTCGGGGCTCGGCCTGCCGACCACTGCCCTTCTTTCTCCACCTCAGGGCGCAGAAACGTTTTCAGCAGCTTTCCTGGGACACGCAGTACCCCCAAAACACACTCCCCAGGGAAGGATTTTCTGCCCCCCCCCCCCCAGCTCTGGGTGGCTGCGGAGGGCACTTGGGCACTGCGAGCTGCTGGGGTGGAGCAGCAGGGACGTGATGGGGGCAGGGGTGAGAGGAATTTCTCAGTCCAGCTGCCAGCTGAGAACCTGAAGGGGGAAGGGGAAGAGATCGAGGCTGAGGCAAATCAAAGCAGAAGCATTTTAACTTGCAAGGAATGGAAATCAGAGGAGTGAATTTGGGTCACGCCAAAGCACTCCTTCTGCAGGCACTGAGATGTTTTACAAACCTTCCCTCCTCTCCCCTTCTTGTTCCTTTCATTCCTTCTTTTGGAGAGGATTTTAGAGAAAAAAAAAAAACCAACAACAACAACAAAAAAACCCCCAAAAAGAGAAACCACAAAACATTGCCTGTAAAGAATGCACAAAGGAAATGTTTTGACTCCTTTTCTCCTGCAGTTGTACCCCGGCTGCAGCTCCAGTCCCATCACGAGGACTTTGGGAGCTCATTTAGCAGCCACCAGCAATAAAATCCTGGCTGGAATCCTCTCAGGCCATGATCTCCACCCCAGAGCTCTCCCCAGAGCCACAAGAGCTCAGGCACTGCACAGTGACCTGAAGGGCTGGCAGGAAGGGTAGAGAGACTCTGGAATGGGTTGTCCAAAGGGTGCTGGAGGCTCCATCCCTGCAGACACTCAAGGGCAGCCTTGCTGTGGCCCTGGGCAGCCTGCTCTGGTTGGAGCTGTCCCTGCTGCCTGCAGGGGGCTTGGGCAAGATGGCCTTGGAGGGTCCCTTCCAGCCCAGTGCAATTTGTGGCTCTGTGAAGACAAGACCCACTCTGGTGGGAGAGGCAGCTCCATCCTGCTCAATGTCTTTATTGATGATCTGGAGCAGGGCATTGAGTCCAGCATCAGTGAGTTTGCAGATGGCACCAAGTCAGGAGCAGGTGTGGAGCTCTTGGAGGGTAGCAGTGCCCTGCAGAGGGACCTGGTCAGGCTGCATGGGTGGGCAGAGGCCAAGGGGATGAGATTGAACAAGGCACAGTGCAGGGTTCTACATTTTGGCCACAACAACCCCAAGCAGTGCTGCAGGCTGGGGACAGAGTGGCTGAGAGCAGCCAGGCACAGAGGGACCTGGGGGTGGTGGGAGAGAGGAGCTGAAGATGAGGCAGCAGTGTGCCCAGGTGGGCAGCACAGCCAAGGGCATCCTGGCCTGGCTCAGGAGCAGTGTGGGCAGCAGGAGCAGGGAGGTTCTTCTGCCCCTGTGCTCAGCACTGCTCAGGCCACACCTGGAGTGCCGTGTCCAGTTCTGGGCCCCTCAGTTCAAGAGAGATGTTGAGGTGCTGGAAGGTGCCCAGAGAAGGGCAGCAAGGCTGGGGAGGGGCCTGGAGCACAGCCCTGTGAGGAGAGGCTGAGGGAGCTGGGGGTGTGCAGCCTGCAGGAGAGGAGGCTCAGGGCAGNTGCCTGGGGGTGTTCAAGAACAGCCTGGATGGGCACTGAGTGCCATGGTCTGGGTGATTGGCTGGGGCTGGGGGATAGGTTGGGCTGGGTGAGCTGGGAGCTCTCTGCCAACCTGCCTGGTTTGATTCTATGATTCTGTGACCTCACCCCCAGCAAGCCATGGAGGTGCTGTGTGTGGTGCAGAGAGCTGAGCTAACCTCAAGCTTCAGGATGCTCCAGGCACAACTGCAGAGGAGATTGGTTTGCAGCCAGCCTCTTCTTGGTGGTGCCAGTGCCACCACAAGGGGCAACGGTGGAAGCTGAGGCATAGGAGGCTCCATGTGAACCTGAGGATGGTTTTTTCCCTGTGAGGGTCCCAGAGCCCTGGCACAGGCTGCCCAGGGGCTTGTGGAGTCTCCCTCTCTGGAGATATTCAAGAACTCTCTGGATGTGTCCCTCTGTGATCTGCCCTGAGTGATCTGCTATGGACTAGATGATCTTTTGAGATCCTCTCCAGCCCCTCACATTCTGTGTCTCTGTGACTCTGTGACTCTGTGACTGTGACTCTGTGACTCTGTGACTCTGATTGTGACTCTGTGACTCTGTGACTCTGTGACTGTGACTCTGTGACTCTGTGACTCTGATTGTGACTCTGTGACTCTGTGACTCTGTGACTGTGACTCTGTGACTCTGTGACTCTGATTGTGACTCTGTGACTCTGTGACTCTGTGACTGTGACTCTGTGACTCTGTGACTCTGATTGTGACTCTGTGACTCTGTGACTCTGTGACTGTGACTCTGTGACTCTGTGACTCTGATTGTGACTCTGTGACTCTGTGACTCTGTGACTGTGACTCTGTGACTCTGTGACTCTGATTGTGACTCTGTGACTCTGTGACTCTGTGACTGTGACTCTGTGACTCTGTGACTCTGATTGTGACTCTGTGACTCTGTGACTCTGTGACTGTGACTCTGTGACTCTGTGACTCTGATTGTGACTCTGTGACTCTGTGACTCTGTGACTGTGACTCTGTGACTCTGTGACTCTGATTGTGACTCTGTGACTCTGTGACTCTGTGACTGTGACTCTGTGACTCTGTGACTCTGATTGTGACTCTGTGACTCTGTGACTCTGTGACTGTGACTCTGTGACTCTGTGACTCTGATTGTGACTCTGTGACTCTGTGACTCTGTGACTGTGACTCTGTGACTCTGTGACTCTGATTGTGACTCTGTGACTCTGTGACTCTGTGACTGTGACTCTGTGACTCTGTGACTCTGATTGTGACTCTGTGACTCTGTGACTCTGTGACTGTGACTCTGTGACTCTGTGACTCTGATTGTGACTCTGTGACTCTGTGACTCTGTGACTGTGACTCTGTGACTCTGTGACTCTGATTGTGACTCTGTGACTCTGTGACTCTGTGACTGTGACTCTGTGACTCTGTGACTCTGATTGTGACTCTGTGACTCTGTGACTCTGTGACTGTGACTCTGTGACTCTGTGACTCTGATTGTGACTCTGTGACTCTGTGACTCTGTGACTGTGACTCTGTGACTCTGTGACTCTGATTGTGACTCTGTGACTCTGTGACTCTGTGACTGTGACTCTGTGACTCTGTGACTCTGATTGTGACTCTGTGACTCTGTGACTCTGTGACTGTGACTCTGTGACTCTGTGACTCTGATTGTGACTCTGTGACTCTGTGACTCTGTGACTGTGACTCTGTGACTCTGTGACTCTGATTGTGACTCTGTGACTCTGTGACTCTGTGACTGTGACTCTGTGACTCTGTGACTCTGATTGTGACTCTGTGACTCTGTGACTCTGTGACTGTGACTCTGTGACTCTGTGACTCTGTGGCTCTGTGACTCTCTGAAGAGAAGATTTCTGCACTGTGGGGGGCTGCAGCTCACTGTGTGGCAGCTTTCCCTAATTCAGAGCTATGTGTGACCTTCAGACTGCCAGGCCTCAGCTCTGGGGAGGCTCTGCCCTGAGGGAAACAGCCTTGGCAAGCAGATCAAGGCCAGGTTGAACAGGGCCATGGAGAACATGGCTGATGGAGAGGTCCCTGCCCATGGCATGGGCTCGCAGCTGGGTGAGCTTTAAGCTCCCTTCCAGCCCAACCCATTCAAGACTGGCTCAGCACTGCAGAAGGAAGCAGTGACCTGCAGAGCAGTGACCTGCAGAGCAGGCACAGACACCCCAAGGCCTCTCTGCCATGCTAAAGGGAACTTCTGACACCGTGGAGCTGCTCAGTTCCTGTTGGGTCCCACTGGCTGAGGTGACCCTGCAGGGCTGGGGGCTGGAGCCATGGTCCCCAGCAATGGCTTGAAGCTGGAGCAGAGTAGATTTAGATTCAGGAGGGACTTCTGCACAGTGAGGGTTGGGAGACACTGGCACAGGTTGCCCAGGGAGGCTGTGGGGCACAGAAGCACAGAATAGGATCTTCAATCACATTCTGTGCTTCTGTGCCACACAACCTCCCTGGAGGTGCTCAGGACCAGGTTGGATGAAGCCTTGAGCAGCCTGTGTTGGTGGGAGGTGCCCCTGCCCATGGCAGGGGGTTGGCACTGGATGATCTTTGAGTTTCCTTCTAACCCAGCCCACTCTGTGGTTCTCTGGATGCCAGGCAGCGGAGGCTGTGCCAAGCCCTCCCCATGCCAGCCTCCCAGCAAAGGGCAGCTGGAAGGTGACACAGTTTGCTGCCTGTTCCTGCAGCCTCTGCTGGGTAATTAGAGCTGGCAGGGTGTGTGCAGAGCTGTGGGGTAATTGCCCACACACCTAAGGTGTGGTGGAAGCCAGGAGGAGAAGCAAAACCTGACCTAGATGCAGAAGTGCTGCCCAGCAGCAGCAGGGTGAGGAGGTGGAGAGGAGGGAGGCAGTGATGAAACAGTGCTGTGGGCACAGCCCTGCCCTCCCCACGCTGCTCTGCACAGGAGCAAGCCCAGGTGGTGCTGGGAGGGGAAGGCACAGCAGCCCCCACAGCAGGGCAAGGAGATGGGTGAGGGCATCTGTGCAGAACCAGGAGCTGGGGGTGGCACAGTGCCACACGGTGCCTGAGCCAGCCCTGCCAGGCTGCCATGTGTGGCTGCTATGGCAGGAGCCCCACGTGTGGCACAAGGCTGGGAATGCTCTGCTGGCCACCCCTGCTGGTGCCCACATGGTCCCTTGCTGGGCTTCATTTGCCAAGGAGCAGGCTGTCAAGTTCTAATGGACAAGCAGCCTGTGCCATGCTTTGCTCTCCAGCCCTTCTGGGGCTGCCACTGGTGCTGCCAAGCTGGCCCAGCTCAGGGCAGAGGGGCTGGGGCACAGAGGCCAGGAGACATGCCAGGAAAGGCTTCTGCAGCCACTGACTTGGCAGAGCAGTGCAGGCCTAGCAGTGCAGGGGCAGCAGCCTTGGGGCTGCCCAGAGGAACAGGGATGTGCCACTGGGTCTGGCTCACAACCTTGGCAGGAAAGTGGAGAGCAGGGATTAGGGTCAGGATGTTCCTTTCCTCCCTTCCAACACCTTCTGGAGCTCACCTCCAACACCTACAGAGTCTGGAGGCTACAGCATGCCCTGAGCAGAGGTACCCCAGCCCTGGCATGGGTGAAGCTCTCCCAGCCCAGAGGCAAGCAGAGCCCAGAGCATTGTCCCATCTCAGCCTTCAGCCTGCTGCCAACTCTCACCACCAGTGCCCCAGCACTGAGCAGGTCAGAAGTCACTTCCAGCCTTGGCAATCTCAGTGTGGCACAGGACAAAGGCAGCCCCTGATGGAGTTTGTCTCCTGCCCACAGGCAGTGCAGAGCTCCTGCCCCCAGCTTTGCCTTACAGAGGCCTCACACTGACCCTTCCTGCCTGTGTCATGGAATCCTGGAATGGCCTAGGTTGGAAGGGACCCTGCAGAGGCCTGGCAGCCCTGGCACAGCAGGAAAGGCTGAGAGCTGAGTTTGCTCTGCCTGGGGAAGGGAAGGCTCAGGGGAGGCCTCCTCACCACGGAGCAGCACAGGAAGGGAGGGCACCAGGAGGATGCAGACTCCCTCTGCACAAGGAGTGCCCTGGGAAAGCCCTGCTGGGGACAAGCTCCTGCTGGGGACATTCCCATTGGGCTCCAGAAGAAAATGGTTGCCCACCAGAGCAGGCAGCCACTGGCATCCTCTGCCAAGGGCAGCAGTGCAGTGCCCTGCACTGGGCAGTTGCCAGGCTCAGCCTGCCAGGCTGCTGTGCCAGCTCATTGCAGCTGTGCCATCACCTAGAGGGGTCAGAGCAGATGAGCCTTGGGGTCCCTTCAGGGACTCTCAGTTGCTGGCCTCAGCCTCCCTCTCCTCCCAGCCCTGCTGTTCTCTGCTGCCTGTGCCTGGCTCAGGGCAGCTCTGTGCTGGGGATCTGGAGCCCTCTCCCCCAGCCCTCCCCTGCTGCAGGGATGTAGGCTCCAGGGACACCTGCCCACAGCCACCCCCTGAGCCCCCCTGGCCAAGCAGCCTCAGTATTGACTTCACTTCCCAAAGGCCTGCATGGAATGGGCTGGGCTGGAAGGGAGCTCCAGAGCTGACCCAGCCCACCCCTGCACCCAGCAGGGACATCTCCACCAGAGCAGGTTGCCCACAGCCCTGCCCAGCCTCACCTTGAGCATCTCCAGCCATGGGGCCTCAGCCACCTCCCTGGGCAACCTGTGGCAGTGTCCCACTGCCCTCCTGCTGCAGAGCTTGTTCCTCACAGCCAGCCACAACCCATTCACCAGGAGCACAGACTCCAAGGCTTCTCAGGGGGTGTTGTTTTGCTCTCCCTTTGGGCCTTTATCAGCATGCCAGCATCCAAACCCTGGGCACAGGCCAGCTCATGACTCCCCTCAGCCCACTCAGGAGCCACCCAAACCAGCTCCTGCCCTTCCACCCCAGGACCAAGCTCTCCTCTTGGCACCCAGGAGCAAAGCAGACTCCAGACCCCTCTGCCCCTGTTGCTGGCTGTGCTCAAGCCTGGCTGCAGCTCTTGCCTGTGCCCTGGAAGCTGAGTCCTGCCATCCCCACAGCTCCCAGGATTACTCATTCCTCTGGGATGAGGCTTTCTGATTCTTCCATTTCATTGCTCATGTTCCTGGCAGCAGGACAGAAATGCCTGAGCTGTTTCTGCCTGCTCTTATCTGAGCTCTCAGCCCAGGAGGTGCTGTCCCTGGCTGGAAGCACTGCCTGACGTCAGCTCCTGGCCAGCCCAGAGCTGTCCTGTTCCCTGCTGCTCTCTGCTCTTCCTTTCTTGGTTGCCCTGCTCCTCCTGAGGGTCATCCCCCTGCTGAAGACAGATTCCAAGCAGGGTGCAAACAAGGCCAAGAAAGGAAACAAGCACTGAGACAGTCCCAAGGCCCATCCACAGGGAACACCACTGCTTGTCTTCCTTCCTCCTGATAACCTCCTCTTAATAGTATCCACTGCAGACTCACCCTTTGCAAGTTCTTTATCCCCTCTAATTCTGTGATCCCATCTCCTCTAGCTTAGTTCCTGATTTCCCAGGGGGTCTCTATCCTGTGGTTGCTCAAATCCAGGCTGTGCCTCAGTGAGGGCTGCACAGCTCTGATGAGCTGCCCCTAGAGAGCTCATTCTGCACCTCAGTCCCTTTTGCCCCACAGCTCCTTTAGCACAACCTCACAAAACCCCTCCAGAGCAGTGCCCTGCACTGGCAGAGTAGGACACCACAGAATCACAGCAGGGCTCAGGCTGGAAGGCACCTCAGAGATCATCCACTCCAGCCCCCTGGCACAGGCAGGGACACCTCTCAACCAGCACAGGTTGCTCAGGGTCTCATCCAGCCTGGCCTTGAACAGCCCCAGCAAGGAGGCAGCCACAGCCTCCCTGGGCAGCCTGTGCCAGTCTCACCACCCTCAGACTGAAGAACTTCCTCAGCTGCACTCTAACCCTGCTCTGCCTCAGCTCCAAACCATTCCCCTTGGCCTGGCTCAGACCCCCTCAGCAGAAGTCTCTCTGCAGCCTCCCTGCAGGATCCCTTCAGGCNCAGCTCTGAGGTCCCCTGCAGCTCCCTCAGCCTGTGCTCACAGCAGAGCTGCTCCAGCCCTGGAAGCATCTTTGTGGCCTCCTCTGGCCTCCCTCCAGCAGCTCTGTGTGGTGCCAATGCCTCAGACTGATCCTTGCTGCTACTTCTGCTCCTCCATCAACCATTTCTTGAGGCAGAGCTGAGCTGATTCTCCATGAAGTCAGGGCCTGAAACTGTTGCTGCTTTCTCCCCACCAAGGCAGTGGTCACTTCCATCCCCATATCATCATTCCTGTGCTCAAAAAGAGCATCCTGAGGGCCCCTTCCAACCCCCAACCATTGCCTTCAGCAAGGGGATGAGTTGGCAGCAGCATCTTTCCCCCACCCTCAGCCAAGGTTTCTCTTGTCCCAAAGCTCCCTCCCTGCCTGTGCCAGCTGCAGCTCCAGAGGTGACTTCCCAAAGTTCCCAGGCAAAATCCCAGGTTTCAGGACAGCCTTTCCCCACTGCTGCTCCCCAGTGGCAGAGCTTTCTTGCTGAACTCAGCTCCCCTGCACACCTCCACTGTGCTCACTCCTTCCTGCTCCACAGAACCACAGAAGTTCTCTGAAACCTTTCTTCTCTTTGCTCATCTTTCCCTGCCTTGGCCTAGGCACTGTGGCTGTGTGAAAGCAGAACCCTGGGCACTACTTGGCCCTGCCAGCAGAGTCCCCACACCTTCTGCTGCTCTGCCCCCTCTCAGTCTGCTCTGCATGCCCCTTTCACCTCCCCTCTGCTCTGGCTGACCTCATTCTCTCCATCCTTACGCTTTCAGGACCAGCTCAACCTTATCTTTCACAACCTACCTTCTGCTCCCTAGCCCTGACCTCTGCTTCCCCAAGCCTGGGCTGCTGCCTGCCTCCTGCTGCTCCTGGTTTCTGCAGGATCAGCCCTTCAGATTGCCCCTCAGGGCTCCTCACTCAGCAGTTCTTAGCAGTTCTTGTAGCTCCTCCTTTCTCCATCCTAGATTGTGTCAAATTTACCATTTCACCCCACCCCAGAATCCAGCTCTTGATGTGCTCTTGCTTGGGTCCCTCTCCCACAGAGACCTCTGGGCACAACCCCAGTTCACTTGCAGGCAGCAGGAGCAGGAGGTGGTGGGCAGCTCTGGGACCAGGATGAGGATGTTCTCTTCCAGCTGATGCCATCCTGGGCAGCTCTCAGTTCTGCTCTTCCTCCTCTGTATGGCTGCAGGTCAGGGGCAATCAGGCCATGCAGTGCAGACAGCAAAGGCTGCACCACTCTGACCCTTCACAGGCTCACAGGTGTCAGGGCTTGGAAGGGACCCAAAGAGCTCATCCAGCCCAAGCCCTGCCAGAGCAGGAGCAGACAATGCAGCTCAGGGCACACAGAACACATCCAGACAGGCCTGCAAAGGCTCCACAGAAGGAGACTCCACAACCTCTCTGGGCAGCCTGTGCCAGGCCTCTGGGACCCTTCCAGGCAAGAAGTTGCCCCTGGTGTTGAGCTGCAACCTCCTGTGCTGCAGCTTCCATCCTTTGCTCCTTGGCCTGTCCCAGGCAGCAGTGAGCAGAGCCTGTCCCCCCCTCCTGGCCCCCAGCCCTCAGAGAGTTCTAAACATTGATTCAATCCCCTCTCAGTCTTCTCCTCTCCAGACTCTCAGCCCCAGGTCCCTCAGCCTCTCCTCCCCAGGCAGTGCTCAGTCCCCTCCTCATCCTCACTGGACTCTCTCCAGCAGGTTCCTGTCCCTCTGAAACTTCACCATGAGCAGTAAAGAAAGGAGCTGCAGGATAGGCTCAGCCACACAGGATCAGAGTCCCTGAGCTGTGAGGCAGCTCCCCCAGCAAACAGCTCCCAGGTCAAAGCTCTCCTCCAGCAGCACCCTCAGGAACCCCTTTGAGACACTTTGATTTTTCCTTCCGTCGCCCTGGCTGCAGAAAGCAGCAGAGCAGCTCTCCACACAAGCAGCAGCAGCTGCTCCACAGATCAGTGCTGGGAGGAATGAGCCCTGCCCTGCCTTCACAGCTGCTCCTTGGGCTCAGGCTCATCCAGCTCTGCACAGCTACACCAACCTCCAAGTGAGGCACCACCCCTGGAGCCACTGCCACGGAAGGGACCAGGGCCAGATGAGTTCATCAGCCAGGACCATCACAACCACTTGTGGACTTCAGCTGATTTCAGCTGATCCCCACAGCTGCTGCCCACACTGCTGCTGATGCAAGCCAGGCTGCCTTTGGCTTTCCTGGCCACCTGAGCCCACTGCTGGCTCATCTTCAGCCAGCAGTCAGCACCCCCAGCTCCTTCTTGGCCAAGCAGCTCTCCAGCCACTCTGTGAGGCTGCAAGGGGCAGTTGTGGCCCAAGTGCAGCACTCAACATCTGCCCTTGTTGAGTCTCATCCCATTGGCCTCAGCCTGGCCAGGTTTAGGTTGAGCATCAGCCAGCAGTGTGCTCTGGTGCCCAGGAGGGGCAATGCCATCCTGGGGTGGGTGAGAAGGGCTGTGGTGAGTAGGTCCAGAGAGGTTCTCCTGTACCTCTGCCCTGCTCTGCTGAGGCCACATCTGGAGTGCTGTGTCCAGTTCTGGGCCCCCAGTTCCAGAGGGACACAGAACTGCTGCAGAGAGTCCAGCACAGAGCCACAGAGATGCTGAAGGGAATGGAACAGCTCTGGGAGGAGCAGAGCCTGAGGGAGCTGGGGCTGGGAGCTGGGAGAGGAGGAGCTGAGAGGTGACCTCAGCAATGCTTCTAAAGATGTGCAGGTGAGTGGCAGGAGGCTGGAGCCAGCTCTGCTGGGTGATGCCAGTGCCAGCACAAGGGGCAGTGGTGGGAGCTGAGGCAGAGGCAGAGCCATGGAAATTTTTAACCTGTGAGGGTGCCAGAGCCCTGGCACAGGCTGCCCAGGGGGGCTGTGGAGTCTCCCTCTCTGGAGATAGCCAAACCCTGCCTGGATGTGTTCTGTGTGACCTGGCACAGGAGATGCTGCTCTGGCAGGGGTTGGGCTGGATGAACTCTGCAGGTCCCTGCCAGCCCCTGGCACTCTGTGACTCTGTGATGTCTCTGCAGAGCCTTTCTGCCCTCCAGCAGCCCAAGGACTGACGTTGCCATGTCCCTGCTGCTTGCCTCCTGGGCTGCTTGGTTCCAAACCTCCCTGGTGCCACCAGCCAGAGCCGAATGTTTCCAAGAGACATGAAAACAGCAGAATGTAAATGTTGTGGAGGCTTGAAATGTGAAGTGATTTACCGGTGTCAAACCCGTAAAATCAATTTGGCAGGTGCTGCCTGGTTAAAATTAGTTTCAACTGCAAGCTGGAGGCATTTTGTGGGTGTCTGTGAGCATTGTTTTGGATGCACACAGCATGAGCAGGGCTGTGAGCAGACAGTGCCTGGACCCTTCTGCTGGGCCTGCTGCAGCTTCCATGTGCAGGCTCAGAGGTCTCTGAGGGCTGCAGCCCTGAGGCTGCTTGCTCAAATCAGGATTTGCAGGAGGGCTTCTGCCAGCTGAAGATGACCTCCGTGCTGTGGGCCTGGAATGGGCAACAGGGAGACAGGGACAGGTCCCCAGAGCCTTGGTGCTTGAAGGTCTGCTCCTAGGGTAAGCCCAGGCAGGAGGGTGGGCAGGAAGGGTGGGAGAGTCCATCAGGAGATGGACTGAGAGAGTTGGGGTTGTTCAGCCTGGAGAAGATTCCAGGGAGACCTTCCAGTGGCCTTTTAGGGCTTAAAGGAGCTGAGAAGAAAGCTGGAGTCAGATTTCTGAGCAGGACCTGTGGTGCCAGGGCAAGGGGGAAGAGTTTGAACTGAAAGAGGGAGAATTAGATGAGATGTTTGACACTGAGGATGGCAAGACCCTGGCCTGGGTTGCCCAGACAGGTGGGTGATGGAACACCCACAGGTTCATGGAACCCCCCTGGGTCAGGCTGTTTGGGGCTCTGAGCAGTCTGCCCTGGCTGGGGATGTCCCTGCTGGCTGCAGGGAGCTTGCTCTGGGTGAGCTTTACAGTTCCCTTCCCACCTAAACCCTTCCACAGTGCTGCCATCTGGATGCTGCTGCCCCTGCCCAAGGCACCAGCAGTCTGTGCTGCCTCCCCACACTGGGCCTGTCCCTCCAGCAGACCTGAGTGGCTGTGGGGTGGAGTTCCTCTGCCTTCCTCCTGCCCCAGACACTGACCACAGCCCCTCCTGCTCCTGCCTTTCCCAGGCACTTAGCTCGTCCGGTTAAACCTCCACAGAGCATTTGGGCTTCCCTGGAGGGGCTGAGGATTGCTGGGAGAGGGTGGAAGAGTGAAGCTCTCCAGACAGAGAACATGATGCAACCTTCTGAGAGGCTCCAGGCAGCTGCCTGGGTGGAGCAGCACAGCACCCTGCCT